>VYXH01006628.1:1549-49120 GCA_013397275.1 Burhinus bistriatus
CACCCTCCCGCCGGCAGGGGGCGCGCAGGGCGGAAGGGGAAGGCGGAAGTGTGTGTGGCCGCGTGGTGAAGTCACTTCCGGCGGAGAGGGGAGGAGCGCGGCGGCGCCGGCGGGGTTTGCCCCGCGCATGCGCCGCGGTGCGCCCAGCTCGCGCGGGGCGAGGACGGCGGAGCCTGAGGAGAGCGGGGGGGGAGGCGGCCGCAGGCGCTCGCGCTGCCGACCCCGCCCCTCGCGGCCCGCGCGCCGCGTGACCCCGCTCCCGNGTCCCCCTGCCCGCGCTGACAGACGGAGCGGCGTCGGTAAAACCCGGTTAACGGGCAGGCGGGCCCTGCCCCCCGCCCCCCTCCGCCGAGAAGGAAGCACGCAGCGCTGCTGCGGGTTGCTGCTGGGCTCCCTCAGTGACACGGGGTGGGGGTGGTGGTCGTTATGAGGAACTGCTGAGAGAATTTTGGTTAATTAGCGTTCAGGCTTAATGAACTTTTAGTGAAGCTTCTCTTAGTTTAAATGCTTTTTTGCTGAGGAGGCTTCGTTAGGACAAACTAGCAGATCTTGCTGCCTTGGGATGGCGAAGCTTGTGCTTGTGGAAAGAATTCATTTGGAAGAGAGAAAAAAGCGGTGAGGGCTCCTCTTCCACTTCTGCAGCCAGAGCCCGGAAAGTAGAAGGCTTAAGAAACAAGAGGTTTCTGCCACCGTTGCTTGAACTGGCTTCAGATTGCAGAACTTGGTGCTTTTTAGTGGCACGCAGCAATGCTTTATGAGTCCGTCAGTGATGCAGTGATTAACTGCAACTTTTGCGTAAAAGACTTGCTCCTAGGGCTAGTTGAACTGTCGCGTCCTCCAGTACGGATTGGAAGTCTCAAGTGTTGCGCTTGTACTGGTTCAGTATTTCTTCCTAATTTCCTCTTGCAATGTATTGCCTCGCTTTTCTGGGCGTGCTCTTTGAGGTCTCCAGCGCTGCGGTTTCATCCAGTTCTTGGAAGTCTTCTTGCTTGTCTCACCCATAGCGTGTACGGGTCGTATCCCTGGTTGATAGTCACTTCTTTGAAACTATACTTCTGCACTAACTGTACAACTCGCTGCTGCTTGCGGTGCTTGTAAGCACTGGGACAGCCGTACCACTCAAGCCGGCTTGGAAACTGGAGCTCAGCCCAAGGTCTCAACCAGCAAGAGCTTGCTCCATTGGAGGATGGTCTATTCCATGGCGTAGCAGAGGTTTGTCTAATTTGGAATGAGGCTGAGTGCTAATTACTGGAGGACGTAGAGGGAGGACTTGAGGCAAGTACGAGCTGAGACTTTGGAATTACTCGCTACATCTGAAGCACGAGATTTCTTCCCAATGGACGAGCCACTAGTGGAGTCACCCTGCGTTAAAGGTGCTTGCTGAAGGAGTTGGATAAATTCCTTGAGGGGGGAAAAGGAATACTGGAGTCTGAAGTCAACAGAGAAGGCCAACAATGACAAGCTACCCAGGATGACAGACGGGCCCTGCAAGGTACAGTTGTCTTGGTTTTGTTGTGCTGTGCTCTGTTTCTTACAGTGGGTAGAGGGGTGAGGTGGAGTTAGTTCTGAAGGCTTCACGCTCAAACTTGCAAATGTCTGGCAGGCGTTAACTCTTCTAACCTCAGTTCTTCATGAGATCACCACCTGTTTCTTATCTTCTCTCAGGCTACTGCCTTCTGTGCTCCAGAAGCATAGTCTTCTGCTGCTTACCGTTGCCGTCCCTGTAAAGGTAGAAATGAAAAATCTGTCCGTATTGTCACCTGTTTTACTGAACAGCTGAGTACTTGAGTTACAGGAAAACTAAATGGGACATGAAAATATTAAATTATCATCTTAATGTCTTCTTCATTCATGGAGAAACCAAATTGGGTATTTTACTAACTTGTTATATTGTATTGTAATGTTTACTAACCTATTATGTTATTTAGTCCTGATAAAGGCCCCATGAAGTAACGAACCTGTCATGGGTGGCAGGGAAAACCATGAACATTGCTTTGACAATCCTCTGTCATTGTTCACAAGAGAGGTGCGATGCTGCAGCTTTGCAGCCAGTGGGTTTGAGACACTGAGCCCTTGCTCTGCTAGCCAAAGGCGTGAGCTGTACCTGGAGGCCAGCACGTGGGACTAGTAAAGTAGAGAACGTGGCAGCATATGCCAGGGAGGTCAGAGGGCAGAGTGGTCCTGGATGGAAACTAGTGCCTTGTGGCTTTGTCTCCTAAATTGCCCGAGAGTGCCATCTCAGTAGGAGTCAGGCCATTTGAAGCTCATGTACATCCTGTCGTTACTAGAGGACCCTTCCTTTGTTTCCCCCGTTAGCTGACCAAGATGCTGACACTTGTTCTCAGGTAGTGACAGCAAGCTGCTTTCTGAACTCCGCCTCGAAACCAGGTAGATGCACAAACAGGATTGTGATGATTTCCTGCATAGCTGGAAATGGGACCTAACAGTTTGGGAAGACCTATGTTGAATTAATATCTCCGATGAGGAGAGTGGCATTTAATGTAACATTGTTAAAGTAAATATAGCGGGATGGAGTGTTTGCAGCAATTGGGAAAAGCTGCCACATGTGGACTGAATCATTAAAATGCCGTTGCCCTTTTGTAACTGTGAGTTGGCTTGTAGTGCAGGGCTCAAACTACAGCCTCAGAATTGCTTTCCTAAAAAATAGGTATTGTTGAATCATTACAAATAGCTTTCTTTTTCCCAATGAGTTATTTTGATTGATGGTGGTTTTTTTTTTTTCTATCAAGCAACAAACCCAAGAATATGTCGTAAGAATAAATCTCTTCCTACATCAACAAATTCTTAGGAGACCGTGCCTTATGTTTCGTTAGACATGAACCTTAACGATGGAACTGTATTTGCACTGAACAGCTGCATTTGCAAAAAGCGGCTCTTGTACCATTCAGATCATAATGTAATCCCTTTTCTTCCGATTCTCCTTCAGATGCTGTCAAGATAGACTCCAGTGCACTCAATTAGGAAGAAACTGATGTGTACTGAGATGCTTCTCTGCCCGGTCACTGTTACTTTGAAGCAGTAAAAGAGGAGAGAACCTTGGTTGCTGACAAAAGACAGTAATCGTGATGAGGTACAAGAAAAGGAAGTAAGAATAACAGCTGGTGTCTGAAGTTGTAGTTGCAGAGACGGACAGAAGGTGAGATGCTGGGGCTGAAGATGGAGGATTCAAGGCACGTGAAACACCAGAGCTCTTGGGTGGCTGGAGATGGAGATACGTGGCTTTTAATACACCTTGGAAAACGGACTCAGAAGGAACACCTGCAAAGCAATGCCTCTTCCAACGTTGGTGGTCCTTCCCTATTGAATTTATACACTTTATTCTGGTCATAACCTTTTGGATAGTTTTTCCTAAACGTCTTTCCTTGTGGCTTCATCTTGCTGGTTTATGCAGTTGGAATTTCTCTGCATGCCTGTGACTTGCTTCTTCCCCGATATGTTGGTTTTTACAGTAGAAGGCACATCCTCCTTACTGATCGATACCTTAAGCGAAAAACAAAAATACTTTTTAATCAGACAGATATTCCACTGTTTGTGTACCTCAAGTTGTTTTGAATCATTTGAGCAATTAACAAGGGGAGCTCTCAGAATTTGTTATGGTCAAAGTGGTTGGACTGCTATGGCTTGACAGCTGATGGGGGTTTGCTTCCTCCGTTAAGGAAACCATTCCAGACTGCGTGCTTCCAGGTACTCCGTGTGTCATAGGATATCATACGGAAAGGTCTTCTGTACCTTCCGTGGAGCAAAAGAGACGAGAAAAGCTGCTTTAGCGACTACAGAGTGCTCAGGAAGCTGTGGCTGACAAAGATATTTCTACCTGAAATTACCTAGTTCATCAAATCGATGACAGTCCAGTTGCCACTTGCTACTCAGAACGGCACTTCTTATTCTTGGCACTGCTTCACCGCAGATGTAGACCCTCCTTAATTTCTGATCGCTTTGGGTTCTCTGTTCTTCTGATGGCTATGGAGGATAAAGTTTAGATCCTCCTACGGTTCAAGTCTTTAATGTAAGTTTTTTCACGTGCTCACTGGTGCAGTGTAATACTGCTGCCTTGATACATCAAGAGAAATGCTAGCAAAAATCTGAGTCTTGTGGCCTCAGTGAATTTTTGCTGAAGCGTGGATCCAAGACATTTGTATTTGGTTTAATTTACTGGTTTTTCATTGGTCAAGATAACAAAATGTGAACGGGCTTGCCAAATATCAGCAGAGATCTACAACAATAGAAGAAAAAAACTTTTTATGGAGTGTTGGCACTGTGGGAACACTCATCCACGCAGGCTGTATGTAAAATAGTTAGTCGTGGAGCGTTTTAGTGATAAGCAGTTGCTTGTCAGTAGTTTTGTAGTCATTGAGGAAAGATTAACAAAAGATACGTTGACTAAAAATAAGGGTTATAACATTAGTGAAGACTTTCAAAGTTACTGAAGTGAATTCTTCCCCCCAGAAAGACCTGCTCTGTGGCCAAGTCATTTCTACTGATAATCTGTTGAATAAACTGTGTCTGCGAAGGTTTAGAAAACTTCTAAGTTTAGAAAAACGCTTATAATGAGTAAAGTTTCACACTCTCTGGTAGTGCTTTGGAAAACAGCTTGGCCTGTTGTCTCATTACAGCTTCTTCCTTTTTATTCTCAAAATGCTGTGGTTTTTTTCCTTTAGACACTTTCTTACAAGCACTTCAGCCACCACCAAGTAAGTGCGCGGCAGTACCTGGACTCAGCAGTGAAGTGCAGTTGTTCTTTAGCAGGTGTTGGGGTTTTGATTCGTACTCTGACTTCTTGCCAGAATCCCAGTTAGGTGGGTAGTCTTGCCCAGATACGAAAAAAAATTATCTCTAACCAACAGTAGATGCTTCATTTTGATTTCAGTTTGTTGTGTAGCTTTAGAGTTATTTCCTTCTGTTACGCGCTTTGCTGAAGCTGCCGGAGCTTCTGCTCCTCCTGATAGGACCCAGTTTGGTATTGCTCTCTCTGCAGCCTTTCACACATAGGATTTTTCTGGTGTGTTCTGTATTTCGCAGAACAACTGGGAACCGCCAGCCTGATTGTACTGATTGTTAATGATGATTTGAGAGTGTTACGCTGCTGTTTTTGTGTAACGCGTGACGTTGCTTTAAGAGGTCTTTGGAGATGTTTTTTCATTGGAAGTTGGAATTTTTCAGCTTTAGGGTCGCCAGAAATTAAGCCACGTGAGGAAGAGGTAACTGAAAGCTGTTGCTAAGGAAGTGTGGTTTAGTATCAACCAGATTGTTAAATTCACTGTGTGAGTCTTCCTTTCTTATCTCTTATCAAACACCTCTTTCTAGTGCAGAATGAGCTGCTGAGTGCCAGTCTGGACTCCGATTTAAGTCCTCTTGTGACCAGCCTGGGTGGTGGTGTGTTGGAGCAGTGGGGGACCAAGCCTCTCCGTAAGCTGAAGCTGTTCAATCTGCAGTCCTGTATCTGAAAATTGTTTCTGGGTTTGGTTTAGGTCTCTACTGCTTCCCATGAGGCTTGTGGGAGTGTTTCTATTTTAATTTATTATGTAGAGTTTGAAAGGAATGGTTTGAGAAAGCTTTACATAAAAGAAGTTGCTAAGGGTTGTAAAGTAAGATCAGATATGTTGCTCATTAAGCACATTTATTTTTTTTTTTAGTTGGTTTAATTGACTTTTTCTGGCAGTTTAGGTTTACAGTTGCCATTCCTGATAGAAATTCCTTGCTTTTGTTGATTTAAAGGGAAATAATAAAAAAAAAAAAAAAGCCAAGTGGTCATATCATAGGATTTTCCTAAAGTGCTGCGAATTTCCGTAAGAAGACACTGCTTACCTCTGCTCATCTTCTTAAATGGAGCATGAAAAGCTGTTGAAGAAATGCTGGGTCTGCTTGTCTTCAAATAAAGAGAATCCTGGTCGTTTCCCTTTTGACAATAAAACAAGATTGAGAAGATTGAACATTCAAAAAAAGTGATCAGATGGGTTGAGTGAAAACAGAGCCATGGATGCTGGGATTTGTAGCTCATGTAGGCTGTATTTGCCCATTAGAATTTGTTGGGGTATTTCGAAGAATTGAGGCTTTTGTGGAAGGAAAAAAAAAAAAGCTGCTCTTTTTGTAATTTCCCTTATCATAAGATAGACATTTTTGTAGGATAGACATTTGTGTGTAGGAGGGAAGGGATGGGTTCTGTCATTATTTAAGGGAGAAGTTAAATGGATAGATAAGAATCTTATCTAAACATCACTACACTTTTCAGAAGTTGTTAGTCTGTTTTTATCATGTGTATTCCTAAGGTAGGACTGTGCAGGATCTGGTGGGATTCAAGCCATACTCCTCCTTTTCAAGAGTGATAAGGCAGGGTGGCCCAGTTTTGTTTTGTTTAGTTTTTTTTAATTTAAAACCTGAGCTGGCTTTATGAGAACGATGGAAACCCCCTGGTAACTTGCTCTTCTTTTTTGAAACTGGTCACGTGACGGTGTGTGCTAACAGATGTTCTCATTTCTTGTCTTCTCTTACTAAATCTTGCGTCTTACCCAGTCTTGCATCACGTCGTAGATAATGGACTTCTTGGGACTTGCTTTAAGTACCCTCAGATAACACCGTTTCGTTCTTGGTCAGAGCCTTTAGGCAGTACAGCAGTGCAGATACTGAAATGACACGTTTCTATGATAATTGTACACCAAGCCATCCTGTCATTTTCCTTGTTAGTCGAGTTGTTTTCTTGCTTTCGCTGGTGTGACTTTGAACCCTAAATGATGCTACATCTCAATTAAGTGGCAGTGAAGTTTATTTACTACCTACCTATATAGATAAACTACACTGGCAAGCCAATGGCACCTCATGGTGTTTTCCTCTGACGAGGTGGATGTTCTACTGAAGTAGAGCTTGATAGTGCCTCTGAGAAAAATGATGTAATTACCCCCCAAACATAAATGCTTAGGAAAATCGTTTGGAACTTTTATCTCCTGAACTAGGAGTAGGTTATTGCTGTTGACTCCCTTTTGGCTGACTATGGATAATGTTTCGGGTCACGGCCTGATCTGGTATTTTTGTTTGTTTGTTCTTATTCCTATAGGCTCTGTGTTACAGACTGAAAGAGCTGTGATGAGGCTATTTAAGTCTACAATCTGTTTTCTAAGCAAAGGAGAAAATAGAGCTGCTCTTCATTACTCCAGTTTATCGTGCTCTGTATTTTTACTGTCGCATTGCCTTGGTAATTTAACGCTTCTTGAAATACAAAGTGCTAGAGTATACTGGAGAGAGAATGTAATACAAATTTGTTCAGTTCTGCTCTAAAAAAACTCCAAACCATTAAAGGCAGCATCTTCCAGGCGGCTCTGATCAGCTATGATCTTTAAGAGAATACTTCTGCAGGTCTGTAACTTCTGGTGTTAAGGTGTTCCAAACTGGTATGGTATTTCAGATGTCAGTGCTTGAATTGTAAATAGTGCTTGGGACTGCTGGCCGTGCTGTTAACTCAGGTACCTCCACAAACACGACCTGTAGCTCTGCATGGTGCAGTTCTTAGGAAAAATGAAACTGTTGGCATAATCAAAATAGTTGCGTTAGCTAATCAAATGGGGAGAAGTTCTCCTGTTCAGTTTTTGCCAGAGTGCTTTTAAGTTAAAAAAGCAGTAACTTCTGGAGATGTTCTTTAAGACCTGCTGCGTAAGGCGATGCATCTGCATGATCTAGCATATTTAAATTTGAACAGCACTTAAATGAGCACCAGGACTGTGCCCAGACATGAAGTTTTCAACCTAATGAGTGCCTTAGCCGGCAAGTGGATTTCTATTTGAGGCTGTTGTGTGTTTGAACTTCATAACACTTAATTCTTTCTGTAACTCCAAACAGGAATGAAAACTCAGGTGTGAAATTAAATAATTATGGCACCATTATTTGAATATAGACATGGGTTTAATATTTGGCTGAGACAGATTGTTGGATTTTGGATTAAGGTGGTTAAGCTCCTGTGTTAGTGATTGAGAGAACTGGAGGCATTTTGAGTTGTGTGCAGTGGAAGGGGTAAAATGATGAAATTTGGGCTTGACAGATGTGTTGCGAAAGTTAGCAGTCAGCTCGCTCTGGCATAATATTTGCCATTGGTGTAGGATTGAGATTAAACTGCCTGTTTAAGCTCTGAAGCACTGAGCTTTGCGTACCTGAAACTTAAACTGGGTAAAACTGTACTGTTTTGCGAACTACAGAAGTGCAAAGGAAAGCTATACTGGAGGCTTGTTTCAGAAGTTAAATGGCTGTCTGGAAAAAGAACGGGAGTGTTATCTCTAAGGTGCTCCAGAAGGAGCGAGGAGGATCGTGCCTCAATGGGAGTTACACCAGTGAGAATTTACAGACACTTAGGACACACAAAAAAACCCCCCTCTGAACTGCAGCTTAATGCCAGCACAGTGCTGTGGCCTTTTTTTGAAGTGTTTTTTTACTCTAGAGGCCGACATCTTCTTAAAAAATCAATACGGAAACAAACTTCTAAACCAGTTTTATTTTAGTGAGAGCTAGTTGGGAATGGATTAAATCATTTGAAAGCTAGCACTGCTGAAATCGTTGTTTCTGTAGTGCTCTCTCTGTGAAAAAAGGTCTGTTTTTCATTATTATAGGTTGAGTGACGAATAATGAGTTGCAAAAGGAGGAAAACCTGATGTCTGAAATGTCTTGTACAAACCGTGCTTTGAGCTAGGGGAGGACGATAAAGATATGCAGGGGGTTTAAACAGTTTTCCTAATTGCACTGCTAAGCAGTGTTATTAATTAGCGGTTTTCTTGACATGACACGTCATTTACAGTGACTTGAGTACATTTAACATCTGAGATGTGTATTTCTGTCGGGGTGGATGAGTGTTTCACTCGTGTTTGTTTGGTGTGCCTTAACAGAGCAACCTTTTGGGTTGGATTTTTTCTGAGCTGTCTGGCTCATTCTTTTGTTGTCTTTTTTTTGCAAATAAAGCGTGCGGTTTGGGGAAGAGCCAAACTCAAAGCTTGAATTCTTCTGTTTCCTATAGGTTCAGGTGCAAGTTCATCCTAAACTTTCCTCTACTGAAGATGCGTTACAGTACGTGGAGGAGTTAATTCTCCAGTTGTTAAACATGTTATGTCAAGCCCAACCGAGAAGTTTTCTGGATGTAGAGGTATAGAGAATAATTACTACAAATCTATAATAATTTGAACTGTTACGTGAAAAGTTAATATATTAATCATGTCACAATGTAAAAAGGAAAGTGGTAACTATGTATCTTTACGTAGCAGCACCTTCCACATAAAGCCTACTGAATTACCTATCTGATTTCCTTATCAATTGATGTGGTGTTTGACGCACAGTAAAACTATCTCTGAACTGTATTACTGTATAAGAGATGGTGAGTGTAACTTGGGTACGTAAAGCTAACTGGTTCCTTTCAAAAGACCCTTTTTCCCGCCCTGATAATGCCTGCAAACTATAGCTGCTTCGTCTGAGGCTCTGTGCTGCTTTGTCAGCATGGTGATTTAGGCTGATACACCCCTCGCCCTCCCGGAAATTTGAACAAAAATAGTTCACTCACTTTCTCAGAATGAGTTGAGGAACCCTTCTTTCCTCTATGTAGAAACCTCTTCTCTTACAATTCCTTTTGCAAAGATCTACAACCTGCGTTGCTCAGAAAAGCAGCTTCGTGTTTGAGAAGAGGGCTTGATCTGAGAAGAGTTTATCCATCTGAGAAACAGATTAGTTAAGCTAAATGAGTTAAGTTTATAAGCCCATGAATATCTCGATAGCCCTTTGTGCTTAACCAAGGCTTTCGTGCCAAGCCACAGATTCCATGTGCAATGTGCCTGTTGGTTTCCAGGACTTGGGGGGCTGTGCCTGTGCCGCTAACAAAACAGGATGCAACTTCCTCACGTTCTGAAGAAAGTGGACTAATGGCACCACCACCATCCCAAAAAAAACAAACCGAAACAAACAAACAAAAAAACCCCACAAACCAAAAATCCATTTAAAAAAAAAAGTAGCTGTCTTTGAGCTCAAGATTCATGAATTTCATCCTTCCTCTTCTCTTTTGAACACTGACACCTCTAATGGTGTTCCACTGTCCACTTTTAATGGCTGGTCTGTTTTGCAACATCGTTCCGGTCTGGCAGCTGAAGAGACAAGAGGTTTGTGGAAGGTTGTTTAATGTTGTCTTTTAAACAATGCTAACTAAAAACTTGACACACAGCGTTGTGTTACGAGTCTTACAACTGTGAAGTCAGGATGAGAAATGCAAGAATTAGAGATGATCAAGCAAGCTCAATTTACCTCCTTTGTGTTTATGCATAGTGATGCTGTCTTTAATTATATGGTCATACACATTTATTTCCCCCACCAGGACACTTTCATTGTTCAGTCAGCAGGCTGGACTATGTTAAGGGAGTGAATTGATATTAGATAGTGAAAGAGACTTTTTTTTTTTCTTTTTGGTAGGACCTCTGCTTTCCTTTTGCAGGAGTGTTATGATGAGGGGAGAAAAAGAAAAGCCTGTACTTTGGAAAGTTGGGCGCCACCTTTATAGTATTGTATTCTGTCCCAGTTTTTTGCCAGAAAGTTTTTGTTTGTGTACCTGTACCAGCTCTTTGTAAGTGGTCGTTAACTTCATCTTCCTCATTTCATGGTTGCTCAAACAGGGGTCATATTTACGTAAGTGAGCACTTGCAACCGAAACAGTCAGTGGGAACTGTAGTCTGAAAAAATAATATCTGAAGTTACCTGAGAAATTAGATTTCTGGCATCTCTGAACACCAGGGTTACCAAAAACTGTGAAGCTTTTGAACCTCCAGAGACCTGTGTGTGAGTTCCAGCAGTAGAGCTCTTCAATACGTGGGAGAGCGTAGGTGTCCTCAGGCCCCCCGACTGCTGGAAGGAGTAAATAAACTGGGGCATATATGGTCCAACTGTAGACTATGAAACTGTTTTAAAATATGGGGGTGCTGTTGGATATTCTCTTTTCCTATTATGTTTGTTGCTGTCATCAGAGAAGTTTGTGTGTATGTAATCTGGACCATGTGCTGATCAATAAAGGTGAAGCAGATAACTCGTATCTCATTCAGTGACCATTCTGTACGAGGAATAAAGTGCTAGGATAAAATGTAGTCGTGTATTTAAATGGTGAATTACCAGGCATATGCACCAGGGGAGCAAATTGTGCCTGCAATGGCAACTTAATTCTGGCATTTCTCAAATTCTGAGCACTAGATTATTCTACGATAATGATATTCTGATACAGCCTTGTGAATGTAGTGAGCAGCGTGTACCAAAATGATAAAATTTACGGATCTTGCACAAGCTTTTATAGCTGGAATACTAACATTAGCAAACAATCCTTTGCTAAGTAATGGAAAGTGATTTGATAATGTATGAATATTGCTAAACTCATTCAGATTGTGCATTTACCCTTTAGTCCTGTTTGTTTTTTTAAGGATCGTGTTCAAAAAAGTTTTCCCCATCCTATTGATAAGTGGGCAATAGCTGATGCCCAGTCTGCTATTGAGAAGAGGAAACGAAGAAATCCGTTATCTCTCCCAGTAGAAAAAATCCATCCCTTATTAAAGGTAAGCAGTAATGTAATCTTACTTTTAGAGTGCAATTAGAAAGTGACACCTTTGTTTCATGTAATGTCTGTGTGCTGCCTGTTACCTAAACAAAAAGGAATATCTGTGTTTGTTACATAGTTTCATTTTAAGTGTTCCAGTTCAGTTAATTGCATCTATTTCTTTTTCACTTAAACATTAGTTAATTCTGTATTGGACAAACAAAGCCAAGAACTCATTTGCTATGCATTTGATTGTTCTTGTTTCATTTTGCATGACTAAAAAAACCCTCAAGAAACTTCCGGAAATAGCCATAAATGTTTAAGTGAGGTTTTTGGGACAGTCACTTCCACAGTTAATAGAGCAGCATCTACAATGACACTGTTTCTTCTCTAGGCCTACAGACCTACTGTGTTTCTATTACTAAAACAGACTGTGAGTATGTGGTGAATGTTTATTGAGCAGGGTCTTAAACTTCCTGGTTTTAGTTGTAACCTATGGTGTGTGTTTCATCGACCGATTAACAGTGGAATGCTTTTTTTTTTTTTCTTCCTTCTTTTTTCCTTTCAGGAAGTTTTAGGCTACAAAATTGACCACCAAGTGTCTGTTTACATAGTGGCAGTATTAGAATACATTTCTGCAGACATCTTAAAATTGGTTGGGAATTACGTGCGGAATATAAGACATTATGAGATTACAAAACAAGATATTAAAGTGGCAATGTGTGCTGATAAGGTAAGCCTAGCTCTTGTTTCTCATGTTAACAGGAAGTTTTAGTTAAATTTTGAGAGGACGATGTCTATTCCTTATTGAGTACATGGTGTTATACCTTTGAAAGAAGAAATTACTGCAATAAACCATGGTTCCAGTAATGGAGCAAAGCTACTAAAAAGCTAATTGAGCTTACAGAGCTGTTGCTTGTGCTTATTAATAGTTAAGTATCTCTTCCTTTTGATATCACTTGCCTAATCTCAGCAATGTGTGAATGCTTTAAAAATTATTGTGAAGGAGCACTAACTTAAAAACTTAGCATTCCGAAGCTGTAATAGTGGAGCCTTATTTTGTAGCTTGAAAGAAGAAAGCTGAAATTAAGCTTGGGTGTTCTCCCAGAATAAGTAAGACTGTATTGCATGTAAAAAGTAGTATTTAGATGATCCAGCGTTTTAAAACAAACCCACCTGTATTAGCATCTCAGCCTAATGCTCCTTAGCGGTCCACATTTTTCTCTGCCGGTAGTCTTTCTTGTAGCTTTAGAAGATTCGTTAGGTTCGGACTGGAATCCCCTTTCTTTCCAGGAGTGGTAGAGCAAGATCCCTGTTTGTCGTTCAGGCGCCTTGGCACTCTAGCTTCTGTGGCCACCTCGTTAGCGTCTCGAGTTTTTCTGTTGTTTAAAAAACAAAGCTTGAAGTTAATCCTTTAAGGGATGTGACTTAAGAATCTCTATCTTCAGCAAGATTTATCACCTGAGTATTTTGTCTTGTAAATCAGTATCTTTGGTTGGGATTGTCTCAGTGTTTCATTACTGCTTGCTTTTTTTTTTATCCTACTTTCTTCACCTTTCTTTACTCTCTCTTTGTCTGGTGAGGTCTTGAAGAGTCAAGTACTTCTTAGTCAGGACGGTAGTCTTGGTCACTCTTGCTTTTGGGCATTATCTGCCTGGGTCATTAGGGCAGGGTTTGAAGGTGTACGTTGGAATATTTGTCGTGCAATAATAGCAGGAACAAGTGCTGTTGCTGCGTGCTTCTTTCTATCCTAGGAAAGGTAGCAAGCAGAAGAGCGGTGATGAATTTGATTTAGGGACTTCATTGGAGGAGCTCTGCGTACACAGAAGAAACTTTTGAAAGGCTCAAAAGTAGACCTGTTGGTTTACTGCCTCAGCAGAACAAGCCGTTGAAAGGTGCTCCCAAGGTGTTTTCTTTCCAGTTGCATTGAGAGGCCTCATAGTGTATTATGTTCATACCCGTAACATGTGTTCTGCTTGTTCTTATTTCTTGCAACAAAACAGCCAGAACAGTTTCTTGGCCCTGTGTGCCATTTTTTTTCTCGAGCACTTTCATCGAGCACATCCATCTGGAAAATTTTGCCTTTTCTGCAAAAAACAAACTCCATTAAAATGCAGGCTGTTTTTTCTTCTACTATCTGCTCGTGCTTCTGATTGCTCTAAATTCAGTATGTGGGGTATGGTTACTTTAATTTGTCTGGGTGGATTTCATGGTAGCGAGATATTTACCTTGTGGAATAGAGCCTGGAATCTTCTAGCTCAAGTATGTGCTAGAACCGCATCTGTGAAGTGAAGTTCCAAATGTTGGGGCCTCCTTGAATACCTGCATTATTCCATGTAATTTCCTACAGTAGTGACCCTGTAATGTCCCATTCCCCAGAATTAGGTAGGATTCTTCATATAACCTGAGTTCCATGTACATTCACTGGCTTTGAAAGATGAATTACCTTCTGTTCTTAGAGCTTCAGAAGAAGTCAGTCTTAATGCAAAACGTCCATTGCTCTGCTTTCCGAGAAGCTTAAGACCAGGGCGTGTAGTGGGGACCTTTGACTCACTAGGAGAAAGAACCTGCTGTGTGCCCATTTCCCTCCTCACTAGACCTATATTTTTGAGGAGTGTTAGGCCAAAACCTGGGTGAAGAATGACTGCTCTAGTTAGGTGTGTTTCTTCCAATATTCAAGTCTGATGAACCTACCAGACCATCTCTTGAACTTCTAGATCCCAAAGTATTCTCGTGTTCATTTGTCTAATATCAGCAGACCAACGGCTTGGTTAACTGAGATGTCTTCTGGAGAAGCGCCTATAACACGCTTTCAAGAAAGAAGACTTGTACTCTATATACCAGATTAAATGTCATGTTTATTGTGGCTCGTTCAGAAATTTAATTCTTGATCTTCAGTTTTATAATTATTTTGAAAAACACTTTTTCATTCTGTTTTCTGCTGTTTCAAAAACTCTGGTTCACGCTTAACGTGTTAGCCTTCCCTCCTGTGGCTCTCAGAGGAGTATTTACAGCTTTGATCCTGCGGTCTTTTTCTCAGATCTTTTCAGTGATGGACAGCAGTCATGTCAGTCTCCGCACGAACAGGCGTAGGTTGCCATGGCTTCACCTCCCTCTGTTTGGAAGGGAGCCTGGCAAGCAGCACTCAAGTTCTCATTTATTTTGAAGTTCACGTGTATTGTTTGATACGCTTTGTGATGTCCTGGAAAGGGTGTAGCTCTGAGCAGCAGATCTGTTTATAAATGTGGTCTCATCTGTCTGTCCCAGGAAAAAGTCATCTTCTATGTTGAAATACATCTTATGCTGGCTTGTTGTTAAGATTTGCTACATCATTGTAGATTGTGGACCCTCTTCAGGTTTTCTTTCTGCTAATGATTCTTCAAATTAGATGCCTTTTACTAATTTGCAGTCAGCTTATTTAGTTTACCTTTAAGACGTTCCTTGAGTATCATGCAAATGACCCAAAGTGTGATCTCTGTTTGCCACTTGCTAAGTCATTGTCATGACTCCTCACTCAGATACCATGTTTGGAAGAAGTGTTCAGTGATCCACTTTTCTTGAGAAGTTCGAATTATTAATTGCTTCTGTTTGGTAAGCCTCGCTTGGGTATGAATTGGAAGGTCTGGTAGTCAAAGTTTTTTGAGATCCTTTTTTTGTATGTAGTTCTGCAATGTGACTGCCACCTTTTCTGAAGCTGGTGCCCAGGGTCCATTTTAACAAGAGAACTCAGGAGTTATTAAGGACAGAAACCAGGCCACGTACCGTGTGTGGGCAGGCCAGTATTCATCGCAGACAGATTACAGGGTTCTGAGCACAATCACGTGTGACTTCCTGTTAAAGCTAAAGCTGAAAAGCCAAAATGTACACACTTGTAGACTTCAGATAATATAGTATCTTCAGAAACTTCGATTATCTATGGCTAATTCAGAGTAACAGAATACAGCTAAATGCCAAATGTGTCTGTATACTTTATAGACCTCTTAAAATTGTCGTTGATTTTAGGACCACATTCTTGGCGAGATGCCTGGATTGGCCTAAGTGACTGGGAATTCCTCAGAAATTGCCACTGCAAATAATGACTTGCAAATTCATAGCAGTGAATATTGCTTTTGTAATGCTCAACCACTTGCAGAATGACAATACTTAAATCTTACTGCTGATCAGTCTGATTTCACGGTAACTTACTGGTAGATCTTGAAAAGAAGTTGTTCTCACGTTGTGGATTTCCCCCTCGTTGCTACATAGGTATTAATGGATATGTTCCATCAAGATGTAGAAGATTTGAGTGCACTAACTTTATCTGATGAGGAACCCTCCACCTCAGGGGAGCAAACCTATTATGACCTAGTGAAGTCATTTATGGCAGAGGTTCGACAATATATAAGGGAACTAAATCTCATTATCAGAGTGTTTAGAGAGCCGTATGCCTCCAACTCCAAACTATTTTCATCTCATGTAAGTATTGTACAAACCACAAACAAAAAAACCCACTACTGTAATATCTGTAAATCTAGATGAATACTTCTAGAACTTAACTATTGTCCAGTTTTAACATATCAGTAGTAGAGGAAGCACTTGTCTCGAGTTCTGAAATGGAAGTAGTAAAAGAGCGCTTGTGGGGAAGCACTCGTTTTGTAGAACTGTGGAAGAAACCACCCCATTTACTATATTCATTTGCAGGCCTGTAATTTAAGATTTGTCACTCTTGTTCTTTGCCATGTTTGAATTATTGTAAACTTGTATATATTTATACATATATATAGTCATTATTTTAAAAATAAATTCTATGATCTTATATAAATTATACAGAAAGTATATAATAAAACATACTATAAAATTTTGTTCTGTTTAAGGAAGTGCTTTACTTTCTTATTGTAACAGAGTACCTTTGCACGTAACATTCTTCCTCTGAGAAATTGCGTCCAACTCCCTGTTGATTTTTGTCTGGTTCTGTTGCGTTTTGCAGGATGTGGAAAATATATTTAGTCGTATATCAGACATTCATGAACTTAGTGTGAAGTTATTGGGTCATATAGAAGACACTGTTGAAATGACAGATGAAGGTAGTCCCCATCCGCTAGTAGGCAGTTGTTTTGAAGACATGGCAGAGGTAAGAAAATACTTGGGGTTTTTTTAGCTATTTATATGTATCTTAATGACTTGCACTTAGATGCTAAGTGCACCTCTGTTCTAGCTGCCTTTGTTTAGGTTGAGATCTCTTCTTCCAGCCCCACCATGGTGAGCCGACTGCCCATTTTTGAGAGTGCTTTTACCTTTTGAGTCTCTAAACCTCAGTTCTTATAGGGCTGTTTAAACTTTGGAGAGCACGGGGAGGGGAGGAACCCGACAACACCTGTGACTAGACTTTGATAGAAATGGAGATATCCTGTAAATTGGTTGTAGATCAGGATTGTTGTGAAAAGACAAAGTGGAACAAGGGCTTCTTTGCCAACAGGCTTGCTAAGCTGGTGAAGAAGGCTTTTGAACTAGGCTCCTTAGTAGGTGGAGACCAAACCTTGCAGATTGAAGAAATGAGAGGAGAAGGGAATGCGTATAACAGAAAGCATGACAACAAATGCTCTTGCAGCTTCCTCCTGAGAAGGTGGGATGACCAAAGGCTCATCTGAAGCGTCTCTTTCCCCAGGATGCATGTACTGACGTACAGATAGGGGGATCTGGGAAGTCTGCACAGTTGCAGAGCTGTCATAGGGAATTAGCAACGTGGCAGGAAGGGTTGCATGATGGAGGGCTGTATGAATGAGTGCAGGCACTCAAGGAGGACAGGTGAGGAAGATGAGGCCAGGAGGCTTAACAAAAGATCAGCTCAAATACACGGAGCTCTGTTAAGGAATGAATGATGACCTGGTTGAATGCTTAAGGATCAGGATCAGAGGAGGAGGCCACCAAAGGGCATGTTGTGGTCAAGCTTCTCCTGCAAAGACTGCCCAGTCAGCAAGCGGCCAAAACCTTCTCTAAACAAGTAGAAGTCATCTCCTTATCACGGGCCCTGGTTCTCTTGGGAGAATAACATCCCTGACATCTGCTGGAGGGCACTGGGGACAGTTTTTTGTGGCACATGATGATGGGCCAACTAAGAAGGGTGCTGCACTTGACCTCTTTCTCATGAACAAGGCAGGAACATTGTAGCTAATGGCAGGTTTGGCTGCAGGTGGTAGGGATGGTGGAGAAAAGTGCAGGAGATAAGCAGACTGAAGACCCTGGGTTTTGAGAGAGTAGACTTAGCTTGTTCAGGGAATTGGGAGGCAGGATCCCATTGGTGGGCTGCCTTGAGGGTAGAAGGGGCTCAGGAGAGGTGTTTTATTTTGGAAGGCAGTGTGTTCAAAGTACAAGGAATATGCATTCCTAATCCGGAAGAAAAGGGGTAGGTGTAGCAGGAGACTCCACGGACAAAGGGAAGAGCGGTTAATATCCCTGATCTGAACTTAAGCGAGGCCTTCAGCACAGTCTTTCATAGTATGCATATACTCAGCTTGGTGAGATGTAGGCTAGCTAGTTGAATTATAGAGTGGATGGGGAAATTGGCTGGTCTGGCAGGCTTGAAGGACCATCATCAGCAATACAAAGTCTATCTGGTGGCCAGTGGTTAGTGGCATTCCTCAAGGTTTGATACTGGGGCTGATACTGTTTAATGTCTGTATTAGCGTTGTGGGAGAAGGCAGACCTCTCAAGTTGGTAGGTGATGTCAAATTGCAGGGGGATGTGCAGGAGGACAGGGCTGCTCCTTGGGGAACCTGACAGTCTGGAGAAGTGGACCTAAAGGAACATCATGGACTTAAATAGAGGTAGACATGAAGTTCTGCACCTGGGACCAAACAACCCAGCGCAATGGTCCAATGGCCTGAATGAGGAGCAGTACTGCTCGACAGAGCTTGGAGATCCTCCGGAATCAGCAGTGAAGGCTAACTGCCTACTGGGTTATATTAGGAAAAGTGTAGCCAGCAGGCTGAGGGATCCGTTTCTGTGTAGCACTTGAGACTGCATCTGGCACACTGTGTCCGGTTTTGGTCTTCCCTAGTACAAGAGATGCTTATACATGAGGGTTGCCATGATGATTGAAGAGCCAAGGCCCGTGATGTACAAAGAACATTGAGTCCTGGGATTATTCAGTCTTAAAAACAGAAGTCTGAGGAAGGAGATTTTACTGCTGTCTTCAGTTACCTGAAGGGAAGGTGTAGAAAAGACTGAGGCAGGTTGGGGTTCACAGTAGAGAACCGTGAGATGAGAGAGCGCGTGTGAATGGTAAAAACAGTAATCCTGATTAGATACTGGAGGGGAAAAAAAAAAATCTGTAATGAGAAGAACTGAACGTTGGAATAGGCTGCCCAGAGAGGTTTTGGTGCCTTTGTTCGTGGAGGTACTCAGAACTTAACTGGATGAGGCCCTGAGCAACCTCGGCTAGCTTTGATGCTGGATCTGGCTTTGGCCCAGGGTGGGCCCCACTTTGAATGGGGAATTGGATCAGCTGACCTCCAGAGACCTCTTCCAGACTGAATTACTCCATGAGTCTGTGCACATAAAAGTATTGATTCTTGTCTACAAGTGTTTTTGAAAAAGTATGCGGAAAAGTCTGTCCTGTGGGTCAGGTTGAAAAGGGCTCTGAGCAACCTGATGTAGTTGATGTCCCTGCTCATTGCAGGGAGGTTGGACTAGATGGCCTTTAAAGGTCCAACCCAAGCTATTCTACAGTTCTATGTAGCGTATGTATGTTCTTTTAAGAAATATGAAGTTTAGATATTAAATCAGTTCTGTAAAATTATTCTGTATTTCTTCTTAGGAGCTAGCATTCGATCCGTATGAATCATATGCACAAGATATTTTGCGACCTGGTTTTCATGATCATTTTCTAAGTCAATTGTCAAAGCCAGGAGCAGCATTTTATTTACAGGTAACTTTCTTTGAAGTAAACCTTACTATTGATACTACTATTTTAATTACATTATATTGTTGCTTCAATACATTTATTGTTTTAAGACTGAAACTTACTTTGTTTCTAGTCAATAGGTGAAGGCTTTAAAGAAGCTGTTCAGTATGTTCTACCCCGGCTGCTCCTGGCCCCTGTTTACCACTGTCTTCATTATTTTGAACTGCTAAAAGTAAGAACCTTGTGTCAATCTGATGTTTTGGGTTTTTTTTCGTAACTCTTAGTGCTGGTTCCCAGAGCTTTGTGTGCTCAGTTAGGTGTAAAACCTTTTGCTAGAATGGGAGTAATAAAACTGCTACGATGAAAGGAAAGCAGGTTATATGCTCTGGTGCATGCTATAACTAACTGAATATCAACTTGTAATTTCATGGAGGTTTTACAGCAGCTAATGATTTGTATTGAATAATCAAGTTACTATTAATTTAGAAAGCAATAGAGATCTAGGTACTCATATTCTTGGAATGATTGTTTCACCAGCGGTAAGAGATAATGGCAAATGGCTGTATGACAGAAAATGTCGAAGGATTTCTCAAGCTGTTGCTTTGTAAATTTAAAATCACAGTAAGATTTCCCTTCAGACTTCGTTTTATTTTCATAAGACTTCAGTGTTCTTGCAGCGCGCATCTCATGGTGGTTGTAAAGGTGATATCCTTCCTTCAAAGGGAAGGCGTGGTTTGTGTATACGTTTCTTTGGCTTTTTGTAACGAGACCTCACGTCAGTACGGTAACAGTAAAGACTCTGTAACACGCACACATGTAAAGAAAATATCTACAGAATGTTTTTCTGGGGCATTTACCAGTTAGCATTGAATAATAATCCTTAAGGAGTGTAGCGAATTTTGAGGAAAACTTTCAAGTAGAATCTTCATTTGAACTTAAGGGAAACTCATAAAGGATACGCTGTTCCAAACTTAATTACTTGGGGAAATTTGAATTGGCAGTAAAAAAAAAAAAAAGAATAATCTCTGCTCTTTTGAAGAAATCTGGGTGTGTTTTTCTTGAATGTTTGGTTGTCTTCGGATAACCCTGAAGTTAGGTTATCTTTGTGTCTACAGTTTTAACACCATTTTTTCTGATTTAGATCTGCACGTACAGCTTTGGCACGTAGCTCATCTTGTATAACGTGCTTTTTTTTTNCTTCTGTATAGGATAACCTTCCAGGCTTTCTTCCCACTGTGGTGCTCAGCTCACATTTCAGCGAGATGCCCGTTGCTGTGGTCTGTCAGATGTGATACACGCAGTAGGCAGTGATGGATAACAGAAGCACAAGAAGAGAGAGAGAAAAGCTTTCACAGGAGTAGCTTCGTCTGTCGATTAGTACATACATGTGCATACAGCATACGAATCCCTCCCTTGAGTAGTCTCTGCTGGTAATAACGTTTTCTTTCTTATATCTGGAATCTTCAAACAGATTCCAACTCGGTCATACTTAAAAATGGCCTGACGCAAAGGTACTTGCTATGGAAGGGTATTGGTGGAATTTTGTAGCCATATAATCCTGACAGTTTCACTGATGCAAGGTTGTGTTCAATTTTTTTGTATGGTAAGAGACCGGAATTAGTGATTGCAGGCATATCTATGAATAATCAAGTTAAAAATGCTATGA
Organism: Burhinus bistriatus; assembly: GCA_013397275.1. NCBI lineage: Eukaryota > Metazoa > Chordata > Aves > Charadriiformes > Burhinidae > Burhinus > Burhinus bistriatus. The sequence continues at coordinate 22,646 of VYXH01006628.1, forward strand.
AAATGGATCTCTTGATATGAAGAGACCAAGCGTTGGCAAAGTAGTATGTGGAAAAAACATTTTATTTCTCTTGAATGTAGATACACTTAAGGATAAAGGGGTTAACGTTTTTCTTTTGAGCTATGTTGTGTAATCTTGCATAGTTTGAACTTATCTATTAAAAATGCATCTCAAAGTTACCTTCTAACTATGCAGTCTACAAAAAAAGTAAATTTCTATCCACTGATGGTTATCCTGTTTAGAAACTAAAGCCCTCCTGAAGTTTGGCAGGGCACCAGGAACACACAAATACATATTCTATATTTAGCTGAAGCTCCTTGCTGTAACTTTGTTGGAAAATTAGCATATGACTAAGGGCTGTGTTTTCCTTCAACCAACCTGAAAGTCCCCAAACTTTTATGTAAGAAACTAACTACAGAAAATAGCAGCTTCATATGAGACTGTGTTTTTCTGCAAATCTGCAGATAATATGAATGGGCTTTTCTAAATGTGGGCTTTTAGGTGAAAGGTAGGGTGATACAAATAGTGCAGTTATTTATGACCTTGAATTATTGAAGAAAGAAGTTTACAAGACTTTTAAATTGAATTGGGCGCTGTTTCNGTACAGCGTTGGCACGTAGCTCATCTTGTATAACGTGCTTTTTTTTTAATTTTGGAACGTATGCTCGATCTGTTTGTCTAGCTCACGGGTTTGGTCTGACTTTTCAGACATCTTCAATATATTAAGCGTTTCCTTTTATGACGGTCCATTGGAAGGGAGGTGTGATACAGCTTGTCTGCATTTTGTATGATAGACCTGCACGGGCATAAGATTTCTCTGCTCGTGCTTTATCACACTGTCTCAAAACGCAGTACCTACTGGCTTTGCATACTTCCATGTGAAGATGGTATTGTCTTACTTAATAGACAAAGCATGAAGGATTAATGTCACCTGACACACAGGCATCCTGTGTTGCTTCTTGCCATTGGTAATTTTACGGGGGGAAAAGAGGGCACGTACGCTTATAGAAATGGGGAGCAGCTCATGTTCACGCTTTTTAGGGCAAACTGGAGTCTAAGGTAAGCTCAACTCCAGAAGGATATCAATCTTTTTGCAACTCCTGACCTATGCTTTATGTGAAATCCGTGTCTTCTCTCATTCATGCTCTATACACACNATTTCTCTTGAATGTAGATACACTTAAGGATAAAGGGGTTAACGTTTTTCTTTTGAGCTATGTTGTGTAATCTTGCATAGTTTGAACTTATCTATTAAAAATGCATCTCAAAGTTACCTTCTAACTATGCAGTCTACAAAAAAAGTAAATTTCTATCCACTGATGGTTATCCTGTTTAGAAACTAAAGCCCTCCTGAAGTTTGGCAGGGCACCAGGAACACACAAATACATATTCTATATTTAGCTGAAGCTCCTTGCTGTAACTTTGTTGGAAAATTAGCATATGACTAAGGGCTGTGTTTTCCTTCAACCAACCTGAAAGTCCCCAAACTTTTATGTAAGAAACTAACTACAGAAAATAGCAGCTTCATATGAGACTGTGTTTTTCTGCAAATCTGCAGATAATATGAATGGGCTTTTCTAAATGTGGGCTTTTAGGTGAAAGGTAGGGTGATACAAATAGTGCAGTTATTTATGACCTTGAATTATTGAAGAAAGAAGTTTACAAGACTTTTAAATTGAATTGGGCGCTGTTTCAGATGCTGTAAATTTCTGTGCATGTGTGATACTCTCTTCTTTCTTCGGGTGAACAGAAGATTGCTTTGAAATTCTTTTTTTTTCCAAGTAGCAATGGCTCAAAGCATATTACTTCAGCTAAGCAAAGTTTATATATGCTCTGGAAATCAGGAGAGCTAGAGAGATGATTTTTTTTTTTTTAAAGTCAAGTGCAGACTTGGCTCCTATGACTTATGAATGGAAACTTCTTGTCTCTTTGCAAAAATTTTTTAGTTGGAATTCTTCCTATAATTCTCAGGATGCTTTCATTTCACAACAGCATCTGCTGTGTTTTATTTATTTTTTCAAACTTTGTTCTTAGATGATAAATAACTTGCCAGTCTTTACTGACTGGCAACTCAGCTCAAGTAGAAATACTCCTCAGTTACATTTTTTTTTCTATTCCTCTTTCTTTATGCTAATGTCACTTAAAAAAAAAAAAAAAAAATCTGTTTCTACAAGGTCTTCCAAGATAAGAAACCACTCTTTTTCCAACCTGATGGTATTAAATTTGTTACATGTTGCTGGAGGGGGCACAAGGTGGTAAAATGTTAATAGTTTAGGACTAGAGTATCTTTAGGTTGATCTGGTAGGTCTCTTGCTGTGTGTTGTGTTGGGCTGCACATCCTAAACTGTTTTGGGCTTTGACTTCACTTTGATTCTCAGCCTTGTTTCAGCCAGGTTTGTGATCCAGAGTGTAACAAATTTAATGAAGGTGTTTTGTGATCCCATCTGTGACTGGTGTAACCCAGCCCAGGGTGGAGAATCACTGAGTCTTAATTAGTTGAACTTTGGCAGTCTGCAAAGTTTTTACAATATCTGCAATTATAGATCATTGCCTCAAAACATGGTCTGCATTGCTTGTGTTTGGTACAGGCAGTGTAATTAACAGGTTCTCTTGCTTTAGGCGATTCTTAGTCTCCTTCAATTAATATTAAAACCAGAAAATCACAGATTCGGACTGGCTATGAATTATTTTAAGAATTTACTTAGTGTCAGCAAAGAGTTTTGTTTTCTGAAATCACTGTCTGGTGTGCTTCTTTCCGAACACAGTAGTAACTTGTCTGTACAGTACTGTTTTGAAATAAAGGTAAAAACAGAATTATTACTGTTCTACATGTATTTGTATATATGTAACTGCAGATGAGGATGATGACTTTTTTTTACGTCCACTGGAGATAATGTGCAGTTTTATGTCTGTGTGACAGATGAAGGCCTATCTGCTGGAGGAAATGTAGCTTGACCAAACTGTTGCTAGTGTGTGATCAGGACTGCAAAGCATATTTGAGTGTTTCTTGGGAGAGAAGGTGGTGTAAAAATTGGTCTCAAGTCTAAGAAGAGATTTCCTAGAATACGACAGCAGGTGAAAAATTTAAGCAACTTCTTCATATGGTTAAGCTATGGAGACAGTGTTGTAAAGGTGCAAAAGTTGTGCCTTGTGGTCGAAGTCGGAGGTGATACAGCCAGGTAAATGAGGTTCCATATTTCTTTCTTGCTTGTGTGGTTTCATTGACACCATTTCTGTTCCTTTTCTCCTTTAAATGCTAGTGGGTTTATGCTTTAAGTCAGCTGTGTGTTTGGCAGCCAAAGGGAAGATGACAGGGGACAAGAAAATTTTGTCACACGTGTGTGTGTGTGCACTTTTTCCACAAACTTGGTTATTGTTAATGTAACTAATTGGGCTCTCTGAGGTAACTCTTTAATTGAAAAAGTTATTCAGAACGTATTTAATTTTTTTTTTTTTCCTAGCTGTGGTACATGATGGATTTCCTATGTGTTTGTACCAGAGATACATATGTGTGCATGTGTATCACTTCATTTGTCAGTGACCTGTGTCACCTGTTACGGAGCTGTGATGGGGTTATGTTCTGTTGTATAGCTTTTTTCTTTTTTACATGGGATGTATCTGGGCTTTTGAGAAGCAAGTGTCTCTTTCCGGGAAATTTTCTAATGAGAAGTAATTACCTTGGAGAGTATTTTTTTCCATTATTGCGCTAGAATTGCTTTTCTGTGAAAGCTGGATAAAATCTAACAAAAGTAAAAATAAAAAATTCCTCCTTCCACTTTGCTTACAGTCCTCAGTGACACTTGAACTGTGTTATTGTTAGTCTGCTGCCAGACCAACAAATGCTGTACTTTGATCCCTTGAAGCCGGGAGCAGGATGGCACAGGGCCAGACTGTTCTTATCGAGATGATTCCCTCTCTGGGGACTCAAATGAAGCACTAACTGAACTCCGACTTTTGACTTATGTATTTGACTGTAGGGTTCCAGAGTCCTGTTTTCTGATCCATTTTCTAGGAATTACCTGCAGGGCAAATTCTCCCTGGTACTGTGGGAATTAGGAGAGCTGTACTGGGGCAGACTGGTGAGCTGTTGCTGGTTTTCAGTGACTGCTGCTAACGATGGTAGGTAGCTTACGTGGCGGCAGCTTATGCTGAACGCCCAAGGCCAAGCTCTCATGAAGATAGATGGGTGTTACAGGAACTTGGACAAATTTTGATCATTTTTCCCCCCTTTAAATAAAAGTCTCGACACAAGGACCAGGACAACAAGTAATCCATTGAGGACTGAATGTGAAGAAACTTATTGTAGCTGAGATTTTCAACTCCTGTAGGATGCCGTTAGTTTTTGTGACTGTGGTGGTCGTGATACAGTCCCTGATATGCTTGTATTGCTGTTTTGTCTTTTAATAGCGGTAGTATATTTCCCTGTCCTCTTCTCCTGCCTCCATTCCTATAACCTTCTGTACAAAAGGGAGATCCTCAGAGGGAGGTAATGCTATGGTTGAGACTTTCATATACTTGATTTCTTCACTGGAAATGTTTCTGGGTGTGGAGCTGTGGATTTAGACCCACTACCAGCACGCTCTCTCTGTTTGCTCATATAGCAGTGGAGGTCTATGTTTTCTGTCAGTACTTTGGTATCTTCAGTGGAAACCAGTGGAAAGATGTAGGAAATAACAAACACAAGTGAAAAAACAAGCTACGTTCATGGTTTCTGTAGACTTGGTCTACAGATTGGATTCTGCTTGTCATCCCTCATTTCTTCTGCTGTTTTTCCCTTAATCAACAGGATTCCTACTTAAAATCAACAACGTGCTACTGTTGCTTCCCAGAATGATCTCTGAAATTGTGAATTCATCTTACGTAGCATTCAAAAACTCATGCGTTTCTATCCAGACATAGAGATACCATCCAGTTGAGTTTATGGCCTTGCAAACTTGGGTGGCAAAGATCAGACTTGACTTGTGTTGCAGCAGTGCAAGTGGATTTTAATCCACTTTGGAATTACAAAAGAGAAAAGGAAGATGTTTTCAAATTGAATTGTCTTTATTATGATGGAAAATTTGGGGGAAGAAAATGGAAGACCTCAATTACAAGTGTGGAAGCACATAGGTAAATATTTTGTGATATTTCAAATACTGATCTAACTAAATGTTATCAACTTAATTATGAATTTTAACTTCCTAATGTATTCTGCAGGTCAGCTAATAATGGTGAGACAAACCAAAGTGACAGTAAGAAAGAAGAGAATTTCAGAGCGTGAAGGCTCTGGAAGGATCTGAGTGAACTTGTACGTTTGTTGCAGAAAGGTAATGAATCTGCTGTGGAAGAGACGTCAGCATATGCAAAAAAAAACCAACCCACCCATATTTTTGAAGAATGCAGAGCAAATGGGTTTTCCGTACACTGAGAAGACGAGACCCACTGTAAACAAAGTAGCCGTTTCCCTAGTAATGGAATCTGGGCATATAAAACACATATATGGCAGCTAGTAGCTTACAAAAAGTCTGAACGTTTAGGAAATGGTTTTATGAGAACATCAAGGAACTTCTTTGAAAACAAGGCTTTGTTTTTGTATCTGTTCCGTGGTGAAGGAAATGTTGATTGTGTAAGCTCAATGAGAATTGCTCACATACATGAATCCCTTCCCAGTTGCAGAACCTGAGAGCAACAATACAGTCTTTCCTGTTGAGCAGACACCAGCTGAAATACCCAGCAGGCTGGCAGTAGCGCTTGAGCAGACCTAATCTGAAATACGGTCTTCTGACAGGTTATTCCCATTCACGGGAATGCTAGTGGCAAATTGGCCTCATAAGAAACCTGTTAAAGAAAAACTTTGAACCGTTGAACTGGTGAAACATCAACTGACAGACTTCTGGGAGGTATATATTTCTGAATAGCTTTTCCTGACTTTTCCTCAGTGTCCATCCTAATTTGAAAAGTGGCACTTACTTCAGAGTAGTGTAATTTATTTATGAAGCAGATTTATTTTAATTTAATTGCCCCCTCCCCAGTTAAGAGCATCCACATCAAGTAATCAACGTAGCAATTCCTTAAATTCACGTGTTTCTTTAGTCCAAGTGGTTTCACTTTTTTGGGGCTCAGGTGAAGTTTGATGTACTTAAATTTTTTTACATATCTTTGAGATCTATTTCAAGTCACGTAGTCAAGCTGTGGAAGAACTGGGAAGCTTGTACTAAAAGTTGAAATGCTGCTTATTTTCCCCTGTTTTAATGCTTTACTTGTACAGTATGCTTCCCAGTGGGCTGACTGTATTTTATATTATGTGGGGTAAAACTTACTTTGAAATAAAAGTTGAGAGCTTTTTAGCTTGTCTCTCAAAATGTACTTCCAAGAGAACGCCGGAGGCTTTTTGTAACTAATTATCTGATATTTGAGGTTTGATATTTGACACGTGTATATAAGATTATGTGATTTAATGTCACTTTTAAAAATTAAACTGAGAAGGTATAGTTAAAATTGAGTGGAGAAAAAGTTTTTACCGTTACTTCAGTAATATATTAAGTTCTGTTCCACTCTTAATGCAAATAACACTCCTGCTGTAATATAAATCTAAATAAACAGTTATATAAATGTATGCATATTTTTACTGCACTGTGGTCAAGATTGCCTGAGTTTATATGAAAACTAAATGACTTGTGAAATTCCAGTGTATTGAAGCTGTGTGTGTATGTATGTCCGGGAATACGGCCCATGGAGTTTCCTTTAAGCTTCAAGTGTGAAGTGCCTTTTTAGACTGCTAGCATTTTCCAGAAGAGTATAGTGTTCCCTGCAGTTGTCCCCGGCTGCAGTTCCAGCTGATTTTCTGATGCTTTCTAAAAGTTAAAGTTTCTGGATATGGGACCTTTTTTTTTTTTTTTTTTTCTCTTCCCCCCAGCATACTGCTGCTTTGGGCCAAGTTTTTTATTATTTGGAGGAATTGCAAAAAGTTGAAAAGAGCTCTTGGGCAGCTCGATGCTATTGAGCCCACTGCCGGGATTGTTTTACGGCAGAGTGCCAGCAGACCTGCCTTCCTGCGTTTGTCAGAGGAAAAACCCTGGTTTTTTTTTTTTTTTTTTTAATTCGTGATCATTAAAATAGCCTGTTTCAGGATTGCCTTTTGGTAGATACCCCATTCGCAGAAACCCGTTGAAGAAAACGGTGAGGCGTTAGAGCGGAAGCTGGAGGAACTGGTGTCGGAGCACTTCGGGTTCTCATGAATGTTGCTTCCTTCCCTCTGCAGGCTCTGCATTTCCCTGCGGAGCAGATAGCTGGGTCACACCGCAGCTTGGGCTTGCTTTGCCAGCTCTGCACGTGGTTTTGTTGCATTGCTGTGGGCTTCAGGATGTCTGAAGAAATTACATAGTGCGTTTTGAAGAGGTTTCTCCGAAGCAGCGCTAGTTTGAGCTCGGCATTCTGAGTACTGCGGTGTGCAGCTTCCACTTGTAACGTGGGACCACTTGTGCGCTAAACCTCTTGGATTAACGTTTTGCGGGGCAGTAAGTAGGTATCTTTAGCACCTGCAATCAAGTGATCTTGAGTTAAGCAAATTCAGTTGTGGTTTCCCTGACTCCCGTGTGCTGTTGTGTCGTTTGTGTATGGAAGCTGATTTATGATCTCTCCTCCCAGATGAACTGGGGAACCTGCAGTTCACAAACGTTAGTGGTTAGGTTTAGAATGATTTTCTAGGAAGACAGAAGTCTGGATTGTGATGTAAGCCCTGAAGTACAAGATTTCATATCATGACACCTACTAGTATTGTTATATCTGCATATTCTCATAAGTATAAATATATCTTCTGTCATTGTCTTTCTAGATAGACGCTTCCCTGACAACATAAGAGGTGGACTACCGTAGTCTAATTTTGCACTGCATGAGGAGGGTTTCTTTTGTATCTGTTTAGAATTTCCTGGTTTTATAGATATCTACTCCTTGTGTTACGCCACAGGTAGAACAAAATACCTTGTCTCCCAGTTCTTGATATCTTTCAGAGCTTGCAGCCTTTGCAGCCTAGAACACAGAGTACTTTTTGAATTCGAAACTTCCCTTAGCAGTCTATTTTCCAAGTGTGTTTTCCTTGAATGGCCAGGATACTGTGCCTGTAGTATTGTGAATCATTACAATCATTATAAACCAGTATTTTCCTGTAAGATTTTAAAAAAACACGATGACTATAATACTGCTGGTAATCAGAAGTCTGCGGCTCCTTCTCATAATAATATAGTGTTCTTCACAGGACACTTTATCTTTGTTAGAGAGAAAGAAAAAAAACAAAACAAAACAAAAAAAAACACCACAACCCACACTTTTATTTAGCATCTACCTGATTCGTTCATTAGGGGGCACTGCACAGCTATAGAAGAATCAGTGGGATTTGCAGAGAAACTTGGATGCGTTTCCAGTGATGCCATTTCACTTTGCATAACCTCCTCTTCCAAACTGTCGGGAGCAGTGTAAGATGAAAGTCATTGCTATAACTTAAGCTCGGTTCTGACTAAGACTGTTTTTCATACCAGTTTATGGCAATTATACAATGCTAGAATATAAACTTTGAAATTTCTGTTTTGTGTGCAGAGAAATGTCTTCACAGTAGTTCACAGCAATGTCTGATTTGCCATTTGTGTTGGTCTTACACTTAAGAAGACGCATACTTCTACACGTGACTTTCTAAATGTTAAACCTGGGGCATAATTACACTCACTGGACTTTGGTTTAGTTTGTATATACAGTTGGAAATATGGGTTACTTCCAATGGATTGCGATGGGGAAATGCTAGTCTTCAACCATTGCTTTCTCTCCAGCACTGTGCACAGACATCTCTTTTACTTTTAGACGTGGACTTTCCTTTGGTGAATACCAAAATTTTTGCAATGGGAGTGAAAACTGTAAAAAGCATTTTGTAAACTCAACACAGGAGCAGAATGCTTTGCAGTAACGAATGTTAATTTGTACCAGTATGTTTCTGAAGATAATGTACAGGGAGTAATTTTTCCTAGGTATTTGAGTTGATAAGGTGCTACATTGAGAAAATTCCCAATGACTTTATAGGGGTTTATTTTTCTGTTTGTTTGGTTTAGCGCTCCCCTTACACATGTTAGCCTACATTTGCACAGGTTTTTTATGAGATTTTGCCAAATTTCCAAAACTTTCTTTTGGGATATGAGCCGTTTTTGTTCTGCCTTATGCTACGCACCGTGCATCTGTGTTAGTTTGACTGGAGCATTTATTTATATAGATGGTATTAAAAATAAGGAAATAATTTTGGAAGCTTTGTTGCACGTTGAGTCTAATTTTCTTTGATTTTTGTCTTGTGTTTTACATGCCCTTTGCTCCTTACCCTGTCTTCTGTGGTACCCTTACACGCAAATGGCAGAATATTGTGGGATCCAAAAAGGCTTGTCTTCAAGGAGACTAGCCTAAAACAATGTTGTTCATTGTTATGGGTAGCTACCCAGAGATGATAGGAAATCCAGCCAAACTCTTTTGATGGAAGCTGGCAAAGAGGCAGTGTGCAAGGCAAAGAGCCTCCTTTGAAGTCTTGTACGGGAGAGATGCAAAATCTTGGAGGTAGTTACATCTTAGATTTCTTAGCTTTCTTTCAGGACTTCTGCCAGCGGTGCTGCACCTGCCTCATTGTCTGAAGTCCTCTCTAAACCTACGTGATCTGCACAACTGAAGTAAAGGGAAGATACCTCTGTGTTAAATCATAGCATCATAGGTTTAGGTTGGAAGCGACCTTAAAGATCATCTAGTTCCAACCCTCCTGCCGTAGGCAGGGACACCTCCCACTAGATCTGGTTGCTCAAAGCCTCATCCAACCTGGTCTTGAATACTTCCAGGGATGGGACCTCCACAGCTTCCCTGGACAACCTGTTCCAGTGCCTCACCACCCTCAGAGTGAAAAATTTCTTCCTGATACCTAGTCTAAACCTATCCTCTTCCAGTTTGAAGCCATTACCCCTCGTCCTGTCACTACATACCCTTGTAAAAAGTGCCTCTCCAGTGTTCTTGCAGGCCCCCTTCAGCCTAGAAACTGGAAGGCTGCTCTAAGGTCTCCCCGGAGCCTTCTCTTCTCCAGGCTGAACAACCCCAACTCTCTCAGCCTGTCCTCATAGGAGAGACGCTCCAGCTCTCGCATCATCTTCGTGGCTCTCCTCTGGACCTGCTCCAACAGGTTCATGTCCTTCTTGTGCTGAGGACTCCAAAGCTTGACACAGTACTGCAGGTGGGGTCTCACCAAAGCGGAGTAGAGGGACAGAATCCCTTCCCTCACCCTGCTGGCCACGCTGCTTTTGATGCAGCCCAGGATGCGGTTGGCTTTCTGGACTGCAAGCACACAGTGCTGGCTCACGTCCAACTTCTCATCAACCAAGACCCCCAAGTCCTTCTCCTCGGGGCTGCTCTCCATCCATTCTCCAGCCAGCCTCTATTTGTGCGTGGGATTGCCGTGACCCAGGTGGAGGACCTTGCACTTGGCCTTGTTGAACTTAATGAGGTTGGCATAGGCCCACCTCTCAAGCCTGTCCAGGTCCCTCTGAAAGGCATCCCTCCCCTCCAGCGTGCCGACCATTCCACGCAGTGTCTTGGTGTCGGCAAACTTGCTGAGGGCACACTCAGTCCCTACATCCGTGTCACCAACAAAGATGTTAAACAGCACTAATCCCAGTACCAACCCCTGAGGAACACCACTCGTCACTGGTTTCCACTTGGACGTTGAGCTATTGACTGCAACTCTGAGTGCAACCGTCCAGCCAATTCCTTGTCCTCTGGGTGGTCCATGCACGTCTCTCCGATTTAGAGACCAGGATGTTGTGTGGGACAGTGTCAAATGGTTTAGAGGAATATGATGAGGGTAATCCGTTCCTTCTCGGAGTGATGTATTGTCTGTGAGACCTTTTGGGAAGTAATGCCTGTTGTGGTGCACTGTTGGTCATATTTCAATGGTTGTGGCATGAGTAGGCACTCATGCCTAATACTGCTTAGGTCAAGAGTATGACAGATCACGCTATGTGAACCAAAGCTGCCGGGAATAAACCTTGTGGTCACCCTTATGGCTGAAAACTTAAATAAAGTAGTCTGGCATTGACAGCTGTTGCACTGAATTATTAACTCTGCTTAGGGAAAAAATTAATGCTATTCTATGACACGTTCACATGTCAAACGTTGTATTCAGTGGGATTTTGGAGGACAATACTTATGTTTCACACTGCAAGCAAACAGCACAATTGTACTGTGTCCAAGGGTGTCTGTTATTCTGGTCCACGCCAGCCTGTCGCTTTTACCACCTCTGTCAAAACAAATCTTTCAGTTGGGTGGAGCCAGTTCTTCGTGGTGATAGTCTGAAACACTTGTCTCTTAATAATCCCGTGAATAATTTTTATCTCGGTTTTATGTTTAAGATACAGCTGTAGTCAGCAATTTATTCACTGACTATAATGTGAAGCATTTTAATACTTAAGCAAACATTTAAGATGAAAACCATAAACATCATAGGATAAAAACATGGCAGTTTTATAAAACTTACCTGTCACAGTGAGAATTAGGCACAAAATACTAGTATTAACTCTTCTCATCCAGTTTTAGTTCATGACTTATATTTTTTTTATCCTTTAAGAAAAGTTAAGTTAGCGTGTGAAGACATTAATGTAGCTGTATACTCAGAGAGGGACTTACGTACCCTGGTTTTACAAGCTGGCCATGGTTAGATGCCCCCATGTTTTCTGAGGAACAGCCGAGGAACCCCTCCATGAAGAAAGAACATTTACTTCTCCCCCACCGTCCCTCTGGTTCTTGTTTTTCCCCTTTGGTTTTTTTTGCATGAAAAAAAAAAAAAAAAATAAAAGTCCTGGTGAATAATAAGCTGGCCACAAGCCAGCAGACCACCCTTGCAGCAACGAAGGCCTGCATCGCTGCGTTAGCAAGCGTGTAGCCATCAGGTTGAGGGTGGTGGCAATGCCTACCTGTTCGGTACTGGCAAGGCTGCATCAGGAGAACTGCGTCCAGCTTGGCCTTCCTCTTGACACTGGTGTACTGAAACAAGACCACTGGAAGGGCTCGTCAAGACGACGTGAGGATTGGAGCATGTGCTGAAGGAGAAGTTGGGGGAGTGGGCTTATTCATTCTGGAGAAGAGGGAGCTAAGGAGGAGGGGAAACCTTCCTGCTGTCGTTGACTGTGTGATGGGGTGGGGAAGACAAATACTTCTTGCAGCTGCATAGTGCTTCCACATATGCCACTATGGAAAGTCAATAAGGGAAATCCTGATGAGCTACTAGGAAAAAAAATTTTTCACCATGAAGGATTTCAGACACTAGAACAGATTGTCCAGAAAGGCTGTGGCCTCTCCATCCTGAGCGCAATACAAAACTCAGTAGGCAACCTGAGCTATGTTGGCTCTGCAAGTTGAGCTGGAGGTTGGATAAGATAATCTCCAAGGTCCCTTCCCTTTAGGACAAGAGGAAATGGCCTCAAGTTGCGCCAGGGGAGGTTTAGGATGGATATTAGGAAAAATTTCTTCACCGAAAGGGTTGTCAAACATTGGAACAGGCTGCCCAGGGAAGTGGTGGAATCGCCATCCCTGGAGGTATTTCAAAGGCGGGTAGACGTGGTGCTGAGGGACATGGTTTAGTGATGGCTTTGATAGTGTTAGGTTTATGGTTGAACTCAATGATCTTAAAGGTCCCTTCCAACCTAGGGGATTCTGTGATTCTGTTCTATGATTCCAACCTGAATTATTGATTAGACTGTTGTTAGTGAGGTGAGAGCCGTTGCAATCTTCTGTTTAACACCTCTTCTGGGTTCTTTTTTTGGAGATGTAAAGTAAATCAAACTAGTTTTGAGGTAAATAACGTGCGCCTGAGTGCGTCTGTGTCTGGGGGACTTGTGAGTGCTGCTCTGGTTCTACGGAGATTAAGCTCTTAGCAGACAGTTGTCTCTCTTGCTTGGGTCAGTGATGTACCTGGTGATTTCATTAACTTTAATAACAAGCAGGAGCGTGCAAAAGCAGCAGATGGTTGGATTTCTTATTCCTCGGTCAAACTTCTGGATTTGCACCTACCAAAACGCTTGTAACGCTTTTTGTATTTGACTTTCAATGTTCACAGCAATTGGAAGAAAAAAGTGAGGATGAAGAGGATAAAGAGTGCTTAAAGCAAGCAATAACTGCCCTGCTAAATCTTCAAAGCAGTATGGAACGGATATGCTCCAAAAGTCTTGCAAAACGAAGGCTTAGGTAAACATGTTTCCATTTTTCCTGCTTTCTGCTCTTAATGCTTTGCTGTAAAACCAGGGCTCCTAGTTTCCTCTTTTAGTAAACAATGAACAAAATAGTTTGTGACAAGCCTGCTTTTTCTGAGGAAGTGACATCAAAGCCAAGATAATTTGTTATTGTTTTAAACCCGTTCTAATTTCTATGTGTCCTTGCATACTGGTAGTTTGAGACGTTCTGAGAATTCACTGGTAAGTAGAAAGTTAACGGCATTTACGGGTTAATTATGCTCAGATAATAAACGTCCACCTAAAAATACTGTAAAAGTACATTTCTGTGTGATTAGAAGGGAATGTTCTTGAATGTGAAATGACTTAATCTGAGGAGTTTTTTGTGCTAATTAAAATTACCACCGGATAACAGAAATAGATGCATAGATAACCAGTACTTAGTTACACTGTTGTAGCAGGTTCTTGGGTTATACCATCTGCTGTTTGACTTACTGCTAATATTTGCGCAATTATTTAAGCCTGTTAAAACTTTGCTTTTGTTCTTAAAATTGTTTCGCTGTTTTCTTTGCCAGACAAGTTCTGTGCTGCAAAGTGTAATCTTTAGGCTTGAACGTGAACGCATTTAACAGCTTATTTTCTCTGAATGCGCTGCTTTCAAATGCACGCACTTTAAAATTGTGTGTCAGCTATGGAAATGAGTGGTTTGTTAGGCTAAGAAATGCGAAACGGCTTGCCTACTTCTGGTTGCCCGTGTTTAGGTAAAACATCTATTGCATAGAAGATAAGGAGAAAATTTATCAGATGAGCTACTTAAGAGAAACATTAGTCAAGGCTTGCAGTGGTGCTGATGCTACGTGCTGAAATTGCTTTCTCGGTGGAATTCTCATCACTCAGAAAGATGATCTTGTGTTTTTGCTGTTTGTGGTGGTTGTGGTTTTTTAAATACACGTATACTAATGGGCTGCCTTTTCTCCCATCCTTCACTGCAGTGAATCTGCATGCCGATTCTATACTCAGCAGATGAAGGGGAAACAGCTCGCAATTAAGAAAATGAATGAAATCCAGAAAAATATTGATGGTTGGGAGGGTAAGGACATCGGACAATGCTGTAACGAGTTCATCATGGAAGGAACACTCACGCGCGTAGGAGCTAAGCACGAGAGACACATATTTCTGTTTGATGGCTTGATGATTTGCTGTAAGTCAAATCACGGCCAGCCAAGACTTCCTGGTGCTAGCAATGCAGAATATCGTCTGAAAGAAAAGTTCTTCATGCGAAAGGTACAAATCAACGATAAAGACGACACTAACGAGTACAGACACGCTTTTGAAATCATCTTAAAAGATGAGAACAGTGTTATTTTTGCTGCTAAATCAGCTGAAGAGAAAAACAACTGGATGGCAGCATTGATCTCTTTGCAATATAGAAGCACGCTGGAAAGGATGTTGGATGTGACAATGTTGCAGGAAGAAAAAGAGGAGCAGATGAGATTTCCAAATCCCGAGCTTTATAGATTCGCAGAACCCGACTCTGAAGAGAATATTGTATTTGAAGAAAACATGCAGCCCAAATCTGGAATCCCCATAATCAAGGCAGGAACTGTTGTCAAGCTCATCGAGAGGCTGACGTACCACATGTATGCAGGTGAGGCGCCGCATTTATATAGCCAAAACTCAAGGTGGTGACTAGTTTATGCTTCTCTTTCTGTGTTAAATACATGCAGTAGTATATACATAACGTTTAAAGCGTGTAGAAGTATACATGTGAATACATAGAAAGTGTGTAGAAAGCAAATGTGCTTTGCCGTGCACGTACGCGTTTCGAGTTCTAAATACGCACCTCTGCAGCTCTAGCAGCTAAAAGCTTGAATCCTGTTGGGCTGAACGGAGCGGGGTATGCACGTGCTTGAGGTTATTCTCCTGCAAGGGAGAAAGGGGGCCTGCAGGAACTGAGCTCTAGACAATACTTTTTCCTGTATGCCCCAGGCTACATTAATTGCCTTCCCTGGAGACTTCCAAAGCTGGGTGGCACATGAAGCACCGTCATTGCGGGAGAGAATTATGGGCCAAGTGTTTTCAGTTAAGGGTTGTACTCTGTCAACTATTACCTGTGTCCGCGCTGGTGTCTGATGAAAAGGCCAAAGACCAGCTTGCTAGAAGCAGTCACTTGCACAATTTGGCCTGGGAACTTCACCTTAATGAGAATTTCAGTGGGGGTTTGATTTAAGGACTTTTGACTTGGGGTTTCTGTTTGTGTTGAAGATACATCGAAGGCATTTATGTGATCATCCAGTCCAACCTCAGTGTGTGGAGTTTTCCTTGATGATTTCCCAGGATTTTCATAAGCTGTGCTGAAAAGCATGGGCTTGGGTTTTGGGTTTGGACTTTTTTTGTTATTTCTTTCATTCTACCTATATGTCAGTTATTCTAAAACTTCATGCATCTTGGTATTAGTGCTTCTCATGTTCAACTGTAGATTCTTTGGGGTTTTTTTCTTTCTTTTTACTCTACACTCTGATTATCCTAAATTGTTCTTCGGCAGTTCAGTTCTGGATACCCAGGAATATTTGTTTGGAAGAAGTGAGGAGTAAGCAGAATATAATTAGTGTAGTTTAGTACTTTTATTTATTTTTAAAATGCTTGTAAATACATCTGTTTAGTCCATTACTTTTATTGCTCTTCTCCACATTTCCTTCACTTAAGCTTTCCTAATGTTTATTA
The DNA here is from genome assembly GCA_013397275.1 of Burhinus bistriatus. Lineage (NCBI taxonomy): Eukaryota > Metazoa > Chordata > Aves > Charadriiformes > Burhinidae > Burhinus > Burhinus bistriatus. The sequence goes on from VYXH01006628.1 coordinate 38,581, forward strand.
GAAACCCAAATGCAGTAACTTTATGAACTTTTAGGTCTTGACTTTGAATTTTACAGGCATGATTTATGACATTATTTTGGAAGTTGAAATAAAATAATTCAGCCTTTTTTTTTTTTAAAGAAAGCTAGCATGGTATTTGGCAGAGAATTAGCAAAAATAGTACTTCATTAGAGCTCTTGTGGACATTTGCTTTGTTTGGCTAACTTGTGCGCCATTAAGAATTACCCTTTTTCTACGCGCTGGGGCTTTGGTGCCGTAGCCATGGTGTTGCTCCAGGTGCTAGTGGTGCTCTCCACGTGTCATCTCTGTCCAGGGAACCGCAAACTACATTCTCCAGTTCCATAAAACAGAAAGGGCCTGTTTTTAAGGAACGTGTGGCTTGTTGAAATATGTCTCTTGTACTGGTTTTTTGCATCTGCATGTCTTTCTGGCCTTTCTAGCACATAGGACATCAAGGAAGAATTCAGCTCAATTGATTAGATCCACCTTCATCCACAGTCATCCCTGTTTGTAACAGCCTCTATTTAATAAGCTTTAAGTAGATTGCTTGAAGCCTAAAGTTGTAGATATCTGTGACATTGATCAAAATATCGTATGACAAAACTGAGAATGTGGGTACTAGGAGATAGACTGAAAGACGTTGACCAAAAGAATAAAAATGGTTGTCTTGTGATGTATTTAGCCTGTCTTTGTAGCCTTAAAGATCTTAGTGTGATATTCATGGACCTGATGCTGAATTGCTAGGTTGCACGTCGTTTCTCAACACCCCTTATCTTTCCTTCTATAGCTTCTGTTTTATAAATGGTTGTCTATGAGGAAAAATGTCATCGTTCTAACCGTTCTCTGCTGTCTTTTCCAGGGGAACAAAGAAATAGAGATATAGTGACTCAGCCAAAAATGCTGTGTTGTACAGGAAACAAGGTCCATTTACTATGTAAATCATTCAGTGTTTTGTTGCATTTTATGAGATGCAGTGAGTAGGGCAACAACTTCCCATAGTAACCCTTTCGCTCTTCCTTCATACGTGTATCAGCTTCTGTTTTGCTTGGAGACGTGGGAAGATGAGTACTCCGGTGGTATCTAGCCCAACAGCTGCAGACTGTAGAAATGCTTTCCTTGCCCCACGTAGGATTGTGCATGCACGATTGTAATCTTAAAAGAATTTATTGACTTTATATTCATATAAAGGAGGAGTGAGCCCTTAACTTTTCTGAGGCGACTTTTCTCAAATACAGTGTGACTGGATATGGCTGCCCTTGATCTGACAGTCAGAAGACCGTATTTACCGTAGCTGTGACTCTTCTCTAGGTTTTTATCTTCATAGGTCACATACTATAAGGAATAATTACAGATATAATTGCAGAGGTGGTGCCAGTTTGTTGCAAGTAGTTGAAGAGCAATTTAATTGCGTATTGAGGAGTATATGTGCTGTGTTCAGACAGTAGTCATAGAATCATAGAATCACCTAGGTTGGAAGAGACCTTTAAGGTCATCGAGGCCAACCATCACCTTAACACTGGCCAAAACCACCACTAAACCACGTCCCTCAGCACCACGTCTGTCCAGCTTTTAAATACCTCCAGGGATGGCAACTCCACCACTTCCCTGGTCAGCCTCTTCCAATGCTTGATAACCCTAGTCAAATCAGGTCTGTGAAGATCCACACAGTCCATCTCATCTGTAGATAGGCGTGTTGGACCTTGTCTTTTTCTTCCCTCACCTCCCTGACAATGCTCCAGACCAGCTTATCAGCTGAAATACTTCTCTGCTTCGCTGTGGAACAGGGACAGCCCGGTAACCTAGCTCTAAGGAAGCAGCGCTGCCGGGGGTAGGAGGCATCCAGGACAGGGAGACAGCCCTGATGGCCACCGGGCCACAAGGTGCGGCCGACTGTCCAAACCAGCCTGTGGTGGAGCAGCAAAACAAGGAGACATCTCCTCTGCAAAAGCAGCTTTCCATATATTTTTGCAGGAGAGAAACTGCCCTTCAGTTAGAAATTTTGCATATTCTGGTGGGGTTTAGTTGTTTTAATGTCTTTCTGCGTTCATTCTCTCCTCCTTTGCCTGAATCTTATTTAAGAGCAGCTGGGTTAGGTGGTACCAAGGTTTGAAAGTCATGGCAATTTTTTTTATCTATAGGGCAGTGCTCTTCTATTTTTAAAGCTTTGATATGTTAAGAGTGCTTGTGCGTCATCATAGTGTCCGTTTCCTTTCTTAAGGAATTCAAGAGTGATTATTTATAAATCCTTGTAGAACAAGTTATTGTTCTTTTTTAGCTTTCAAATTGGCTGTATTGAAGAGAGAATTATCACATGAGCAGACATCCTGACTAACTAGCGTTGTCTGTATTTTTTTTAACACTCATATATTGTACACTATTTTGGGTTACGGATTTTGCTGGTAAGATAACAAGGTTAGATTCGATTTTCTGATCGACTTCGTTTGAAATGCAATATGTATTGTGGATTTAAACACTGACCCTACCTGTAAATAAGAGTAGCTATGACTAGGAGCTTGCAGTGATGTGAAAATGTCAATTGCTATGGAGGCTTTCTTTTTCATATAGCCAAAATCTTTTTAGGGTGAATGGTGCGTATAGAATGCAAGCTGTGAAAACATGAGTTGCTGTGTTTACTTCTATACTTGTTTTTTAGGACAACAGAAATTGTGTATTTTCATGATGAGGATGGGGAGGACAGGGATGACATTCTTCGTGCAAAAAGATTTGGAGTTTTGCCTTTGAAAAGGATTTTAGACTGTACAGTTTTCAAGGAGAGGTGGGAGAGGCATTACGATAAGAAAAATGGAGTAATGAAGGACATAGGGATGGTAAAGCAGAGCAGCCAATTGTTTAAGAAATGGCAATTAGCGTACAACAGAAATGCAAGGCAATGCTGTGTTACGCAGTGCATGGTTAATCTGTGCGACACGTTACAGAAAATTGTTGCCCAAATGCAGAGCTTAGTAGGATCTAAGAAAGGTAGAATGTCCATTCAAATAGACAAGATGCTGGTAAATAGTTGTGGAGGATTTAAAAAAAGCTCTCGTATTCCAGGAAACGAGTCTAATGGCTTAATATAGTGTTAGGTCAAATAATGCAGGCAGTTTTTTCTTTATTATGGCTTATAGGAACTCCTGTGTGCTCCTCTTTAGCCGCTCTGTGTTAGAAAAATTACCAGTTGGGGTTTGTTTTTAAAATCTGTACATGGATTTAATAGGCAAAGCCATTGCAACCCGCTCATTAATTTTGTTCAGTGATAACAACGTTAACCTTGTCTCTAGTCAGCTCTGCACGGTGCCAGCATGCTGTCGCTGCATTTCCTCACACTTGAAAACAAATGGGTTTGCTTTTGTAATTAAGGGAGACACTTTGGTTTTCTCTTTTGAATACTTGCTTGTTTTTTAAAATGCCTTTGAATATTTGAAGTGAACTGATAAATAATTACTCGATTTAAATTAAATCTGTTTAAATCTCAAAGTATAGCTGTCAGTTAGCTGAAAAAATATCTAGCCTGCCTTAACCACAACTGGTTGTCAGTTTTACCAGTTTAGGGAAAACAGTTGCCCCCTGAAAAGGCCATTTCTGTCCGATGCAGAGTTACTTGCTGTGTCTTTTGAGTTATCTTGTCCTGATCGTTGTCAAAACCAAAGTTGTTTACTAGATGGCTCGTGAATAAAATCATCTATTTATTATTTTCAAAGTTGTTTAAAAAGAATCCAGTCTTTTAATAATCGAAGAAAAAAGTAATAGTTTTGAATTTTCAACAGAAAAAAAAATATTGCTTTTAAATTGTGCTTTGTATTGCTATTTTAAGAGGTTCTGAATTGTTACCAAAAGCAGTTTTAGCTTACATCATCTTCTCTGTAACTGATAGCCCGGCATCCTTAGTTTTAAAGGATACTTCAAGTTATTTTAAAGTATTAAAAAAATTGTGTAATCGCTGACACGAGCATAAAATTCTTCTTTGTCTTAGATCCCAACTTTGTTCGGACTTTTCTCACAACATATAGATCCTTCTGTAAACCTCAAGAGTTGCTGAGTCTGCTAATAGAAAGGTATGCCACTGTTAAAAATACTGTTCATACGAAGTGCAAGTTTGGGGGTTTTGTTATTTGTTTTTTTTTTTAAATTTTTACTGGAGCAGAGTTTATAAGATTCTCGTTTTCCATTTGGTTTTGATTCACTCCAAACACTTTTTAAAAAACTGTCAAATTCAAGGATTGCAAGTAAAACGTGCAAGTTATATCCAGAAGCTTTAGGATTGTTCAGGTAGCTCCAGTAACTCCAGCATCCTATGGTTTTGTCTTTGAGATCTGTATTATTATTGAATTTAGCAAGTCTTATGTGCTTGCCGATATGTAAGATTCTGCTGCGTGGAAATGTTCTGAATTTCGAGCTCTCTTTAAGCAACGTTTTGTTCGCGCGTGCTGTGAGCAGGGTTAGTGTAACAGGAGTCTAGTGTTTACACCTGTTTCTGTGCTAGGTTTGAAATTCCAGAGCCTGAGCCAACAGAAGCTGATCGCATTGCTATGGAGAACGGAGACCAGCCTCTTAGTGCAGAGTTAAAAAGATTTAGGAAAGAGTACATTCAACCTGTGCAGCTACGGTGAGTATCGCATCAGTGTGAGCCAAACTGACTTCCTGGAAGTCTTTTGAAGTCCCATCTTTTGGATGCAGTGGCTCTTTGTGATACCAGCAGTCTTTCGCGGAGATGCTTGGATAGAGAGGATGGGTGGGCAGTCAGCTGTTTTGACCTTGCTACTTGAAAAACCTGGTGGGAATTTGAATGCGTGGCATGAAATGCCTTGGGAAAGGCTTGTGCTGAGTTTTAGGCTGTTAGCTTGCAAATTAGTTGCTTACACTCACCGGTATTTTTTCAACCCATGTTTCTACAATGCCGTACAGCACGTGTGCCACAAAGATGTAGGCAGAGAACATTTTAGATTATGTTCTTTTTTTGAACAATAGCATTACTCTGACTGCTGTAAATTTAAAGTAGAAAAACGCTGACAGCTGGTCGCTGGTGAAATGCCAACAGTCGATTAATTGCATTTGGTCTGCTGATGCTGATATTCCGGTGAGCCCTTGCCTGCTAAAAGCTTTGAAGTGCTAGGCGTGAAGATGGACTGTATTGTAGAGTGCATACTTATCCTTTACTTTTGCAGAGTATTAAATGTATGTCGACACTGGGTAGAACACCACTTCTATGACTTTGAAAGAGATGCTGATCTTCTGCAACGTTTGGAGGAATTCATTGGAACAGTAAGAGGTACTTACGGTTTCTTAAGTGCTGGCATTTCTCATAAAGCATCCCTTTTCAACGGTAGGGAATGGGATCACTTTTCCTTTCACTGAGCCGATAAAGAAAAACAGGACTGACTGCTTATTAAATACTTCACAAAGAACGTAAAACAAACCTTAATTAAAAAAAAACCCCCAACACTATTATGCAAAGTCTGGCCCCCGTTCAGAAGGATGAATGTTACTTACATCCTGATAAATACGTATTGGTTTTGTTATAAAGGGGCTGAAATAATGCAAAATAATAAGAACTGAGTAGTGATCAGGACAGAATAATTGTTTTGATTGTCCTCTTAAACTAATTTTGGGGCTAATTTTTGTAAAAGTTGGATGGTGGAAACCACTGTTTCTTTGAAGCGAGGGTTCTCCAGCTATTTCACAGCACATGTTAGACCTGTAGGCCACCTTCCAGTTGTGATTGTACAGATCTTTCCTGTTCCCTTCCGAGAAAAACTGAGACAGCTACGGGAGCAGTTTGTAGGAAAATAATGTGTTAGAGAAGTATTTAATGGTTATTTAGCAATTAAAAAGAGGGGAAGGATGAGCCAGCTAGTTTAATGTGAATTACTGGTAAATTTTCAATGGACTTGCCATCTTATGCGTGAAATTCTTATGGTGTAGAGCTAAGCAGGCATTTGGCCTTTGGGTTTTATTCAGAGCTCTGACGCTAAATGCAGTAGAGGGAGAAGCTTCTCCCTGTTTGTTATTTTGCCCTTCTCTGTTATCAGAGCTGAGCGTGTACTCTTGCCCAAAGTATAAAGTTCAGGGTGTTTAACGAAGTGCATTTAGGGCAAAAGAAGGTTAGTTCCCATTGTAAAGCCAGAAAAGAAAGGAAAACACCTGATTTGGAGCAGGAGCCTCATTTGGGTGTTCTGAATTGTGCTTGGGCAAACTTGGCATGCTCAGCTTTGGCTGTTGAGGAATTCTTCTTTGTATGTTTGAATGCTTTAGGACTTGTGTGAGAACACTACTTACACACTTCTAAAGAATGTACCGTTGCTTTAATTTGGGGTTTAAATCCAAAGATTTCTAAATTATACTGACCTCTTTGGCAAAACAGTACTAAGAGTAACTAAATAGTAATTTTCTCTCGGTGTGCCAGGCAAAGCGATGAAGAAATGGGTTGAATCGATCACAAAGATAATCAACCGGAAAAAGCAGGCACAAGCCATCGGGCCAAGTCACAACATTACTTTTGAGAGCCCACCTCCGGCGATTGAATGGCACATAAGCAAACCAGGACACACAGAGACTTTTGACTTGCTCACTTTGCATCCAATAGAAATTGCTCGGCAGCTCACTTTACTTGAGTCAGATTTTTACAGGTAACTTTCCTCCATTGAAAAACACATGACACAAACCAAAATATTCTCCAGCATGAAATTGTTTCTGCGGGCCCCTGCTGTGAAGCCCCACGGTAGGTCAAGGGACTTTACCAATGCTGTATATTAATTGCTATTGTTTCAGAAAAAAAGTCTAAAAAACAGTATTTGTCTTATCCTCCCCGAATTAACATGCAGTACACGTGACCGGTGCGTGCTGTTAATTGCATTGTGCTGCGGATTTCTCTTGATATTTTCTGCGTAGATCAACCTTTGAGAGGTGTGAACATAATTAAATCAGTTTTCTTCACATCCTAGTTTGTGAAGCAAATTACGGGCCAGGTCAGATCTTACCAGCTGTCTGTGAGAGGTGGTTCAGGCATCGGAAGCTCACGTTTTATTATGGTGAATGAGATGTAGACTTCGTTCTTCATTTAGATGAACAGAGGTGGTTAATAATCACATAAATTAAGAAATATTTACACACTAAAAAAGAAGCATAGAAATACCAGTCACTTAGTCACGTGAGGAGCCTAACATTATAGAAGAGAAGCGATACGTTAAGAATTTATTTCCAAATATTAATCGCAAATTCACTGGAAAAAAAGAGGTTTGGGGAAAAGAATACCTTCTTTCCTGCTTTTAATTCCATTTTTTGATACACCCATCTACTTTTCTAGAGCTGTGCAGCCATCTGAACTAGTTGGCAGTGTGTGGACAAAGGAAGATAAAGAAATTAATTCTCCCAACCTTCTCAAAATGATAAGGCATACAACTAACCTCACTTTGTGGTTTGAAAAGTAAGTGACTTTCCTGAATCTGTACGTACTCCGTTTCTGGACATATACAGTCCATTCAGAAGTAAACTGTGAAAAATTCTGTTCTGGGAGAATTCCAGTTTTAAGTCGTGTTTAGATGCTACAACTGGTCCCTGCAAGAATTTTACCGTAACGGCCTCAGCTTTTTATTCTTAGAATATTTTCAAATGTTTATTCTCTGAGCATTTTCAAAACTGGGTCAAGTAATTTGATGAACTTTTCATATTTGTTTGTGTTATGACTTAATTTTTGATTTTGGAAAACTAATCAATGCTTTAATACAAAATCTAATGTTCTTGTGTATTTAGATGCATTGTAGAAACAGAAAACCTAGAGGAAAGAGTAATTGTAGTGAGCCGGATAATTGAGATCCTGCAAGTTTTTCAAGAGCTAAACAACTTTAACGGTGTCCTTGAGATTGTCAGCGCTATGAACTCCGCAGCAGTGTATAGGTTGGATCACACATTTGAGGTACAGTGAAATGTTTTCCATTTTTGGTATGGAAGTGTAATGCAGTGCACCTTAACTACACTGAAAGCCTGTCTTTTCAGTAAGCGTGTCCTTCAAAGAAGGAGCAAGGAAGGTGAATCCCCCAACAAATGAATCCATCAGGGTGTAATAGAGAGGCTTTTTTTTCCTTGGTTTCAGAAGCAAGAAACCAATCCTCACTTAAGAAATGCAGAAAAAGCTGGCAAGATCCTGAGGTGGTGGGACACTGTCCTCATGGTCACTGACTTAAATATCAGTGGGAGACCATTCCGCTCCGTATTGTTGCTGGGCTACACCTTTACCCTGTCTTTCCAACCAACCTGTTCCATCTCTCTCTCTTTAGCAAATTCCAAGTCGCCAGAAGAAGATTTTAGAAGAAGCTTATGAGCTGAGTGAGGATCATTATAAGAAATACTTGGCAAAACTCAGGTCCATTAATCCTCCTTGTGTGCCTTTTTTTGGTATGTACTTTTGGTTTGAATGAGCTGTACCGTGCAGAAACATTTGGGAAGTATTGAGCTAGGGCACTAAACAGAGTATGAATAATAGTGAGACGCCAGTTTTAACAGGACGGTTGGGTTTGAATTTCAGGTGCCCAGACATATAATTGCATATATGTGAAAGAAAAATTAAAGTGACTATTAATTGCAGATGTTATTTGCAGTAAAAATAAGTATATCTGCAGTATCTTATTTACATATTTACTCATTTTTACTTTGAATGTGGTTTGAACTGTGTTGTGACCATAAATGCCTTAAATGGAAGGCAGTCACATTGGAAATAATTATTGCCATTGACTAGTAGAGAAAGAAAGACCCCCTTCCCCGTCAAGAATTCCAAGAAATAAAGCTAGAGTTTTAATTTTTATAGTTTCTTATAACTAGAGTCTGATTTCTCTTCAAAAGTCTGATTTCCATAAAAACAGAGTTTGGGAAGGAAACCTCTTCTTTATCATCAGACGTAACAGTTCTTCTTTCAATGAGATTGCTTGGAAGTTCTGATGTTTAGCAAATTACGAAGCTAAGCACGTGGCATTCCTGTTCTTTAGCAAGCTGCTTGGATGGTTGCTATAGTTCCAGCTCTGGACATTGCGCTTGTCCAGCCTAGGCTTCAGGCCAAAACTGAAAGAAAACAGCGTTGATGGCTTTTTTGGCCTTTTACAGATTGGGGAAAGATATACTCCAGAGCTCTGCAAAGAAAGATAACATCAACTAAGAAACCTTCTGTCCTGCTTCAGAGATGAGTAGAGGTTAGCAGGATCACACGTGAACAGCTTCAGTTATTTCATCAAGTTATACTTAGAAGAGTCATAATGACAGTTCCAGATATATTATCTGTGGACTTGAGAGCTCTTTTCTTTCTAATCTTCAAATGATGTGAATGCAATTATGAAGCCAGGAGTGGAGAGTAGAACAGAAGAATAAAACCTGAAAATAAAATTTTGGTCTCTAATGGAGTAGAGCTGAATTGAGGCAGAACAGTTGAGCGAAAGCACTTGAGTTCAGTGTACTCGTCTTGCAAAATGCTAGTAGCGTTCAGTTGTGTGAGCTTCCTAAACAATAGTGAGATGCATAGACTCTGAGACTTTGTTGCCAAAAAGGCAGCTTTCTGGAAAAGGCATGTTCAAATATTTCATTTGTTGCTCTTATTTGAAAATTAGGTGCCATTCTCCTATCGACCCTAACAGAGAATTTTTCTAAATAATTAGAGTGCACAAATTAAATTCGTTAAGAATTCTTCAGATTCCAGTCATGTGACTTCCTCCTTGTGTTGTGCTATATGTTGAGAACCTCTTCTGTGTGCTCTTTAGGGATTTACTTAACTAACATTTTGAAAACAGAAGAAGGCAACCCTGAATTTCTAAAGCGACATGGGAAAGAACTTATCAACTTCAGCAAGAGAAGAAAGGTAGCTGAAATAACAGGAGAGATACAGCAGTACCAGAACCAGCCGTATTGTTTGAGAGTGGAATTTGACATCAGGGTAAGCGGCGTTATTTCCTTGAGTCCATGCACTGAGCTACCTTTGTGGTGACTCTGTCAGCTGATAGGCCATAAGAATAGACTGAATTCACATAGATTGAACCAGAGACAATCAGAAGGCCTATCATAAAATATCTCTCAGGTCTCGTTGTAAGAAAGGGCAGAAAGCTCAGTGCTTGCAGGTTGGTGGGTTTTGGGTTTTTTTCCCCAGCTGTTGGGATGTTGGTAGATAGATCCTCTTACTCATCAGCGTTAAACAGGATCAGAAACTACCAGATTCTCACTGTCCTTCACTCAGTTGTGTTTATTTGTCCAGTGAGCACAGTTGTCTTTTTCCTCGTCTGTTACACTGCCTTTATGTTTCCAGGTTTACCTGGTAGCACTGCAATTCCATCATATGTTGGTGGTGATGATACTCACATTTTTCTTCCTCCTGGTGTTTGTTCTCCTTGGTCTGTGGTGTTTCCTAAGCAGTCCTCTCTGTTTGCTTTCATTTCTCTTTTCTTTTCTTTTCTTTTCTTTTCTTTTCTTTTCTTTTCTTTTCTTTTCTTTTCTTTTCTTTTCTTTGCTTTTCTTTTCGCTTTTCTTTTCGCTTTTCTTTTCGCTTTTCTTCTCCTCTCCCTCTCCC
>VYXH01006628.1:49178-65771 GCA_013397275.1 Burhinus bistriatus
CTCCCTCTCCCTCTCCCTCTCCTCTAGCTTTTGAGCTATATACTTTCAGAGAGTCATAGGACAAGTTATCTTAAGAGATTCTGCAAGCCTTTCTTTTGTTATTTGTTCTCCTCAGGGTTTGACAGGATGTGTGCTGAGAGCAGTCTTCCCTGCATCAGTGTAAAAATGGACTACATAAAGCTTCTTCTGAAGGTGTTTGAGCTAACCAAGTCTGATTTTTGCACTGCAGAAAGTATTTAGGATACTTGTACCGTTGCTTTTCAGGCAAAGCATAGCAGTAGCCATGCTCAGCAAAGGGCTGGCAACAAACAGATTTAATAACTTAAAAATCTGTCATTACTTCTGACTCCAGCATTTTCTCTCTTCTCTAGAACCGTTGGGATCATTTGTGCAGCAGAAACAAACAGTATTAACTGAGAACTTTTCTACCTTCTTGTATTTCAGAGATTTTTTGAGAACCTGAATCCAATGGGAAACAGCATGGAGACAGAATTTACAGATTATCTGTTCAACAAGTCACTAGAGATAGAGCCACGAAATGTCAAGCCTCCACCAAGATTTGTTAGTATTCCATTTTTGGGTTTTTTTCTGTTGGTTTTTTTTTTCCAAAAAATGCTTATATTTGTCTTTCACAGATAGCAGAAGTCATTTTAGATCTCTAACTTTATAAATACAAAATTACGTTTCGGTGATCTTGTGGCTTTTTGATTTTGTTTGATATTACCTTTTTTGTCATTTCAGCCCAAGAAATACAGCTATCCTCTCAAGTCCCCAGGTGTTCGTCCCTCTAATCCAAGGCCAGGTACCATGAGACATCCTACACCACTGCAACAGGAGCCGAGGAAAATTAGTTACAGCCGCATCCCAGAGAGCGAGACTGAAACTACAGCATCTGCACCAAACTCGCCCCGAACACCTTTGACCCCTCCCCCTGCTTCTGCTACTTCGAGTAACACGGATGCCTGCAGTGTGTTTGACTCGGATCCTTCGAGTCCGTTTCATGCAAGTAGGTGCTAATAGATAGTCTACCAAGAATGTGCGTATTAGGTTTTGTGGTGTTAAACAGGTGAAATGATATTTAGTCTTCGAAAGTGACTATAGAAATAGCTGGTTTTGTCTACTGCGGCAGCAAAAACTTTCAGTGTGTTTTATTCCTTTTTCTCTTTTTACGAAGTTTTTATTGCAAAGGGAGAAACTGAACAGAGTTGGGTGTGTTACGTAGAGGGTATTGCATGTCTTTGGGGAAATTGTCAAAACGGAAGGCAGAGATATATCTCTAGTGCTGATATATGTCCCAAACAAACATTTGCTGCCATGTACGTATATGCGGTGAACGTATTCAGTGAGTATCTGATGGTGATCGATGGGAATAAAAATGAATGTTTTGTGAGTGCCTTATTCTGCTGTCTGCCATTACAAACTGGTTTCAGTGCACATGGATGGTTCTCCTGCAGAACTTAAAATCAGTATTTCCCCGCTTTGAATCCATCAGGAGCCATCCACACCTATTTTTCTTCTGTCTTCACCAACAAACAAGGAAGCTCATATTTTGTGGTGTGCTTTCGGTAATTTGTAGTGGACGTAGCCTCCTTTCATGTATGAGGGCTTTCAAAGGAAGTGCAAGGTTAGTCCTGTGTTCAGCTGGTTGCCACAAGGAGGTGAAGTGACTTGTTAAAAGCAGAAGTTGCTTAGCAGAGCAGTGACTTTGCTGAGTGTCCGAGCCAGGTCTCTGGAATACCTCTTCAGAAGAAGGTATTTCTCCATTGTTGGGTTGGCCCGTCGACTGCAGGTTTGGCATATTGTTTTAGTGCTGTTCTGATACAAGTACAACTTTGTGGTGTGGTTTTGGTCTCAAAGATTGCTTAAGAACGTGCACGAACTGATGACCACAGAGATGACTGCAGCGCAGAAAAGCAGTTTGGAAGCTGCGAGTTAGAGGGTTGTTTCATTGTCTCTCTTAACACCGTCTTGGTTCATGCTTCTTTTTATGAGCAATTACTTTATTATTTATGACACCTTTATTGGCAGCAGTAAAGGAAATATGCTGAGTCGAACAAAAGTTCATCATTATCAGCATTCTTTTTTTATGTCCTCTAGGATCTGCTTCTGTGTCATCCATAAACTTCACCAAAAATTCAGATGAAGCTCATGTCCCCCCTCCAGTTCCTCCACGCAGAAGACCAGAGTCTGCCCCAGCTGAATCCTCCCCATCAAAAGTAAGTAAGGAGAGAAAAAAGGGCATTTTTTTCTGGGAGCAGAGGGCAGGGTATGATAGAAAAGTAACTCTTAAAGATAGTACATGTGTTTTTGAAGAACTGTATGTGAAAGAGTAAGCAGCCGTGTATTTCAAGCCTTCACAGCTCTGCCTCTTTATGTCCTGATCCCAAACGAATGAAAATTAACAGAGGGTACCTAAACTTAGGGTTAGAAATGTCTCTTGTCTGCTGATCCACGATGCTCAGGCCTTCGCATGGCCTGTGAGGACTTGAGGCTTCAGGCAGATGTTTCCATCTGTGATAACTGTCCCAGAGTATCATTTTGGAGTGTATGAGTGGGGGGTAAAGAACTGAAGAACAATAACGGTGGAAACTGATGTACACACCTCAGTCCTCTGAAAAGGTTCATTAGAATATTTGACCCTGGTGCTGTGGTGCTCAGTGCTTTCTTTCCCTTCTTGATTACCTGTCCTGCCTCCTGCCTGCTTGAGCCATTGCTACATTTTCCTTTTGCATTTGGGATCTGATCCGGCCTTTGTTGCGGACAGTGTCAAATGTCTCTTGATTTCAGTGGGAGCTGGTTTGTGACTTCAGAGAACTGGGCGGATATGAAAGTCCCACTCCAAATTACTTCAGAGCATGTATGTCTTTGAAGAGGGCTTGTATGTGGCTCTTCAACAAGTTGTTTTCAGACTGCAGGTGACTATGCTGTCAACCAGCAGAGTTTAACGCATCATGTTCCTACCAAAGTGTGATTGAGAACATCATGTACGTGGTAGGGTGGTGGAGACAGGGTAATTACCCTGTCACTGCTCTGCAGCTTGGGACCTGTTCAGTAATTCTGACGACTTAATTCCATCTTCGGAGCGTAGGGTATTTTTTTCCCCTATTCAGCATCATTTGCCTCTCCCTTTTCCTCATTTTCTTGGAGAAATATCTAGTGTTATTACCCGCCCCAAGTGCTTGTTACTGGGGAGGTGGTGGAAGATGTCCAGACCTACCCAGCAAGCAGACCTGGAACTAGCATGGAAATTGTTGCTTTGACCGTTCTTTGCCTTGCCTTTGTCCCTCTCTGTGCATCTTCATTCCTTCCATCCTTGGCTGTTACCGCATGTATTGATACACCCCTGCTCTCTCCCTGCACATCCAATCTCCGTCTTTTCTGTCTGCGTCACTCTGAGAAACATGTTTTTCAGGCACCGCCGCTCCCTTTTGCTTCCTTACTCCCTGTTTTCATTCTGCACCTGCTTGCCGTGCCTCCTTTTTAACTGGATAAGAGCAATCTGCAGGGCAGGAGCTCTGCTTCCATTTCACGGCAGGGTCCTGTTCTTTACTACCACTCTAAAATTTTATTGAATGAAATGTTTGTGTACCTCAGATTACTTCTGCGCACCTGGACAGCCCACCAGCAATCCCTCCTAGGCAACCAACCTCTAAAGTGTATTCACCAAGGTACTCGGTGCCTGACCGGACCTGCATCTCTGATCCCCCTGAAAGCCCTCCTGTGTTACCACCACGAGAACCTGTGCGAACTCCAGATGTTTTCTCTAGCTCACCACTACACCTCCAACCTCCACCATTAGGGAGAAAAAGCGAACTTGGTAACACCTTTTTCCCAAACAGTCCGTCTCCGTTTACTCCCCCTCCCCCTCAGACACCTTCTCCACATGTAGCACGGAGGCATCTTCCATCACCACCTTTGATACCGCAAGATGTGGACCTCCATTCTGTTGCTGGACCACCTGTTCCTCCACGACAAAGCACTTCTCAACATATCCCAAAGCTTCCTCCAAAAACTTACAAAAGGGAGCACACGCACCCATCGATGCATCGAGACGGACCACCCTTGCTGGAGAATGCCCATTCCTCCTGAACTATCCCTTGCGCTGGGAGTCGCATTTTCCTGGTGCTACGTCTGTTGCTGGCAATGGATGCACTGAACCTAGTGGTGCCAAGGAGTTGGGATGTGTATGCCAAACACTAAAAACTCTCCAATAGATTGGAAATGCAGTGTACAGAAATGGAATTGCAAAAACAGACGTTCTAGTGGAAAAACCGGTTAACTTGCTATTCTTGCTTTAGTATGCAGGACATGGTTCTAAAGTAATTGGACAACTGATTGTACCAGAAAACAGACTTGAGGGACTTCTTTGGCCAATGAGCAGAGACTGTGTTTGTGTAATGATCAATAATGTCCAGTACAGGAAGGAAAACAGTCTTGTATCCATCAGTTCCATACAATGGCACAGTTTTTGGAATGAAAACATTATGCACTTTTTTAAAATCTCAAACAGGGAACTTTATATCCTTCTTAATTTTCCTTTGCTTTACTCCCTGCTTTAAAATACCTTCCTAAAATTATGAGGAGGACTGTGAGGAAGATCTGTGGTACCTAACCGAGCTAGAATTAAGGCAAAGCACTGTATTGCGGTCCTGTTTACAAGTTGTTACAATGAGTAGTAGGGGGTACCTAGGCTTCACCAAAGAGGTACTTTATTATTATTTTCTGAAATATTATGGTGCCAGTTCAAAAATAAATTTTTGCCAGGAAGCATAATGTCTAATTATTGCTTTCTTTAGATAGAGCAGATGAAAGTCTTACATCATTAAGATGACAGCGAATTTTTTTTTTAAAAAAGCAGCACTATCATCCGAAGTAAATATACTGCTACATTTAGAAGACTGTTAATCTCTGCTAGGTTATGTCACGTTCTTTTTAAGGTTTACTGGTAATCCATTTCATGGCTAGTAGCTATTCTTTTTCAGTCACGCCATGGAAACAGTCACTTGTGAAAAGCAGCACTCACTGGTCAACTTCCATAGCTATTGTCATGTTTTACTAACAATAGATTAATCAGCATACATAGAATTGCCTTGCAGTTGCGTAAATCATGTGTATATAGTGAACGTTGCATAAATATACTTGCAGATTGTTTTTAATTTAATTGAAATAAAGATACAGATATGTTTGGCTGACATGTTAAATTATTACACAGATAAATGTACAACTCAGTTTTTCAGTTAAGCACTGGAGGGGATAAAAGCACATGTTGTGGTACATATTTTTCCTGGTTCAGTGTATGTATTTTAGTAATAAGAGTCTAAAGAGCAGTCCGTTTTGGCACGTGTTACAACACAATAATTTGGTAATATTTGAGAAGCTGAGTTACTCCCAAGGTGAATTATTATACGTTATAAAATTTCTCACACCTGCTGTATGACACTTGTTAGAAAAATTCAAACTTATATTAACCTTTGCAGTAGCTTTCTACGTCCAAAAGACACGTGACGGAACACGTACTGGTATGAATATCATGACATGGATTATCCATAAACCTGTGTACTGCTCTTCAACTCTAGACAATACTGTGACAGTAATGCATGGCAGTTACTGAAGAAAAGAAGCTCTGTAATCTCCGCTACAGTGTGTATGTGAAGCGTGAAGTATCTCATCTTCAGTTAATATGGCTCACGAGTCAAAGTAAATTTCTATAACGTTTCCTCTTTGGAAGGAGAATACATTTCAGTGTCTTGGCAAGCTGTGTCGTTAGACATGGTGTTAGTTGAATGATGGTGGAAATCACCTTTTTTAATGCTTTCTGCAATACGTTGATCAGTGCCCCTGGATCCTTTAGTGTGGTCATTACATTTCAGAAAGTGTTCTGATTTCATCGACGAGAGCAACAGTTTTCATTGTAGTCAAATGTTGAAATTTGTCAGTTGTATTCCTCCTTTGATGTCTTTAACAACGTTGTTTTGAAACATTTTCCTGGCAAGAGAAGAAAAAGTGAAGATCTCTAAACCTTGGCTTCAGAGGAGAACATTGTATAGGAGCTTTGTAGAAACCCTGAAGCTACAGGAGGCATATTTAGGTTATCGGTTCTTTGGATATAAACACCGTGATGGCCATACTGTTGGCAATGTCATCTAAATTGTTAGCTTATCAGTGGATTACCAGGGAAAACTCCTTAAATTTCGACTTTCTGATCTTCTTCTTCTGCTCATCTGCTATTTTGCAGCCAAGACAGACCAGGCAGAAGGAATGGTCCAGGTTGCTCAGCTAGAAGGAGAGACCTCATGTGGATCCTCCTAATCAGCAGATTTCTTGAATGTCAGTGGGTCTCTGTTTCTCTTTATGAAATTGGGAAAGCTGTTTCGCATCTTTGGGATTGAGGATAAAAGTCCTTTACTGGTGAGGTACTCGGTCAACAGGGTGATAATGGTCACCATGCAAGAACCTAACTTACACGTGCTTTGGAGCCCGGCAGAATGGGTCAGTCATACAGTGCACAAATCGTAGTGTTGACTCAGCTGCAAACAGGAAGGACAGGATGAGAATCAAAACATGTTGCATTTAGAATAAGAGTTTTGAGTACAACTGCTAAGCCACTGCTTTGTCTAGTGACATCTTTATTTGTGTTAATTATTTAGTCTGGAGTGACTTCTTGTTTGGACCATGTTTATGTTAGTGACAATAATTTTCACATAGAAAATGAAATAATTTTAAAGATGCTATCTGTCTCCTTGGTAAAATTACCCTGGATGGTCTGGTGTGGCCTGGGCTGATGTGGCTTGGACAATGAAACGTGCTTGTTTGGAGGCTAGGTGAGTTCCTTTATTACTCTTGAGTGCTGATGTTAAAAAAAAAAAATCAGCCTAAACAGCTACAAACTGTAGGCAGGCTTACAGAGATCAGCAGAACTCTGTAGGTGCAGTACTTATCAATTTGTGCTGTTTCACCTCAAGGTTTCTACTTTATACATAGTATAGTGCAACAGTGGAGCGTAACCTGGCTTTGTTCATTTTCTTCCAGGGTGTCATGGTTGTGTGTTAGCTCAGAAAAGCCCCCTGGGAATTTGGAAGTGCTAGGATTCCAAGTGCAAGGTCCTGCACCCAACTGGGTTGGGGCAACCCCCAGTACCAATCCAGGCTGGGGGATGAAGGGATGGAGAGCAGCCCTGCCGAGAAAGACATGGGGATACTGGTGGATGAAAATCTGGCCATGATCCGGCAAGGTGCATCCACAGCCCAGAAAGCCAACCGCATCCTGGGCTGTATCCCCAGCAGTGTGGCCAGCAGGGCGAGGGAGGAGATTCTGCCCCTCTGCTCCGCTCTGGCGAGACCCTACCTGGAATACTGTGTCCAGCTCTGGGGCCCCCAGCATCAGAAGGACGTGGACCTGTTGGAGCGGGTCCAGAAGAGGCCATGAAGATGATCCGAGGGCTGGAGGCCTTCTGCTGTGAGGACAGGCTGAGAGTTGGGGTTGTTCAGCCTGGAGAAGAGAAGGCTCTGGGGAGACCTTATTGCGGCCTTCCAATGTTTAAAGGGGGCTTATAAGAAAGATGGAGACAAACTCTTTAGTAAGACCTGTTGCGATAGGACGAGGGGTAATGATTTTAAACTGAAAGAGGGTAGATTTAGACAAGATAAAGAAGAAATTTTCTACAGTGAGGGTGGTGAGACACTGGCCCAGGTTGCCCAGAGAGGTGGGAGATGCCCCATCCCATTCAAGGTCAGGTTGGACGATGCTCTGAGCAAGCTGATCTGGTTGAATACGTCCCTGCTCATGGCAGGGGGGTTGAAACTAGATGACCTTTGAAGATGCCTTCCAACCCAAACCTTTCTATGATTTTGCAAGCGCCGTGCATTTATTTCTGTTCCACGTGCTGTATGGGCAGTCAGCTGTCGTGCTGCCTGATGACCCCAACGTACGTGCTGTTGTCATGACATTCAGCAGCCCAGGCAAAGTTTTTCTATAACTGTCTGCTAACGGAGAACATTATCCTGCTTCAGGATCAATACCGTGGAAGCATTGGAGTGCTCCATCCTCAAGAAGCCGTCTCCAGTGTGGGCTAACCTGTTTCTCTAATACGCCCCTCTCAGGAGGGGGAGGTCTGTCTCAGTAAGAGTACGTTTATGCTAATGCACTGGATTTAGACCCTTGAAGATGGACATCGACATCGTGGGATGTTTAATTATTTTTCTTTTGCGAGTATCTTAAATTAGACTTTCTGTTGAATTGGGTGCGATTCAAGCTTGGTGATTTCGCTGGAGGTACCACTGCTGAAGGTAGTAGATTATTGTGCTTCAGGGAGAAGGTTTTATTTTGTTACCTGCAAGGAAGTTTCTTTTCAGGCTGAAGAGGTGCTGGAACCAGTTTGCATCACAGCAGGCTGTGCGGAAACACCAGTGCCTCAATTCCCTTCTTTGTGGCTGTTGTCTCAACCTAGTGGGGCATTTTAGAGGCCGCCTCTGCTACTGGTATTTCTAGCATTGCTGAAATTCAAGCTCAACTAGAAAGAACCCCTCATTCATGAATGTTTGTCTTACAAATTACATGACAGTTAAACAAAATGTTTCTTAATGCTTTGCTGCTGTGAGCAGTGCAATGAGCTGCAACATGGAGAAGTCCCTCCTTGACTTTCTCCGTGCTGCCTTTTTCCAGCCAGCAAGGAGAGACTTGTGCAAAAAGACTGTTTTAAGATGATATTTAAAACTTTGCAAATTCTAATGAGTCGTCCCCCCCCACCTCAAAATACCCTTTTTTTTAGTTGTTGAGTTGTCATTTCTAAACCTAGGTGATGCATGGGCTGAAGCCTTTTTAGCTCTTACTCATCAAGGAGAGAAACCCGTGGCCCAATATAGTTGGAAAAACAAAAGCGATTTGTAAATGCCTTATTTTCCACTTAGAAAAAAACATTCTTAAGTGCATTTTTCCGTCAACTGTGAGCAAATTTCCCTTTTGCCTTCAATGGAAAATAGTGCATTACGTAGCCCACTGCTGCAGCATTGTAAGGCAAACAGAGAGTAACTCGCTTTTTTCCACTTTCTAGCCAGCAAATGTGAAATCCTCTACCAGATGGCTGAAAAATTGAAAGGGAAAAATGAAATAGAATAAAAAAACCGTATGCCAGAGGCATGACAATTTTAGTAGCTGCCAAACGTGCCTTTTATCAAAGAACGTCTGATATTTTTAAGAAGAAGGGTAGACAATCAGGGGTGCATGTTGCTGGAATTGCTTTAGACAGATGTGTTTGAATCTCCTTTGGAGTAAGCCTTTTGTTGTTTGTGAAAAGAAGAAATCTTAGGTTCCAGTAAGTTTGTTGCAGTTTGTGTGTGCGTTTGCCTTTGTTTGACGGCAGAGTTACTTGCCAAAATGAGTAAATGTTAAAAGCTATATCAGTCCAGTTGTAAAAAGAAAAAAAACAAAGAGAAGGGGTAGACTTTCGCTGGCACAACTCCTCCGTATGTGACCGTCTGTAGGTGATGTTCGTGTGCTACGTCTGCAGTGGTATTCAGATGGCACTCAAGTGAAAATTTAATGGTGGCTGTTACCTTTTGGTATGTTCTAAAAATAAAAAAAAAAAAAGCCTTACATATCACAGAAGGGGTACACTTTTGAATATGTAAGATACGCTGAAAGTCCTTGTCTGAGACTGGCTTCCTGAAGCTTAAATACTGCCTGCTTTACATTAAGGACAGTCATGAGTCTGCTACAGATGCAGATTTTGCTCAGGAGAGTAAAATACTCAAAGACACGGTTGGTTGCAAGCAGAGGAACCCTATGGAGTAGAAGACAAGTAAGCAAGGTGTATGTATAGTAGGGGACACAGAATCGCGTCTTTAGCTCTTTAGCACATCTCTGCCACAGGGTTATCCATTGCAGGTGTTACTCCAGCTCTGCAGCTTTCTGTTACAACTTACTGCATCAAAGGATCTGCAGTCTGTGGGTAAAAACTGTCTCTGATTTTACTGGATGAATTTTTTTACGTAGGCTGTTTTTAGGTAGAACTGGCGTCTCGTCTCCTTCTTGAATCAGATCAAGGTAAATGAAGGGACGTTATGTTTAATATCTCGTCTCTGGCAATAGGCAAAATATCTCCTTTCAAAGAACAGCGTGAATAAGCGAAAACCACTCACAAGTAGAAACAGCTTAATATCCACAGTAGCCTCTGCCATCTAATCACCCCACAAACCCCAACGGTGGCCAAAGACAGTACTACGCGTGCCCCAGCTCCTCTCCTGTTTGGGCATGAGCAAGGGGCCCTGACAACTTTGTGGAGAGTTTGGAAAAAGCAACTGGATTCCTTGGAACCTCTTGTGGTGGTTGTTATGGTTTGAAGATCGTCGTTTAGACAATCACTCTATCACCCAATGACCCCTCCCAGCCTGGGAAGGGGAATCGGGAAAAAAGGAAACCCAAGGGTTGAAATATAAACAGATTTAATAGAATAAGACTAAATTAATAACACTAAAGAACCTGATCCCAATACCGATACAAAATATACAAGGACTATACTCAGCCCGTTCTATCCGTAGGAAGCTGTGCGCTCCCAGCAGGGGACAGCAAATGTCGGACACTGAGCGCTACGTCTTCGGGAGGAAGGGAAGGGCTCAGGGGTCTGGCACCAGGGCAAGAAGTTCTCAGGATCGCAGCCGTCATAGAAGATGGAGAGCTCCTCAACAAACTGATTTCTATTTCATGGTATGAAATAATCCTGTTGGCCAGCTTGGGTCAAGTGCCCGGCTCTCGCTCCTCCTCGTCCCCGCACCTGGCTAACTCGAAAACACCGAGACCTTGAAACCCGCACACCATAGCTGGCTGTGAAGTAAATATTTTCACAAACTCAGACACTGGAGTCTTCTAAAAGTGCAGTTTTCCCAAGCGTTAGAAGAGACCTTACTGACCTTACTGAAAAATAAAATTACTGAAAGAGAAATTAATCCTGTGCCGCTCAAACCGAGTCAGTGGGTTTTGCCCTTACTGAGGAATATTTATACTTGTACGTGGACATGACTTGTACTGAGGTGGAAATACTCCAAGAACTTGTAGAGGAGGCCAGGATACATTGCAACTCTGGGGAAAAAAAGTAGGAGAAAGTGCCTAAGTTCTATAAACTTGGCAGTAGTCTCAGTTATACTGGCTTAGAGGAATGAAGTGGTGAGAGGACACATTTGACCAGCACTGGAAGTCAGTTACCCGTAATCAGAGGAGAGTCTAGAGTGGCTGACGTAAACAGGGAGTGTAGCCATGGAGCGGTGGTGCAGAAGAGTGCCAGCCACAATGACAGCATGTCCTCTTCGGGGCTGTCTCAGGCACTGGCAGTTCCCCAGCAGCTAGCTGATACACATGTTCTGCATCCGTATGGGATTTGAAAGGGATTTGAGGAGGAAACAGCCCAGTAGATTTGCACAGGAGTAAAACTCCGTTTGGGCTGCTGATTCAGAACTCTGCTGGCGTACTCTGATCTGAGATCACTGTCCTCAAGTGACACAACGCTGCAGGGAGCTGGAGGAACGCTACACGGGCTTGTAGGTGCCGGAGGCGTGAGCCCCGCCGGCTGTGTTGTCCCTCTTCGTGCTGTCACTGTTTTGGACCCGCTGAGAATGTGGCAAAGGTAAGATAGTGTTGATAGTCAGAACTGGAATTAATTTTTTAAAAAAACTTGGTATGTGACAGGCGTTTGTGATACACAGGAAGATAGTAAGATCTCTTATGGAGTTGGATAGTTGAAATTACGGTGGTGTGTATGTTAGGGGAGGGGGCTAATGGGATTTTTTTTTTGTGAAAGCTCGTGTGTCTTGTAAGAGAAGCAGCAGAAGGAGTAAAGGAGATGGAGGAAAGAGCTGAAGAAATGTCACAGTGAGCTGCACCAACAGCAGGATCTTGACCAGAAGCCTAGAGAGTGAGGGGAAGAGTCTTGGAACCAGGTGTATGGAAACATTCTCTCACGCCTGTGTGTACGGGGGGAACGGGATTTTGTAAGTAATGTTGCCTCAGAAAGAGACCTGAGAAACATGTGTTTCTGCTTTTAATGGATGCAACCTTATGGCTGATTCAGTCAAAGGAGACAACAGCGTTATTTAAAAGCAACATTTATTTGCCACAGGAAGAAAAATAATCCGGAGCACACACGTACACTAAAGGTGAAGTTAGATCAGATCCTGCAGGAGTTTGTGTGTTTCTGTATGGTGCTGAGCATCATGTTATTTACATTTGCAGATTCTGAGCAGGTACAAGGACATCTCAAATGATAAGTATAGGCCTGGAAGTAAGAATTCTTACAGGATCAGAAAGAAAGAACCATCAGTTCTGACCACGCCTTAAATCACTAAAACAGAAGCTAAAATCCACGTGCATTTTACAAGCAAGGCTCTGCCACTTTGGAAGGGTTTTCTCACCCAGTCGATGTTAGCAGGTAGGTTTTCCCCTTTGTCCTGCTTCTGTCCTGGCATCTGCCTGGCAGGTGTGAGGAGCAAATTTGTTCTGTGAAGGATAGAACTGCCGTTATATATGTGACCAAAGACACAAGCATCAGAGCCCTTGACAGCATCAGTGCATTACGGTGGAAACTCATCCGTATTGATGTAAGTCTGATTCCAGGGACGAACAAATACGTCTGTCTATGGCTGATTCCTCTGCAGAGCAAACAGGCTTCGCTGATGCTTCAGTTACAAGTATCTGGCTCTTCATACGTATTTCTATCCTGGCCCTGCACTGTCTGACTGAAAGCTGCGAAGTCCTAGGAAGTATCTTTGTGTTGCAGTGGCTGGTCAGCATGGAGCAGCCCTGACTGGGAAGGGCCGGGGAGCTTGTAATTTTATGAGGATGTGAGGGAGAGGAAAGATGAAAGGTTGTTCTGTCATTAAAAACCTTAGATTAAAAACAAAAAAATCTTCCCAGAATAGTTTCCAAAAGCTGAGGGTGGGGAGGAAGGATGATACTTTTTTCCTCTCTGTAAGGAGAAGTAGTGGATTTTTGGGTCCAGTAAAATCTATGGGGCAGGCATCAGCTAAAACATTCTCATCTCCGGGGTTTTGCTTGGTCACTTTCTTGAAATGTTGGGAAAACTTTGATTGAGAGAAAGGATGGATTTTGTCTGTCTTAGGTGGATAACCCTTTTCACACACGCCTCTTCGCCTCCACCAGAGGAGGAAAAGCAGATGGTGGATGCAGGTCAGTTGACATTACGGGAGAGCTATAGGCTCTGCGTCTGCGCTGGGTCTCAGCCACTGCAGCCGAGAACGCCTGCCCTAGGCCTTTCCTGTACCATTGCTGCTGCCAGGAAAGCTGTGCAGCACGATGGGCGCTCTTCTCTTGCCACCAGATTCAGTCCCAAGCCCCTAACCTCACAGCCTTGCATATTTGCCCCCGAGATGTTGCCGTTGGTCCCGTGGAGGCAGTTCACAACCTCTTCAGGTGAAGCTGTTCTTTATGACAGACCAGTGTCCCAACCCTGCCAAAACAGGTGATAAAACCACATTTCCTCTTGAAACTGCCCTCAGCATGCCCCAACTTCAGCTAACGCCACAGCCCTGTACCAACGGTGCTCTCGCTGCTGGGGTGTGACATGGTTATCGCACCAGAGGGATGTGTTTCTCTCCATACTTTCTTTTTAACAAAAGCTATAGTCTTCTGCGGAGAATAGCGTTACTGAGGGTTTGTCGTGTCGAGATGTGAGAAGGATGGCACGTGGCCTTGTTGTGGGAGGAAGAGTATCCTTGCAGAAGAAGGTGGGCTTGTGACTTTGACCATGGGGCACCATCGACTTTCCTGCCTCAATTTTAGCAAGAAGAACTGCTCCAAAGCAGGACGCTGCACACGATGGGGCTTGTAAGGTGGTTTCAGGCCAAAGAGAGTTAGTGAAGAGTATTTCAGGTGTATTACAGACCAGGAGCCAGGACGCTGGTTGACTGTTGTCAGTGTCTGCATCGATCCACGGTGGGGATAGGGTGGAGAAGAGTCTCTGTCTCTTGTGGCAGGCCCTGGGCTCAGCCTGCATCACCTGCCTGGCGACACAGGCAATTCCGACAGCAGGAGCAGAGATTCGTACAGCAGGAGGCAATTCAAGAAACAGCACGCCATGTAAAAGGTAAAGGAGAATTCTGGGGAGTGGTGGAAGTCCAAAAGAAAGGATGCTGCTGATTAAGCAGTATAAAGCCCAGATGCTTCAGCTGATGCTTGTTAGACCTTCTTAAACCGGCAGGGTAACGCGAGCTGGCCTCCTGGAAGACATCATTGATGGTATTTTTTCTTTGGAAAGCGCAGGAAAGAGGGGAACTTCAGACTTCTGGCCAGGATGCCAAGGCTGCAAAGGTAACCCCTCTGTTGTGGGTGAGCCCAAATTAGACCTGGCTTGAATTTGGAAGAGCAAAGATGTATGGCAAATCAAACAGTGTTGGGGGATGAGGGGGAGGAGAAGATAGTGGGATTCGGCCAAAGCTTTCCAAAACTCCGAGGAAAGTTAAGTCAGGCAGGGGTGAAAGCTAGCAAGTTCCTGTGCTTATTGGACCTGCTGGCTGAGCTCCACTTCAACCCGTAGCCTGGCCCCACCCTGTGCTAAGAAGAGCAGGATGCGTTTGTAAGGCAGTTGTGACAGTCTCCTCTCCCCCACCCCTCCACCTACTGTGTTAGTCAGGGGGGATCTTGGGGCCTCGCTGTCTGTCTCCACCCTCGGGGACCTGGGGAAGCACTGTCGCGCTTAGGCTGTGGCCTGCCTTTCTTGGGGCTGCTTATTTCTTTTTGAAGAGCTTGCGGAAGGAGCTCCGGAAACCCCCCTTGGGCTCGTGCCGTGGGTTGTGGTCGCTGAAGGATGTTTGCTCATTGTCATCCTTCTGGCAGAACCTGGTGTTGTCTTCTGCATGGAGCTCCTAAAAGGGAAAAGACAATTTAACCAGCATTTGCAACCTCACATCCTTGTCCCCTTCTCTCTCTCTCTGTGCTAGGAGGGACCTGGTGGGTGAGGAGGTGCTGGCAAGGCTGGGGGACAACAGGTCACCCAGGACTTGGCAGCACTGGTACCTCTGCAGAGAGCTTTTTGCTGGCTCTGAGGCAGTGGCAGAGGAGTGGAGGGATGAGCATTGTTAGAGGGAACTGGAGGTTTCCTTGCTAAGCTTTTTGTTTGGGGGGAGCTTACTAGCCCCTTTCGCCAACGAGGGAGCAAGCCAGAACCGGGAGTTGAAGGAACTTCCCACCCTCTCCTTGCTCGTGAGCTCTCTTGACCCTAGGGAGGGGAGGCTTCAGGCTTCTCGAGCTGATACGGTGTGAAAGACTCTTCTGTTGGCTCTGCTGCTGCCTGGTTTTATATCTGTGGGGCAGAAGGCTTCATTAGCACACACACCTTGCGGTAAATGTGCCACTAAAAGATCTCTCCTCCTTTCAGGAGAGCGCTGAGTTCCTCCCAGCAAGGCTCTGGACAAGGCCCTTTTCTCCAGTTCTGCCCACCGCTGCCACGGTAGTCTCCTTCGCTCTGTGTGGGAGAAGGTATCCTGCAGTTCTGGACTAGCTCCACATCTGCACTCTGCTGTGGGCCGTAGCTCTGTGCAGGTGAGTGCCAGAGAGCTCACGGGCTCCTGTTTCTGGGGTGGCTGTGTCCCCATGGCTCTTCTCCCTCTGCCTCATCTCCCCTGCTCAGCCGTCCACCACCTCCTTCACTCACTAGGCTTTTTTCTCTTTTCTTTCAAGGTTTCCTTGCTTCAGTCAGGCTGTTGGAGCCTTCCTCTCATCATCATCTACATCTACAGCCTCATCTGCATCTTGCCTCGTTTTAAGAGGCGGGGGTTTCTCCGGGCAGCACTGAGAGAACTAACGAAGCACCTCACAGCGCCCTCGACCTCTTCCCCAGGAAGCGTGAAGAGCACCTTCTCCCCTGACTGTGACAGCTCAAAGCTAACTCTGAACAGGCACTGCAGACTACAGAAACATTCTTCCTGCAAGACCTGGTGTCTCTGAAGGGCTAGAGTGCCGCCTGCCGTGACAGCGGCTGGCTGAGGGACACAGTTGCTGGGCTCTGGTGGTTTGGGAGTTTTTTCACACAGCCTTTAGCATGGCTCTACCATCCATGCAACAAACACAGGGGAAACAAAACCCATACACCAGATCCTTGCTGATATAAATGGGCTGAGTTCAGCCAAGTCATGCTGGTTTATGCTGGCTGAGGATCCCATACTAAATCCCTCGGTTTTCTTAACCCAGCACTCCTCGCAGCAGGTGGAAAGGCCCCTTTTTAACTGGGTGCCACCGTAGCACTGATTTTCAGCAGCTTTGTGCATACTTAGTGACCCTGATCAGGTACAACATTTACTTGCGGGGGAAGCTCAGTGACAGCTAGAGACACATGAGAGAGGCTTGCTTGTCTCAAGGGTGTTCTAGCTGTCACTCCGCCAGCCGTGCGCCTCAGGCCCATGCTCGCCCCTGGGAAAGAAAGATGTATGTGTGAGAAGGAGCTGTCTTGTCCCTCCCTTGGGCATGTACATGCAGATGAGGACTTTGAATGTGCGGACTTGGAAGCTATTTTGGCATGTTCTGCCCTAACTGTATCTCATATCTTTCTCCTGCTACTGCCGCTGCTTCTGCACCACCACGTGCATTTTTTTT
>VYXH01006629.1:0-80274 GCA_013397275.1 Burhinus bistriatus
AGTGCTGGCATGCTGCCCCTAGGTTTATCTCGAATGAGCTTGATTGTATCCCATTCCCCCTTCCTACCTAGTTTAAAGCCCTCTCAATGAGCCCTGCCATCTCATGAGCAAGGATCCTTTTCCCTCTTTGAGACAGCTGAATTCCATCTGTCACCAGCAGGCCCAGTGCCGTCTAAACGTCCCCATGATCAAAAAATCCAAAATTCCACCGGTGGCACCAGCCTCTGAGCCACATGTTTAAAAGGTGTGTTTTCCTGTTCGTCTTAGTGTCCTTCCCTGCCACTGAAGGGATTGAGGAAAACACTACCTGTGCTTCTAATTCGTTGACCAGTTGCCCCAGTGCCCTGAAGTCCTTTTTAATCGCTTTTGGACTACTGACTGCAACCTCATCACTGCCAACTTGCACAATCAGGAGTGGATAGTAACCAGAGGGCTGTACCAGACCAGGGAGTTTCCTAGTGATATCCCTAATCCAGGCCCCAGGGAGGCAGCAGACTTCCCTGTGGGATGGATCTGGTCAGCATATGGGGCCCTCTGTTCCTCTCAGAAGGGAATCGCCTACAGCAATTACCCTCCTTTTTCTCTTAACAGAAGCAACAAAGGAACATGTGATACCAAAGCAAACTTGTGTAGCAGCACACCAGAAACCTGGTTGAATATTACAGGCATGAACAATTCCTCCCCAGCTCTCACTCCTGACCAGTGAATGTGGGTTCCTGACAATAAGCTATACGACTCCCCTCTTTGCTGTTCTGTCAGATTGCCAGGTGGTGTGAAATGCTTCCTGTTATACATAGCATGTGCTCATCATCTGCATGAAGATACAAAAAAGAAAAAGGAACTCCATTGCCCTGTCTGCCCAAAAACTGCCTCAACCTGCAACACCTACATACAAGGGCATCTCTGAGGAGCTTATGGCTAATGGTTTCTATTGCATGCTGTCAGTATATTGCTGTTCTAAACAACATAATGAGAGCCACACGCATGTCATTTGGTTTTTTTGCAATAACTACATTACCATGTCGACACAGGTTGAATGAGGGAACAGAGCCTCATTGCATTTGATGTTTCCTAGACACACTGCAAAGATATTCTCCACCTTAAATGGATGATTAAAATAAAAGACAAACAGATGAACAGAAATGAACACTCTGAAACTAAGCAAGAGAGGGAAGAAGGATCCAGATTTTCTTAGTGTGTCAATACTGAACAGGTTTAGAATCAGATAACAAAAAATCTTTTTAATGTCCATTTTTGCACATCGTCTCCTCAGTGCCAATTACTCTCCTTCCCTTTTCCCAGGAATCCAGCCCTTGACCTACAACAATATGGAGATTTTTAATGTTCTGCAGGCAGGTTGGCTTAGTTAACCCCAATGCACAACGAAGCAAACAAGGCATTCCTAACAGCCTCATGAAGAATATCCTGCTGAAGAGCATTTTAATCTCCAATCCCACAACAGTTCATTGTAAAGTCTTTCCTCAAATGACAAAGCCTCAGATTTTTTACTT
The DNA here is from genome assembly GCA_013397275.1 of Burhinus bistriatus. Classification (NCBI taxonomy): domain Eukaryota; kingdom Metazoa; phylum Chordata; class Aves; order Charadriiformes; family Burhinidae; genus Burhinus; species Burhinus bistriatus. The sequence continues at coordinate 1,512 of VYXH01006629.1, forward strand.
CTAACACCACTTATGTAGAGCTATTGTTACAATGCTCCTGAACACATTCCCATACTCTTGTCATTTCCCTCTGTAACTGGAAAACGAGAAAACTTAAACCTGTATCTGTATCTCTACACAACGGTAAACAATGTCTGTAAGACATTTTCGGCTGAAGGTCACCTATAAGTGACTAAGCCATAAACCTATGAGCAATGTGATTTAGAACAGAAATGCTACTACAGTAGAAATGAATCTCAATCTTAATAGTGTGAACAAAAATTGCTATTATAACGAATCAAGACAGTAATCTGGATAGTTTAAGAGTAATATGCTTTGCAGTTCTTGGATCATTTAATGAGACTTGTTGTGTCTTTTCTAGACTTGAAATTGAGAGAGAACTACTCCACAATTTACAAATAGGGATTTAACTATCTCTAAAAACTCACTGTTGGGTGTAATTTTATTGTAATCCAAATCTATATTGCAAAATATCCTATTATCTGTGAGACTTGCTACTAATGGAACAGATCATGCTAGCTTTTTGTTGCTATTAGGGACAAGCGCATGGGTGAAGCAGCAAGAACAGTGCCATATTAGAAGCCAAGCAGACTTGTGAAACCTTGTTCTCATGAGAGGAGAGACTAAAACACATTATTAGAATGATACCTTGCACTTGAAGGGAAGCAAAATGACCCATTTTGTTCACACACGAAAAGAGAGCACTTGGATCTCAGTAGATCTGTGTTCACTTGTTTCAAGGTTACATATCCCAAAGGAGCTCTAGGTTAGTGCATGTGGGCAAGATTTTCAGCAAGGACATATGTCAGAGAGGAACTGACATCAGAGTGACATACCTTTAGTTATACTCAGGTAGCAAAACCAATTCCTCTACAACAGGTCAGGAATTCCTGCTGTGAAACAGGGCTCTAAAAACCTCAGTCTCCAACACAGGAGCATGCTTCTAAGGAGTTGCTGCATAAGTATTGTACCATCTTTCAGAAGTTAACTAGGAATATTTTTGAGAAGATGAGAGTTAAAACTCTCATGTAATTTATTTTTTTCCCAAAATAATGAAATATCTTATAGGACCACTAGTAGGTTCCCAAAAAGACAGGTTTTCCTGCTAGCATGAATATGAACTTTCTTTGTTGAGTTTGGCCGTAGTGCTTGGTATTACTAATGCTTAATACATCACATTTTTTCTTGTATAGGAATGCTGAAGTTACAAGTTGACAAAGGACAGAGAAAGTCACATGTACAAGGTAGTGGTTGCCCATCTAAAAAGTCCTTCCAATTTTGGTCAATTTGAAAGCATAGCTTTACATGCCACTACTCAGCCCTGTGACACTTCAGGCGATGAATGCTCACCGGGAGAAACACTGTTGCTACCTTGATTCCAGTGTCAAATTCAGCCCACCCTTCCCACTTTCAGGACGTTAGTGTTTTTATTGGAATTACATCCTACAAATTACAGTGCAGAAAATACAATTTCCTTTAAAAGTTGTGGAGGAGATGAACAGCAGAAGAAAAACTTTCTTGCTTACTTCAGTAATCTATATCTGACATACTTTAAACAGCATAATTAGTTGATGTTTATTGCTACTTGAGTCCAGAGTAGCCTCTCCAACAGTCACTATTTCTGTTTCAAGAACCTATTGCCAACTACATTGATTTTGCCTGAAACTACTAACCTACATTAATTGCTGTAGTAGCTTTTTCTTCCCCCACCCGGCCTCAACCCACATTCAGTTACTTTTATCATAAGGTATAGAAAACCAGGTATGTCACAGAGATTTCCTTTACTCATGCAGCACAAACAGCAACAAGTATAAAACAGGTCCAAAGAAATTCAAGCCCCAGCTTCCCCTTTGACAAATTATATCTGGTTGCTATAATTTGTAGCCCAGACTTTTTCCTTCTAATTATTCTGTCCAATCATGTATCTGTCAAGAGTCGGTTCATTGATTTTTTAAGTGAAAGTTGCACTGAAAGGCCCAGCATAAGGACATGGACCTGTTGGAACAAGTCCAGAGGAGGGCTATGAAGATGAACAGAGAGCTGGAGCACCTCTCCTATGAAGACAGACTGAAAGAGTTGGGGTTGTTCAGCCTGGAGAAGAGAAGGTTCCGGAGAGACCTTACAGCAGCCTCCCAGTACCTAAACAGGGCCTACAGGAAAGATGGGGAGGGACTTTTTATGAGGGAGTGTAGCGATAGGACGAGGGGTAATGGTTTTAAACTGAAAGAGGGTAGATTTGGATTAGATATTGGGAAGAAATTCTTTACTGTGAGGGTGGTGAGACACTGGAACAGCTTGCTCAAAGATGCTGTGGCTTCCCCATCCCTGGAAGTGTCAAAGGCCAGGTTGGATGGGGCTTTGAGTAACATGGTCTAGTGCGAGGTGTCCCTGCCCATGGGCAGCAGGGTTGGAACTAGATGATCTTTAAGGTCCCTTCCAACCCAAACCATTCTGTGATTCTATGAATATGTACTGCATAAGGACGTTTACCAGTTTGCACATGCATATTTCATAATGCCAATGCAACCCTTCATTAGGTTGTGAGATAGTGTTAAAGGTGCAAATGGGTGTCAAATTAAGTACTGACTGAATTCTGCATTTATCGTCAGTTAACTGATGAAGTGACTCTATTACAGAAATAGTCCAGCAGGCTTTGACTTCTGTCGGCTTTAGTTGTTAGTTTATTTCCTAGGAGCTATAAAATACGGTGATAAAATGCCATTTCAAAAAGTGGAATAAAGAAGGAAATCTTAGTACATCGAAAAACAAGAGCTTACATCATTGCTTACCTCTATTGCGGACAGCAACAGCATGACACATTATATTGTATATGAGGTTGAATTTCTTTGGTTGTGTGCTTAAATGAAAGAGAAAAAAAAGGAGAGTTTTCTAGGGTAGTCAGAGGATAAGAGAAATAATTGTCTTAGCCTAACATAGGGAAAACTGAGGTAGCAAATGGAGGAAGAATGCTCTTTAAGACGTTTTACTTTCTGAAATAAATGCTTTCCCTACAGCAGGGGCTCAGAAGCTGTTTGAGCTTAGAGGAAGGTTATTTACCATTGTCATCGCATTGCCACAGCTTGTTACAATTACCAGGTGTCTCCCTGTTTTCAAAGCCACCCTTGCAGGTGACTTCCATGGCAGAGAACGCATGTCATAAAAGATTAGAGAGGATATAATCTTGACAAGGCGTAGCAGCTCTTTTCCCTCCATTCTGGGAATAATAAAACCAACCAAAAAAACCAACCCCAAAATCCAGAGAAAACAGATGAGGTAGTTGTGGAAAATTAGCAGTTTTCAGTGTCAGGACATTTCTGTAATATTCAGCTGAGAACCACTTTCATCTGCCTCTAGATTCAGACAGCAATTGATCATACTTCTAAACCTTTCCTTTGTTAAGCTAATCTCTATTCTTACAATGACAGATTTAATATTTTGGTTGTTCATTATTGTTGTCCTATTACTTTGTTTCCAGACTATATTTATCTTTGTCAGCCTTTTCAGACAATTTTATTTCTGCAGCCCACCAGTGTATGTACATAAAAAGATCTGTCGGTTTTTCTCATTTTTAAATGCATTTGCAAGAGTGAAGTGATCGTACACATAGGCAGTAAGTATGATTTTACTGAATCCTATCATTTCCCTGCCTTCTGATTACAGGCATCCATGATGCGTTTGGATGTTTTACCTCATCCACAAATAAACAACATCATTTCTGTAATTTTCTCTCAAAGTTGTCTTCATGTGTAAGCATGGTGGAGAAGAGGCTTATAAACCCAAGTCAGCAGCAAGAAGGGAATCTGGTGTCAGAATAAGGGGGGAGAAGAAAGTCCTAAACTGCTAAAAGTATTCAATGGTGCCAAACACTTTCTTAATAAGAAATGTTTCTCAAGGTAGGTCTGCAAAGACACGTAGCTGACTTAAGAGTGCATATCTGTTGATATAATTTAGGGTCTTCAGAGGAATCCAGTTTGAAACATGTTTCACTTTTTGGTATGATTGCCAGGTGTGTCTTGACATCCATGTCAGAAGTCAAACTCCGTTGATGCTTTTGCATATATAGATAGAAATATTCTTACCAGCAAAGCAGTGCCAGTTTGGGAAGGTTGGAAAGTCAGGCAGAGATTGCAGTTAGTTCAGTTCCCAAGCCTGTACATGAGTGGTGTTAAGATTTATACCTTACAATAGCACTTTTCCTATTAGAATAAATTTTTTTTCACTATTTTTGTCTTTAGTTTTAGAGTATTATTCTTGATTACTTATATTAACTGGAGCTGTATTGTGGTTAGAAATTCATTTCTACTTTGAATCATTACAGCCATGACCTTTATTTGTTCTATCACAGTTCTCTAATATATCTCTAAGGAATTTTTGTAATTTATTTTGGAAATTACAGATCCCAGGATGTCTTATTTATATTTTTCATCTATATTTTAACCAATTTCTCTTGTTAACAGGATATGTTTGTGAATTGAAAACAGTTTTGTTGAGGATAGAAGTGTCTTTTGTTGTGTGAAGTTATCTGCCATGCAAAGTTGTTATTGAATTCCTGACCATAAAATGTGTATGTGTATTAATCATCTGAGTGCAATACTTTGCATAGCTTAGTTTTCAATAGTTTTACTCATATAATTTTCTTTTAAGTATATTTTCTTGTCACTATTTGTGCTTCTATGTAAGATTACTCTGAAAAAGGTGTTGACCATTTAGTCTAAAGTATTAACTTCCTTTACAAAATTTATATTTGATCTCCTTCCCTCCTTTTTCAATATCTCATTGTTCATGGTCAATGCATACAAACTTTTAGAGTATTACCAAAGTCAGTGGGTAGTTTACACCATCAAAAGATATGTAATTTATATATATAAATCTACTTCTTAGCCTTCAAAAAATAACTGAGACTTGTCCCAAAATGCATCTGCTACCAAAGGAAAACCTCAACAAGATTCGATTGTCCTCTGTAGCAGCAGGGATATTTTTCATGCTATTTACATTGGGAATACAATACAGTGGATGTATTAAAGTGTTTCTGTTTCTGGTTTGTTCACTGCCAGTCCACTTCCACCCTTGTCTTGGTCCAAATACTTGTGTAATCAAACTGCAAATCACACCAGGCAATGATGTAGATTAAAACCAATCTAGGCAAAAATAAAAATCACAACCTAAACTCAGTTCAAAGCACAACTATAACAATTACAAATAGTTCAAAATCAACTCTGAAGTGCACTGACGTCAATGGTCCACAAAACTGTGATCCAAACAAAGGGCTGGAAAGGTAAATTGCATACCTTTGGCTTTTCCCTTTCTCACTTTCTTCAACTGCAGCTTCCTTTGCATATCCTGTGCCATCTTCAGTAGAATTTCCTGCATTTGAGACTTGAAATTGATGACAACTTCCTAACTTGCATCTCTTATTTTTTATGTAGGTTACATTTTAGCAGTCATCTGCTTTAGAACTTATTTAGCATTTTTCTCATGAATTCAAACAATTCGAACAAGGTGTAAAATAAATTCTACCTCAGGTATGATGTTCACTGAAGTCATAAGGTCTTTTTCCTGATTGAGCTAAGTAAATACAGTCTCTGGTCTATTTTGAAGTTTATATTAAGGGCATAATTAACTGCTAGTGGAGAATAGCAATCTAGGCAAGGACCTAACAGTAAAATTAAAAGGAGTTTACAGCAAAAAGGAACAGATATATTTTGTTCTCATGTTCCAGGACTATGTTTTGAATAAACTGATTTCACTTAGTATCTGAATCCCCAAGTGAAAAATGCCATCAAGGAACTTCAGTTACAAAACCACTCTGCTTTATCGTGTTACCTTTATCATCTCTGAAGACACAACACATGCTAGGGTTTCACTGGTTACCAGTCCTCCTGCATTGCTGATGGGAGATGTTATTTTTCTACATGAATAGGACTGAGTGACAAAGCACTTTTCCCCCCTCAAGCTTTAAGAGTGAGTGAGCGTGTATGTAAAGATGTGTATCTGTAGCATTCTGATGGAGAAGGTAAACTTTGAATCATACAGCCCTAGCCAAAAAAAATAAGTGTGAGCTAATAAAACAAAAGGATTAGGGATAACACTCACCAATTTCCTGAATAACTTAGGAGCTGTGATAAGAAAGGAATAAAAGGAGGAAGAAAAGCAGTCTGGTTAGAGTCTAAGGTAAATGCTGCATTAAGAATAATCCAGAAGCAATATTGAAGAATCAGCAGTGGCAGTGATGTTGAAATCTGCATACAAAAATTTTCACATATATATTCTGGGGGAGGCAGGGAAGATCTCATAAAAAATGGTGATTGACCTGGGATTTTTGCTAAATGTAGTATAGGTCAGATTAGATATTAGTGCATGTCTGCTCCTGGTGTCAATTTGTGTGCAGTTCAGGAATTTGCCCTGTAAGCAAAAATTGTTCATTGCACTGAGAGCAGCAGGTCAAAGAGACACAATCTTCTTCCTACAGTATGTCACATCATCTTGATCTGAATTTAACCCAGGTAATTGGAGAAATTCTTACATGGAACAATCAGAGTTTGGATACAGGGAGAATATATGAAATGTCATGAGCTAAACTTAACATAGAAAAACTCAAAAAAGTACACATGGGAGGGCAAACAAACTCAAGCTTATTTTTTGTGATCAGTGACTACAACTGTAGGGACTGTGGCTTGAGAAGAGGTATTAAATAATCTAGAAGAAAAAGAGTTAGATGAGAGTCCTTTATTCCTCATGCCTGTTGCTCTGCATTGTTGGTGTCCTGTGTTTCCTATCAGTAAGAGGCTTACGCAGGTTCAAGAGCTTGATGGCATATCTTTTTAATATAAAACCAATGTAAATTGTATAGTCATCATTACTACCCTCCCCACCTAGCACTTGCTGCTAGACCACTTGCTGACAAGCAATCCCTGAGGATTACCCAGCCTTCCCGACATTTCCTGAGCAAAGAAGAAAAGCAAAAAAAATGGACTTGCCCAGACATGAAGAATGTACCAAGGAGAGCCAATTCCTTCCCAGCAGAGAGGCTGTTGCCTCAAAATGGCAGGGCAGAAGAGCAGAGACAAAATCTTTTCTTCAGCAGAAGGGAAAAATCCTGTCCAGCAAATGGGAAAAAATGGGTAGCTGCTCATCTTTGCACAGATCTGATGTCCCTTCTTACCCTGTTAACTGCCAACAGAGGAAGATGCTGCTGATCAGCGACTTGAGTAGCAAGCCAGAACTAGAGAGTACCTCGTCCTGTGTTTGCCTCTGCTCTCCAAACCCAAGCTTTTGCAGTTATGTTTGTTAAACTCGGGGTGGGGCTGGGGAAAAGCAATTTAATTTCTTAGAACAGCAGATTTCTTCTAGGACTCCATGTGATAGCCTCATGCAAAATTACTGGTGTTTTATAGCCAATGGCTGCTAGTGACCCACTGAAGGCCATTAGTACAGTCTTATTTAGTCTCCAATGGAGAGAGACTGAAAAAAAAGACAGGAAAAGTGATTAAAAAGTCATCTTACGTGTTTGGAAATTTGTTTAATAGATTGATTTATTTTGCATGGTCTGTTATATATCCAACAATAAAGTTTTATTTTCTCCCTTTGGAGCCCTTTTTTCCTCAAATTTCTTCTTTTAACTGCCGTGCTAACAAACCGCCAAAAACTCCAAACCAAGACAATCTAACAAGTAAGTCTTTTCTTGAAGTCTTCATGACCATTACATGCTAATCAGAGCAGAAAAGTATCTAATTTGTCACATTTCAGGGTTTGGATTGCTTGACGAATCATCACAGTTTTTTGCAATATGTCTTTTTAAATGAAGTAAGTTAGAAACAAAATGTTTCATCTTAAGTAAAATTAAAGCACATCAGAGAATACCATACGACTGCATTCCTTTCAAGCATTAAAAACCAAGCATATACTTTTATGAGAATGACTGATTAATGAGGATTTAATGTAGGATAAATCTCATTTTATACAAATAATCTAGACTTATTTTCTAGCCAGATATTCTACCAAATATATAATGATAGTCAATTAATGAAATCATGTTTGTGTTAGGCTGACAGACAGGCTCTGAATACTTGAAGTTTTAGTAGAACAGCGGCTCACATTTCCAATAATTCTTGGCAATAAAAAATTATTTTATTTGACTACATTCAATATTTTATGGACCTTAGAGTATTTTCTTAGTGATTATGCTGTACTAATAAATTTGAAATACTTTAAATCATACATTTCTATCCACCATTACAATGCCTTGCTTTTAAAAATTTACATGCTTGTATTTTCACAAATTTACAAGGGTTTGGGGTTGAATTGGGGAGCTTTTAGGCAATACCTTATTAATGAAATCACTGTCTGGGCTTACATCTTTAGTTAGGAATCAATTGTCTTCAGTTAAGTTATCAGCCAACTTACATTAAGCAGCACTTGGCCTTTTGATTTTATGAAGCATACTTAAAATCCATATTTTTAAAAAAGTCAACTGCCTGATTTGGTCCAGAAGAAACAAAAATATTTTCGTTAAGAGATATCTTAGGCTATAGGCAACTACAGCTGTTTTGTTTTGTTTTGTTTTTTAATTTGTGTAGTTGTGTTCAAACACAGAATGAGGACCAGATCATGAAGCTGAAATTCTTCTTCTACTGAAGCACCTATAACAAGTTTATGTATAAGTACTAAACAAAGTGCATATGCACTCAAACAGCCTGATCAGTTCTATAAGTTACTCTCGAGTCAATAGAAATATACCAATATAAAATAGGTAAAAATTTCAGATTTTGGCTTATATAAGATACCTCTAACGATATGTTAAGTCTGTATGAATTATGTGTAAAGGAAGTATGAGAGTGTGTGTGTATGAGATGCCGAGAATGAGTGCTCATTGTAAAACAAATACTTATTTCTGGTAGAACACATCTTTTGTTGATCTCAAAGACCTTTAAAGAGAAATATCCAGCTCATTAAGGTGAACCCAAGCACTCAACCATTCTAATTCAATTAAAAAAAAAAAAAAACAAAACCCAAACCAAACTGAAAGCACTAAAGGATTTTTTTCCACAAGGATATGTAGACAGACAAGCAACAGGGAAAAGGATCACAAGGAATAAGGAGAATCTTAATGATCTGCTCGTAAGCTGTCTTTATAGATCGTGAGGAAGAGTTGTCTACAAAGAATATAAAGAAAGAAAATCAAGGGTCTCAAAATGCATATGAAGAAAATTGCATCTCATCAGATAATGAACTTGTTTTTAAGTGACGAAAATGATAATGAATCCATTAGTAATGCTGTTCTCAGGATTTATAATGAAGACAGTGAATGCAGTGTAGAAGAAATGTTTCCATTCTAGGTGGAAGAAAATGGTATAAACAACAGGTAAATGAAAGTTAACTAGAAAAGTAGAGAAGAGAAAGATACATGCTAACAACAAAGAAGCAATAGAAACTTCACTCAACAAATGAAAAATTTCAGAACAGAATGTGGTATTATTAGAACTGAAATTGGAAACTATACAGAGCAGATTAAATAACCCATGAAAGATATGAATGCAAACTGATCTTTTCTTATCTCAGTTTGAATATTCTAATGAATTCTGCAAGTCATCTATATGCTTTTAAATAAACCATGAGCTTATAGTTTTCATCTTACTGTGTACGAACAGCATTGTTCCCTATACTGTAAGTTTTCAAACATTTTCACTTATTGGATCTCAGTGGACAGCTACAAAGTTATTTTCAGAGGAAAGATGCATGAAATATAATTTTTACTTCAGTAGTTATAGGTATTGTCTTGAATAAACAGTTGGTATTTCCTAACCTGTTCAAAACTGCAGTCACACTAAATAACCTTATTTTGATGTATTTATTCTCATTAGTAACTGCTCATCACACGTGGAATTTAGATCTCATTCTCTAGACATTTGATGGGAAATTTGGATTGAATAAAAGTACTAAAAGGTACTTGGTAGATCAAAATGCTGTTATTGTTAGACTTACACTCCAACCAACAACAGGCATCTTCTGTACTCAAATATATCTTTGACATTCATCAGTCTACTAACAAAAACATGAAATGGCAAGCTGCCGCTGCAGTTAAAGAAAAGGAAGTGATTATTAACTCTTTGGTTTGGGTGTTTTTTGTTTTTTTTTTTTGTTTGGTTTGGGTTTTTTGTTGGTTTTGGTTTGGGGTTTTGGGGTTTTTTTTGTTTGTCTGTTTGTTTTTTTCCTAAATCTGAGAACAAAAACCAGGGCTCATTTAATGGTCAGTGTTCAAAAATTGCATCCTTTTTTCAGAGGTAGCACAACAGAGCAAAAACATTCTGAAAAGAAAATATTTCCTGAAGGTGCTTTCATCTCTCCTTGCAGAAGGGACAAAGGAAGGAGCTACCTGAGGGCGTTCTGTGCTGGGAATAAGAGGAGGGAAATGCTGTCTAGGTGAAGCAAATTGCAAAGTGTATTGGGATGAGGAGTATTCAGGGCCAGAAGAATGCAGACTGCTATATAGGATAGTTTCAGTTAGCACCTCTTTAAAAAAGACCTTAGGAAGTGATACAGGTGCTGCTGCCAATGTTTCTAGCAGTAGTGAGTACACTGCAATAGAGCTAGAAGAGAATTTCAATTTGGTTTTGGTTTATAGTATTTAAAAAAAATTAGAAAATGCCTTATTATTACTTTTTTTTGTCATCATCATCCTTGTAACAGGCAAGACAATTTGTCATTGCTGTAGCTGTCCATGGAAGCTAGAAGCTCTATTCATACACAGCCAAAATCTGTTTACTGATTTGGACACAGTTCTCCACAGTGTCATACTGGAAAACATAAGTTCATTCCATGAAGTGTATTTTCTTGCAAGGTATACGTCAGATGATTAGGGCCTTATTCATCAGGCAGGACTATTTCATTTCAATGGCATGACGTAGATCAGTGAGCCACTACTTCTTTCAATCTTCCCCTTCAAATATACTCAGATTTATGCTGCTTTTTAAGTTCCTTTATCTTGTCCATTTGAGTGGAAGATGACCGGTTCCACAGTAAGAGTCAACCCCCTCCCTGCAAAGTGCTGTGGCTTCTTCGTTATTAGGTTTCATGGCAGTTAAAGTCTGTCTGGCCAGCTCATGCCATTTTGTGGGAGGTAAATTAGGGTGGGAGAGAGATTAAAGCATAGAATGTGAAGTAATGTGTTTATTTTAAATTTTTTAGAAAGTTTATTGCTGCAGTAGAAAACAGCAGATGAATTTTACTTCACAGACATCCACTTCTGTGAAGGGATACAGACTCCAATTTAATGACCTCAGAAAATACATTAGTATTTACTAATCAAAAAGGATTATGTGTATTAAATATGCATATACTGATGTGAAATGTGGACTACCTGATGCATGATGGCTGCAAGAATTCACAACATGTTTCATTCAGACTGAAACAATCAGGCAGCTGGAGCTTATTCAGCCTCAACATATTTGCAGCAGACAACTGCTGGGCTTTCTGCTCTTTGGTAAAAACATCAAACGCTATTTTATAAATAAGTGACAGTGAGTAAAATTAGCTGATGTTCCATATGTAGAAACACCTTCAGCAATGCATTATTCATTGAACTATATACTGAATTTATTGAAACAACCTTTGCTACAGTTCATTTAAATTGACTTTGTTTCTTATACAAATCATGTGATACAATAAAGCATTTGTAATGCTGTAAAAATACCTTATATGCTGTATTCTACACAGTAAATTAATTGACTGAAGTATATCTTTAGGTGAATAAACTGAGTGTAATAGTCCAAATAATTTTAATGAAACTGTCTCAAATCAACTACAGGATATAAAAGCAGAATCAATTAAAATTCGATATGAGGTTGCAAGTGTCAGGTTCAGCCTGGAAAAACACCTTTTAAAAGCCTTATTAGTTCCTTATGGAATAGACATAAGAATCAAGATAGCTTTATCCACAGAAGCATTAAGTCAAGTGGCTTGTGTCAGGGTATATGGAGTGATTTCTACTTTTATTGTATCTTGGTGTCATTCATAGGACACTTACTTAACTTCTGAAGTATTATGGTAGGTTTTAGATTTTATTTCCTGTCCTTATTTTGTTAGTTGGAAGTGTGACCACTAATGCCTTGCTCTGAAATCTGGATAATGTTGTTCTCGCACATCTCCATCAGTAATAAAGAGCCAGCAGGTCCCTGTGTGACCCTCAAGGACACACATTTTTGCAATCCCCTTAGCCATCAACCTTTTTCCACGGTCCAGGACTGAGAGAGAAGAAACTGAAAAGCAGTTGCATCTGCAGTGGCTAAATAGAAATCAAAAAGTTCCCAGGACTCATAGAATATAGTGAAAGAGATAGAGGATTAAAAAAAAGTGTTTGCTAACCGCACCAGTTACAATAGATGCCCTAGATTTCCATCTTAAAAAGAGCACGTTGGTCATAGAGAGAAGAAATGGTTAGCTGAACAGGCCAGAAAGAGTCCTAGAAGATACAAATTTTGTTTTTATTCTTTCTCTCCATTATTTCTTTAACTTTTCTCATTTCCAGACTCTGAGAGAAACTCCATGTTAGCTTAATCCAGTCTCTTTGATGTAACTTGCAACATCTAGTTTCCTCTTCTTCCCCCACACCCCACATTTATTTAGCACTTACTTCTTTTTTGTGAAACCTGGACATTTTAATGTACATGATATCACTTTGGGGTCAAGAGACCATAATCACAGGACTGGGTGCCAAAAAGTAATGATATCTCCAATTCCATTTTGAAGCAGGTCAACATCCTTTCTGATAGGTGCATGAGTTTTTGAAGGTATCATGGTTTAACCCCAGCCAGCAGCTAGGACCACGCAGCTGCTCACACAATTCTCCCCTGTCCCTGAGAAGATCAGGGAGAAGGAGGAGAAAAGGAGGGGAAAGGGAAAAGAAAAAAAAACCTCATGGGTTGTGGTAAAGACAGTTTAATAGAACAATAACAGAAAAGGAAAATAATTATTATAATGACACAAGTCACTCATCGCCTGGTGAATTGGCACTCTCTGGAGCAGTGAATGCAGATTCCCCACTCCAGCTAACCCCCATTTATATACTGAGCATGACATTATGGTACGGAATATTCCACTGGCCACTCTGTTGTTCTGTCTACACTCCTTTTCAGCTTCTATGGGAAGCTGAAAAGAGTCCTTGAAAAGTATAAACATCGCCTAGCAACAACTAAAGCAATATGCATTATTGACCTTCCTTTCACAGCAATCACTAGAAAGAAAATTAACTCCTTCCCAGCTGAAACCAGGAGAGAAAGATTTATGTACGATTCATACATACAATATGGAGATGTCATTATTTAAATGGCATTTAGCCAATTTTCAATTATATGCATGTTTGAGGTGAGGTTATTGTGCATTAGTTAAGTAAAACAATTCATTTATGATTACAGAAGTATCTAAAAACCACATGTCTGGGTGTAGGCATATTTTGAGCCTCTTTCTTCTACCCTCATCCTTCCTTCCCACAAAAAAAAAAAATCAACCAGGGTTTATTTCTTTGTATTTCCATGTCTGCTATTTGTGAACATTCAGTTCTTCATTTGAACATATTCTCTTAAGCTTCCTAGTAAATAATTGATATTTCTAGAATAATTGGGCAGATTTATAATTATTGCAAATTACTTTTAGTTAAGCAAACTGTACTGCTGATTTAAACCATGCCATACTAGTTGGCAAAACACACACTAATAAATATTTCTTTTCAAATATTTTGTGATTGAACTCGATAATCAAGTATCTACTGAGAATCAATATCATACCCGCCCTGCAAACAGGGAAATCCTCTTAAAAGATTATCTTGGAATATAGAACTAGTACTGCATAAAAAGTGTTCTTCATGCCTAGGAAACCAAACACAAACAATACCAACAAATTACTCAGGGAAGTAATGGTATCCTTTCAGAATACACATTACAAGGAACAAAATTAAACAACTTAACACAAAAGACAAAATATAGCAAGTGATTAAGCCCCCTGGGGTTCTGAAATTAATCTGCTTCAAACTGCAACTCAAAACCCCACAAATGTACCCAGGAACCCTCTCACCCTCTGAACTGTCTGCTCTTCCCTTACGCTTTGCTTTGAGTTTTTTCTCTCACTTTCTCTGTTTATGTTTTCCCTCTACCCATTTGGCTTTCCTTTCTTCAATCGACCTCTTCTTCTGCCTCAGACTACTCTATTAGTTTCTTCATTGTTCTTCCATACGCTTCCTTTTTCTTTGGTATGATTTTTTAGCATTAAAAGCCTTTGAACAAAGAACGGGCAAGGCCTAGAGACAAGTTATGTATCATTTAAGTTAGGCATCATCTTCTGATTTAGAGTTATTTTACGCCCTTTAAGCTTACTTTAGGCTTTTCAGAATGCATGAGATAGTTTTTCTTTTCTATGATTCTTCCTCTTCATTCAGCTCATTTTTAAATGAAGTTCAGTTCTTTGTATGTTATAATTTCTTCAGCATCTGTTTTTGCCTGTGTGGCGATACAAATAAGCATAAAGCTAAACCAAACAAAGAACTCAGGAGACACAGTGAGTATATATGCCACATCAATACTTGTCCTTTTCACCTCTTAGAACTTCATGCCTTCCTTTGATGGGCTCTGTCTTAGCAGTGAAGACATGGAACAAACATAAAGGAAAGAAAATCACCCCCAAAATTCTCAAAAATTGCTTAGCACAATGCAAAATTTAGGATTACTACAAAAAGATTATGCAGTTTCCTCAAAAAAACAGCAGCAATGTCAGCAAAACTAACTTACTGCAAGAGCAAAGAATGCTTTGAAGACCACTTAAATACAGATAATACATTCAAATAAGCAAGATACAAATTACAATGATCCAGTACCTCTGTTATCCTTACAAAAAGGAGAAAGATTTCAGATACTTCGTAAAAAGATTCAAAGCACTCATCTAAAGCAAACTGCTTTATTCTAAACAGAATCCTGTTAGCCAAGAACAGAAACAGAGGTAAGGAGCAAATGTTCCCTGAATTCTCAGTGTCAGAAACTAGGCACTTATACAGCAAGTGCCAGACCTACTGTGGATTTTTTCCCCCCAAAATCAGTAATGAATTTTGATCTAGCAGAGCATAGGTTTGTGTATTATGAACTATTAAGGTGTGTCTATATACAATGCTGTAGTTGTAAACAGTGAAACTTGTCTTTCCATGTTAGGATGCCTGAGTTTCCTACAGACCCACTAACAAATATTCTCAACATTTTACATGCAAGATATACCATAGCAAATCAACTTTCTCGTATTTTTTCCAGAAATGCAACTCCCTGAAAATAGTCTTTTGTAGAACAACGTAGTGAGATACATTAGAAAGTTGATTATGCACTTCATATTGCAAAATTTTTTTAAGTGCCAGCCATTGATAGATTACATAGCATGATGGCACACTTTTATTCTGCTGCTCTGTAGGAAGCAAATCCTTGAACAGTTCATGAGACTCTAGCTTATGAGCCACAGCACATGGTAGCACTTACACCTACACAGCAACTGGAGTGTGAATGAGTTAAAAGTATCATTGTAATCACTGTCATATTTACTTTAGCATAACTAATGTATGTATTACTTCGAATGACACAGCTCCTGTTAAAATGAAATTTGTAACAATTTTGCTTTTTTTGAAATAAAGGACTTAAAGATATCTCCCTACCTTCCTGTCATACATGGGCTATGCTAATAAATATGTCGGCTCACTCACTGGGTCTGTACATTTGTCAGTTGCTTAAATTTTCACCAACACATTAAAAATGACATTTCACTTAAAGCCAAGTAGAAGAGTGTACGATGTTATCCTGTTCTGAAACTTCATCTTGACCAATGTCAAGTTCTCCAAAATGTACTGCCAATTAGAAATTTTGAAGAGTTGTTATTATGGCAAATAATTTTCTGATAACAAGTTTACAAGAGCTAAAACAACATTGATAAAATTTAAGAGTTCATGTGTTGTCTATGTGCTTGCAGACCCTGACAGTCCTTCTCAGAATTAACTCATTTCAGGAATTTTAGAATGCAAAATAGTAAATATGCATAGACAATCAGGAACACATTTTCAGTTTGGAAAAAAAGAAAAAAGCCCCACTCACAATTATTAACCCAGGATCATTTTGATCACTTAAAGTCTCTGCATGGACATGTAAATACCTTTTCTCCTGCTTTTTAGATGTACTTCTAATGTGTTATTTCGCTTCAGTATCACTATCCACAAGCTAGCTGTCTTACAATGTTTGTCAAGTGCTCTTTGCCATTTCAAATTCCTTTAAAACTTCATGACTACTTTAAGTGCATTTTTTCCCATTGATAAAACAGCTTATTCTAACCCATTTGACAAATAGCAGTACTTGTTTCCACTGAGGCAACTTCTACCTTGCAGTTTCACTTTCTTTCCACAATTCCATACGTATATACTGCCCTGAGTGTAAAAGAAAACGAACAAAATCCGCTAAAAAACCAAACAACCAACCCCAAACACACGAACAAAAAACCTGAATGTCCCATTTTCCAACTTAACAACTCAACTGTTTTCTTCTGTATTCAAAGGTTTTATAGTACTTTGGGGTTTCAGTCAAAGGTCAGAGTTTATTATGCAATACACTATTCCAGAACGTATGTTTTGTTTTCTAAAGAACGTCTATAGAAATGGCCCTTACCTCAAAGAATTTATAATCGAGATAGGATAGGATTTTTTTGTTGTTGTTCTTAAGTATTAATCCCATCTTTCTACCCTGCTGATAGGAGAAAAGAGATGGCAATAAAAATAACAGTCCTACTATTAGCTGGTGGTCAACTTTGTATTGTTAGAAAATACTGTCCTTTCACTATATTAGAAATTTTTGAGAGAGAAAAAATGACCGGTTGGAAGAAGGCGTTCTTCACATCCTTGTTCTGAATGGTGTTCACAAAACAGATGAGGCTGAAGTAATAATCTGGAAAAAAGGAGGTTTGGATTTTTTTTTTTAATTTTTTATTTTAATTCTTTTTATATTTTGGAAAAGTTTGAATGTAAGTATAGGAGGGAATCGGCAAGAATAATATTAATGGGTGGAAAAGAAGCGCTGTTTTCTGTCTTGAGGTTCCTGGAGTTAGTATGTGGTAACGAAGAGAAATTATATTTCATAAGCGTAAGATAAAAATACCTTTCAGATGTTAATGTCATTGATAGCTTAATATTTATATGAATCTGGAGAGTCTGAAAAGCTATTGCATTGACTAACATGCATAGAAAGGGATGATAATTAGAAGTAAATGTAGGGTTAAAGAAGGTTTTTAAGTGAAAATTTACTGGATTGGAAGAAGCTTAGATGTTATAAAAAATAAAAAGTACATTTTCTAGCACAAATTTAGTGAAAGTCCACAGATTATTTTCATTTTCAAGAAATGTGATTCGTATTAATATTGTACTCTATTTCAGTTAGTCATCTGAAAAAATATTATAAACTCTATATACTGTGGTTTTGACTTACTACATGTTCTAAGGAACAAGTAGAGTGGAATAGGTATCTGCATGTTTCTGTATTGGATTTGAGGTAGCAATACCAAAAAGAATAATTTCACTCTGTTCTGTGGAATAACCCTGTATTTATAGGGTTGCAACTGAGAACAGGTTTTGGGTTTGTGTTTGTTTCCTGTACTGCTTCCTTCAGCTAACATATTATAATACTTGAGAATGAAAAAAGACTATTCTTCACCTTTCATAAACTGCCTACAGAACTATGCTCCTTTACTAAAAATAAAAGAATAAAGCTTTTATTAAAATCAGTGATCTACAGCAACTTTTGTAAGTTTGAGATCTGACATAAAATTTAAAAATCTACAATAAGATAAAAAAGGACCAAGTTGCAAATATATATTCTTTAAGCCTTGATAATAAATACTAAGGACTTTGCCTTGCCTGGTTTTTTTGTTGATTAGGGTTGTTGTGGTTTTTTTCCTCTCTTTTTCTGCATTGCCTTTTCAGGTCTATCTTCAGAGACTTCAGCATTCAGAGCAACAGCAGTGCGGCAAACAGAGAAGTAGCATGAATCCCAGCAGAGGATTTAATCAAAGAGTGGGAATGAGAGCAAGAGTAGGCAGACTGAGGTGAGTGACTAAGAGGACGATTAAAAACACTACATAGAAAGAAACGTAGTCAGAAGACAGCAAACATGAGAATTACAGACGGTAGCTTACAGAAACAAGTGCACATTTTGTATTTACTGTGGTGAACGAATGGGAGGGAGCACTGATTTAGCAAACAAAGTTTTTATAGCTGGTGAAGGAAGAGCTAAGCAGGCTTCGTTTAACAGCTTTGTGTAGGAGCAGGGAATGCGTTGTCCCATAGTAATTAAACTGAGTGGGAGGACTGAGCAATGGGGGCCCTGGCATTGAACCTCAGCCAGCAAGTAGCTGAAACCTGTGAGAAAAAGGAGTAACATTGCTTAAGGAGAGCACACAAGAAGGGAAGAGGTCATTATTAGGAGAGAATGAGTTCAAAAAAGACTACAGAATTGGTGCGCGAGATCAACAGTTCTATATTTTGTGGTTAAGACTTGCAGAGCAACATGCAATATTGCAATCTCTTATGTTTGGAAAGAAAAACTGCAGAAGTGTACAACAGCTGTTCTTGTCTGTGTGAGAAACCAAGGGAACTAACAGGACACATATCAAAAGGTCCTCTTTGTGAACCTATGGGGCAGGAAAACGAAAAAAGATAAATAAGTCAAAAGAGAATGAGACTTCTGTATTATTTCTTTAAAAGCTAATGCTTTATATCATAGCAAGTTTAAATATCATCATGAACATAAACTAATCTCAAATAGTGAGATACAAGTGCAGCTACAGTCCATATGAAAAGAACAGAATCACGTGCTAGCCTTTCGTTTTCACAAGTCTCGTCCTACAATAAAACAAACAAACAAAAAAACCCCAGGATAGAGTGAAATGATTACACCATTTTTCATCAACAGCAGACCTCTACCAAAGATAAACCACCACTAGGAGAGGGAAATCTGATTAAAATAAAGATGACTAGTAGTAAGGTAACCTTTAGACTATGATTAACATTGGTTCTCTTTCAAACATCACCTATAAAAAAAAATATTGAAAACCAAAGTAGATATGTTTCTGTGCATGACATAGGAATTGGAGCTTATATTTTTGATAAACACTGAGAGACATCCAAAGTGGGGTTGGAGGGAGAAAGAAACAAAAACAGACAAAGTATCTGGTCTAAAATCTGAACCCGAATTGTAAGATTTCTATCATCTTCACCTTGATCAATATTATTCTACTACTTCTTGTTGTTACTTAGGACTATGCCTTGGTAGCACTATGGAAGCTTCGATACCTTCATGTGTTATTGTATGAAAGCAAGGTTATCCACTATTCTGTATTATACTTTTTTATATGCCAGAACCTATACCTTAAACAATTTTATTTCATAATGCTTCTTAGTCGCAAGATATTTTTGTAGCATAAATGAACTTGATGGTCATGTTCAATTTCCAAATCTTCACTCTAATGGGTGTTACTAATTAAGATGTGCGGTCCCACATCTTTAAATATTTTCAGGGTTGTGTACCATCTCTTTCATTCTTTGTGTAATAGTATCTCCATCTGTCCTTATAATTTCCCCCCTGCTACCTTGTGTACTTTAAAACAGTAAAGACTTTGTGCAGAGGAGTATATTATACATAGAATTTTCTGGTTTGGGCAGACAGATATTTGTCCTATACATTTAATATGAAGCTACAAATTCTCACAATGCCCCCCCCCCCCCCAAAACCTCCAGAATTCTAGATTTCCAGAGATAATGCATTAGATTAGCATAAGATTATAGCTAAGCAAAAGCCACACTTTAAAATCCAACTTCCCAATGATCATTTTCTCCGATGATCTGTGCAGAACCAATTTCTGTCAGCTTTAGCTTCATCTGAGATGAATGGAAAAGAGAGTTGAGGTTTTAGCAGATGATTGTCTCTAACTGCAGATTACAAATGAGATAAATATATCCATCCATTATGGCAGCACATGGGCATGGAGCACAAAAATCTCTATACTGACAAGTCAGGTACTGGCCTCCCTGTGTAACACTAAACTTTACCTTAAAGCATGAGGATAGTTGGAATAAAGTTGTTTGGTTTTTTTTTTTGTTCACATATTTAGTTTAGAAGATTGTACAGTGCTCCCTGTTGTTTAGCTTTAAGCTTTCCGACAAACTGAAAGGTAAATATTAGCATGTTTTGTAAAAGACAGCTTTTGTAGAACACCTACTATGGTACAGGTAAAGAAAGAGAGAAATGATACCGATAAATCTTTTGTCACCCCTTTCCCTCTCCCCTCAAGACCAAGCATGCTGTAGCCAGAAAAGGCAGCTCTGGAACAATAAAACAAAATTAAAAACTGCTTAGTCCAAAGGTGATGATAAGACATCTGTGCCAAACTAAAGGCTCACTGCTGTAAAAAAAAAAAAAAAGTAATTTGATTCCACCATTTTCTCCTTCCATTACTCTGTGCCCTCACAGCACTTCAATTGTCCAGGTCTGACACTGTCTCCAGTATACCAGATTGGCTTAACAAGGTGACAGAGAAGTGTTTCAGAAAAAGACAAATAGTTCGTATTTTCTGCAGGTTTATTGAGCAGAGCCGGCTGATCAAGAGGTCAGTCAAGCACTAAAGCTGACGCAGGAAAGAGTTTGGGACCTCTTATCTTGGAGTATAGGTTGGAATACTTAGATCATCCCCTTGTGGCAACACTGAGTTTGGCTCAACCATCTCAAACATCTTTCAGGATTACAGCTAAAGGCTTGCTCTCTCTCCCTTTAGTGAGCAGACCTGCTATGAATACATTCCTGACACTTAGTCTCTCAGGATTTCTGCCTTTGTAATAATCATAGAATGGTTTAGGTTGGAAGGGACCTTCAAGAGTATCTAGTTCCAACCCTCTTGCCATGGGCAAGGACACCTCCCACTAGACCTGGTTGCTCAAAGCCCCATCCAACCTGGCCTTGAACACTTCCAGGGATGGGCATCCACAACTTCCCTGGGCAACCTGTGCCAGTGTCTCACCACCCTCAGAGTGAAAAATTTCTTCCTGATATCTGATCTAAATCTAACCTCTTCCAGTTTGAAGCCATTACCCCTCGTCCTATCACTACATGCCCTTGTAAAAAGTCCCTCTCCGGCTTTCTTGTAGGCCCCCCTTTCAGATACTGGAAGGCTGCTATAAGGTCTCCCTAGAGCCTTCTCTTCTCCAGGCTGAACAACCCCAACTCTCTCAGCCTGTCCTCATAGCAGAGGTGTTCTAACCCTCTGATCATCTTCGTGGCCCTCCTCTGGACCCACTCCAACAGGTCCAGGTCCTTCTTATGTTAGGGGCTCCAGAGCTGGACACAATATTCCAATGTGGGGTCTCATAAGAGTGGAGTAGAGGGCCAGAATCTCCTCCCTCGACCTGCTGGCCACACTTCTTTTGATGCAGCCCACGATGCGGTTGGCCTTCTGGGCTGCGAGCGCACATTGCCAGCTTGTGTTGAGCTTCTCATCCACCAACACCCCCAAGTCCTTCTCAGGGCTGCTCTCAATCCATTCTCTCCAGACTCTATTTGTGCATGGGATTGCCTTGACCCACATGCAGGACCTTGTTCTTGGCCTTATTGAACTTCATGAGGTTGGTACCGGCCCATCTCTCAAGCCTGTCCACGTCCCTCTGGATGGCATCCCTTCCCTCCAGTGTGTCAACTGCTCCACGCAGCTTGGTGGCATCAGCAAACTTGCTGAAGGTGCACTCAATCCCAACATCCATGTCACCAACAAANACAGATGAGTCTCATCAGGTCCCATGGACTTGTGCACCTTCAGGTTCCTCAGCTGGTCTCGGACCTGGTCTTCTCATACAGGGGGTGGTTCCTCATTCTCCCAGTCCCTGCCTTTACCTTCTGCAACTTGGGCAGCATGGTTAAAGCCTTTACCAGTGAAGACTGAGGCAAAAAAGTCATTGACTACCCTCAGCCTTCACCACGTCCTGGGTGACCAGGTCTCCCATTTCCTTCCTGAGTGGGCCACATCTTCCTTAATCTTCCTTTTGCCCCCGATATACCTGTAGAATGCTTTCTTGTTGCCCTGATGCCCCTGGCCAGATTTAACTCTATCTGGGCTTTAGCTTTCCTAACCTGATGCCTGGCTGTCCAGACAGTTTCTCTATACTCCTTCCAGGCTTACCTGTCCTTGCTTCCACCTTTGCCTCAGAAGTGCAATAGTAGGAACCTCTTCTTTAGTTGCATCACTTAGAGAAAACCACCACATAGCACATCATATTTCATAGCTTTTCTTCATTTCTAAATGCCTTCGGGGGCTATAAATAGACTTACTAACTGTCATGCCTCTGCATTGGAAAATTGTTTACCTGTAATTTATGAGAATCCTTTATGTTGTCTAACGCAAACAGAATTGTCTCACTGCCTTGGAGATGTGAATGCCACTTTTTAAAACAGATGTTACCTCACATTCTTGTCTGCCTAATCAACAATTTCCCCCTTCTGCCTTCCAAATGAAGGGTCATTCTGAGAATACAGTTCAATTTAGAGTGAAACAACTCAATCTACTGAACCTTGTGTAAATCTATACACTAACAAACATACTTGATACAAATATCTAAGTGAGATTACTCTTAATTATTGAAACTTCATTGAAATTATAAATTATGCTAAGTGAGTCCTGGAGTAATAGAGGATTAACAACAACTGACACTAAAATGGCCTAAAGATATGAAAGTAGACACATTTTATGGAATTCAGTCATGACTTCCTTTCCTAATGAAATTTGTTGCCGCTGTGTGGTAGCTTCTTTCTACAATGAGAAGATGACTAGAGAGAGTACTTGATGGAACATCATACATTCTGCCTTTTGTTGTATGCTCTAATACACATTCCGAACGCTAGTAAGGGTTATGCTGTGAATGTGAGAAACATGTTGGTAAAAGCTCCAGCATCTGTTGCCCAGTTTAACAGGCTTATAAGTGCTTTTCACAAGGATGATCACCTCCAATTACTACTATTGGCAATAGGAATCTCAAGTGGTCGGTGAAGAAATAGTTACTGACAATCACTGCTGCATGTAGGCTCATTCTTGCGTGACAAAGCTGAATCAAATTATTAGGATTCTTAGACCATCCACAGAGTATTTCATGGTGATAGCTTCCTCTGTTCTCATCAGAAGAATTGTAATGGTGAACATAGTGTTTTAGGGAAAAAGGGAATGTAGGACAAAATCCTCATCTCCTTGGAGCACCACAAAATTGTCTAGTTATCTTTTCCCGTAGAGCTGTTTGCAATCTTTTTATAGACAACAGTTCTTTTGTTAGAGGAAGAACAGAAGTTCAATGTAATTTCTTGTTAGGAGAACATAGAAATCATATGAATAAAACCTACAAAATCTATGCTTGCTAAAAACACTGTTTCACAAACAGCCTTAGTACCATCTAATACACATATGACAAGGATGTATATCAGTTCTTTCAGCGGACCCTGGGTGAAAGTTCATGAAAACTTCCCCGTGTAAAAATGCCCTTTTTGGCTTCTGCTTGGACTACACACCCACAAAAGCACATCAGTTGAAAACAGGCCTCCAAGAGCACAGCTTTGGAATAAACTTAACATAGAATTGTTTAAGAAGTGGAATTTACTTGGATATATTTTAATGAATTTTAATTTGCATAAACCAAGCAATTGTCCAAGCTCAGATTCCAGCATCCACCTTCCTAAATTAGTTCTACTTGAAAATTTGGGGAGCAAGGGGCACATCAATGTGAATTCAGGTGCAATGATGATACCACATGCTGCCATACTTTTTGAGTGTCTTATCACCTGACTACAAGAAAAAGCCATGGAAACGCACTGATTATGTTCTTACAAAATATTGCCTGAAATGACACTACATAGATGAAAGAAGTAGTCATCTGCTGCAACTAGAAGCAAACTGTTCGCTGTAACATAACAGAAAAATATAGTACTTCAATTTATCTTTTTGTTTTAAATACGAGTCAGAGGTGAATAGGTTTAACGTTTATAGACCCCCTGAAAAGTTTGTGTTCATAAAGCACTTGCGGGTAATTTACAGCTTTTGTTGATTTAACTTATTTACAGGCATTTTTAAGGTGGTGAATATGATTTGTCATCTGTCTGATTTTCTCTCCTGAGGTTCACTTTGTTGGCAAACTAAACTTTACAACGACACACTAAATAGCATCATTTTTGCTAGCACAGCTTTTCAGCACAGTAGAAGGAGCACTCTGCTGGACCCTTGCTGCTGCTAAGATTTCCTGTCATTGTTTGACAAGTTAAAAGTTGGAAACAATACTTAAACATTTAGGATCATAGATCTGTAGACCCAACTTTGGCATCCTAGTCCTCAAAGGATATTGTGGGTAACTGAAACCATGCCACATGCAATTAAATTTTTCCCCTACGCTCCTGAACTTGACACACTTCTGGTCTTCTCTAAGTGAAAAGTAGATTCTGGTGTTGAAGATTAGTTTACCTTTAACGTTTCATTAAAAACAGTGCAACATCTTCTGTCTCTACTCATATAAAATTCTTCAAAAAAGTGTATTGCAATTATTATCTTGCTCACAGGCTAACCACGTGCCTGTAGAATATCTCCTGGACGTCCCTGGAAGTCTACTGTTACTAAAGGAGCCCATTAAATATGATTAGTCCCAAAGCACTGCATGAAGTATAGAGCCTTCCTTGAAGTCAGGAGACAGCCTCTTCCAGGGTCTGGCTCTGAGTTTTTGTCCTCACCAGAGACAAAAATAAAATAAACCTTGGAGGTACGGGAGTTAATCAGCAAGCAGTTTGTTCTCCAAACCCCTTTGTGGTGCCATCACACCGTTGGACTACTTCCGATTTCCCAGATGGCCAGCTTTATGTTCAATTTGCATGTTGGAAGTTGGGTGTTTGGCGTTTTGTTTTGGTTGGATTTTTTTCCCCCTCTCAAAAGGTGACCTCAAGTTCCTTCCAGAACTACGTGCTCTTTACGTCCTACTCAAGAGACTCTCTTACATTCAGGCATTTCTTAGACTATTTTCTGATATCAAACTTTCTTTGAAAAGAAACACATTACTTTCTTTGTCCATGGAAAGAACACAATTGAGCTTTTAATACATCGTTGGGTACCTTTTTCTGTGCTGATCAGGGCACATTTCTTGAAATTCATCATTTACATCTATAATCAACATAATTGTTGTTAACTTTCATGAAGGATGGATCATTTTTTCAACACCATATATTTCAGATTGCTTATACAAGAAATCCGTTATAGTGGTTTACAGATCCTCAATAAAGATGATTTTCACCTCCAAAGTGCTTTTATCTTGAATTGTTTTACTACACTCTAAGTCATTATGGAAGAAACCAGTATTGACAGTTGGTTGAGTAGTTAGTTCTTCTATGTTTTTTTTTCCTGAAACTCAGCACTTTGCAGATAAGATTGTCATTTCAGTGCACTCCCCCAGGGAAGCATTAGGGACTAGAAAAACTTAGAGGTGAGAGCCACGATTGCCAGACTGCCCTGCAGAGCAAGATATGTGGCAGATTTTTTCAGGATTCACATGGAACTCCAGGAATGAAACAAGGGATTAAAGTTCAAAGGAATTACTAACGGAATCCAGCTAAAACTTGGCTTAAATTTTGAAAGTGGCAAATTGGCCAAGTCCAGTTTAAGTCCCTGTTCCTCTTTGTTGAAAGTCAAAGCAACACAAAAATTTGTCTCAAAGGAAGCATGACTTTATTAACAGTAAAGAACAGTCCTTTTCCTTAGCAAATAGCAGAGGTGTGAGTACATGCCCCCTGGGAACCACAGCTATCATGGGGAAGACTCACGTCATGCTCCCGGTGGAATAAGATAACTGGTCATGTATAAACAAGCAGGTGTTCAGCATTCAGCTGTGTTTCTGCAAATCAGTCCTACTCTCCACTTGTATTGAGCCTGCTGGGAAATCTGTAAGCAAGTTCTGCTGACTTAGCAATAAAGGTGTTTCTTTACTTCATTTGGGAACAAATAGCTGGAAATGACAAAGATCTAAAATACAAGTTTAATTTATCCTCCTAGAATTAAGAGCAATCTGTCATAAGGAAAAGCTAATTCCTAGAAGAGTCTGGGAAATAAAAATGAACTAGAAAGTAAATTTTTCTTTCATCCCAATTCAGGTCAAAGTCAGGATTTATAAGCTGTTTTTCTTGTTCACTTTTTTCTTGGTTTGCAAAATTATCATCTGTACAGGAGGTAAAGGGAGAATGCACTTGCCTTACTGAAGTAGTAGTTAGTCAGCTACAGAAAGAGAAACAATGGACCTTATCTAATGAATTGGGACATGTATTGGAATCAAACAGTTGTACTTAATAGAGCCAAGCAAAGAAAAAGCTTAACCCCTAAACACAGCCAGTACCACAACCAACCCTGCAGAAAGAGATCTTTATTACCAGAGCACTTTGGAAGTGGTATGCTTATTAATGGGTAAAGACCATACCACTTACAACTAGGACCATTGTTGACTCCCTGTATAAAACTTAAAATGGCTATAGGATCATAGAACTTTTTTTCTGTCCAAGAAAAGTTAGCAATTAGCTAACTGAATAGGCATGTGTCTTACAACTATTTCCATATTTTAAAGTGCTGCCAAAAAACCTGAGCTCTATCATGGAAATGTGTCTTTTCCTTGGTTGTCTTCCTGACAAAAATAAATCTCTGATCTTTGATAGCTTTTCTGAAAACATGCTAGTTTTTTCTTCCTCCATTTCTAAAAGCGAGGAAAAAAAGGACAAAATTGGGTCAGAAGTGAAATACATATATTTAATAACAGGTGCAGATTTTCTTAAATGCAAGAAAAAAATCTCTGTAGGCTTAGACATTTTAGGGTGGTTTTGTCTGAATCATTTTGCAGGTATTTGAGTGCAAATGTGTGCATGAAGAAAGCTAACATTAACACACAAACATACTGAAAAAAGTTACAGGTATTCCTAGAATAAGAAATGAGGAAACCTGTTCCACAGTCATTTAAAAGAACTTTCAGAGTTCAGCTTTTACCATTTCATAGAGGTTCACTTAACAGTTAACAAAATCCAAATCCCACTGTCAGTGTCCCAGAATAAGTAGACAGAGCAGTTGGGCAAAATTTTAAAACCTAATTTTTGTAACATCAAGGTACATAAGTAGCAGAAACCATTCAGCAAGACTTTTGACATAAAACCTGTTGGTGGGGGAAGGAAAGGGAGAAATAAAACTTCACAGAGCAAATTCCAATCCCCCTGTCCCCAACAGCCCCTCAGATTTTTCCACTGCAGTAGATAAACCATTTGCTTCTTTATTAAAAACCTAAAACTGTACTTGAGGTACATTCGTGTTCAAAACACCACCAAGGAAGAGAATGCTTCATAATAGAGTTAAATGTTTTTTATAATAATGGTTTAATTATTAAGAGCTGTTAATACATTTCTGTACTTTTATCTGTCTTATAGTATATTTGTCTACTGAAAGGTAGAATGCAATAGTGAGATCTTTATCCTTGGATTCTCTTTTGTTTTGCTTTTTTGTGTGGGTTGGAGATTTGGGGGGAGGGGGCAGGAAGACAACAACAAGTAGGTAATGTGCCTGTATGTAAGGATTAATACTTTGTTGGAAGGCTGCCTCTAAACCTGTTAGACCTTTTTATGTAGGGGGTTGGATTTCTGGCCACTCTTCATTCGTACTGAGCTTTTAATGAGGTTTTATTCAGTTACAGTTTTGTTCTGGACTGAAAAGCAGAAAAAAACCCCTGAAGTCTGATTTTTCCAGATAAAGTACAGGAATTGTAGTTCATCTGATTCCCCAGACATCAAAAGGTAATCACTTAGATTTCACTTCAGTATTTACATCCATAGTTGACTCAAGCCAAAGTATTAAAATTGGCTTTCATAGTTTTGGTCATTCAAAACAGAAAAAAGCTCCCATTAACCTGAGTAGAACTAGATTTGACTTATTACTCATGGCAAAATTAATTTTACAAGGATCAAGTCAAAACCCTTACCTACAACCTGGAATACTCTAAACACACAAGGAACTGATGCAAATATTGATAACGCTGATATTGGCACATCCAAGTTTCAGACATTATATGGACTGTGACGGTTGAAAAACTTGCTATGAACTGGTCAGGGTCAAACAATAGTTCAGGTATAGCATCAAGTTAGAAAAAACATGTCTCTCCAAATAGTTGAGAGATTAGCCTTGTATCTTTGCTTACACAGCTCTCAGTATCCAAATTGTGATGCACTATGACGCATTACTTACGAGTCTTCAGAGTTTCAAATGCATCATCTTTTTCCTGCATAATGTAGCTTTGTTACATGGCTGAGGCAGAAGTATATGCTATTACAGTGCCATTAGTCACACACTTGGAGGGGTATAACCCTTCCAGATGGCCCTTGCAGAGTATGACACCAAGAATCGTTAGTCACCCAGAACGCACACCATCCTAGCTCAAAACAGTCAGCTTGGAAGAGGTAACATGGTCCTGTGCTGTAAAGTCACACGGAATAGGTTACAGTTGTTTGATAGTAATAGACTGGAGAAGATGGCATGTGTTACTCCTTGCCCTGGAGTGCAAGCTGACATGCTATCACTATGATCGCATATATGTACTCGCACAGAGCAGAAAGGGTATTTTTTTATGGGGTTTATCAGTAACTAGAAAGATGAAAGAAAAAGCATAATATGCTCCTGACACAAAGAGAAAGCACTTGTCAACACTATCGATGGGTTAATGAATGGTCAGCTTTCAAGGTACCTTATCTTCTCAGCATCTTAAAGCATCCATTGTTTCTAGAAGCCCTGTCTGGTATTTTGAAGCCTAGTACTTTGTCCTTGTGCCCATCCACTCCTTTTCTTCAATTTTCTTCTCTCAAGCTAGAATTTGGCAGATGTCCTTGCAAATTAAGAAGGAAGCATATATTTCTCCTTCCTGTTAGGACTTTCTGCTGGCTGGGAAGCAATAACCTTCAAAAGGTGACTGTCAGCCAGATTATTGGCAAGCAATATCCTTGTAATTCCAAACAAAGAATAAGGACAAGTACAACTCTTTTTTCCTCCCAGTATAGCAACCTGCTTTTATTTTTACACAATCACCATTATTTCCATTAAGGACATACTTTGAAAAGTTTTTTTGGCACCAAAGATTAAAACTGACAAAACAAGACCAAAAATTGCTCCAGACTGTAATATTCAGAAATTACAAGCCTAACTCTGCCATTAGATGTTGATCACATTTTACTTCAATACTGATATGGCTGTACTTCGCTATATTCGGCCAGGAAAAGCCAGCATTTTTCAAGTGCCATCTTACCCTTGATACCCTCCTCCCCACTGCAATTTCCGTCACCGAGTACAGTTTCAGGGCCTCCCTGAGAAAAGAATTTCTATATAGTCACATGATTCCATTGCCTATAGGACATCAGACTGTACCAGTATGAAGTTTCTACTTTCTCCAAAGAGAATAAATTGTTTTCAGCTAAAGACAGAGACTGTTGTGACAGAAATGGTGACCAGGGGCCCAGACATCATGTTAAACTGGGGGCGCAGATGATTGCAAGCATGAAACTGCCTCTGCAGGTACTGTGCCCTTTTTTTTTTTACACCCATAAAAAACCACCAGTTTTCAGGGTCCCCACCACTGACCCTTATTACTCAATAGTCAAGGTGTCTCAGTTTGGAAAAAAAAACTGAATCAAAACACATGGTTTTCCAATCTGAAAGCAGAATTTTATGATACATGTTTTACTTCATTCCAAAGAGCATGTTAAATTAACTTTTGTTCGTGTTTACTGTCAAAGCTCTGTATTTTCATTCAAGTTACATTTATTGTTTTCCGCTGTTGAAAATTAAAAAAAAAATTAAAAATCAGTTTCAGCAAATATCTCTCCAGACACCTCAAACTCTTAAAAAACCTTATACGTTCACACACAAGACAGCAAAGAAGATGTCAAAGATTTATCTTAAAATTAAATCTGTAAGAATTTAAGACAGATCCTTCAGATTGTCATGAATAAAACAGGGGAATTTCCAGATTATAACTTTTGCCCAGACACTTTGTGTAGTAGTTACCTTCACCAGTCTAAATTATTTGCAGATATTTTAGACAGAAAAGTTAAGAGAACGCAATTTTAGAAGCATAGCATTTGGATTTAAGAGATATAGTTTTAAATCCTGGTTTATGCTACAGCCACTGGATAACCTCAGAAAAACCTGTTCAGTTTGGGTTACAAACTCTGCTTTTCAAAACGAAAATTAGTGTCCAAAAGGCTTCACCAAAATACAAGTCCTTCTTGACATTAATTGTGTAAAACTACTCATGTAAGTTAGGCACACATTTAAGCATTCTACTTGAAGTAAAACAGGAATTAACCTTATTGCCGTGTTGGTTATGAGAATAGAAGCAGGTGAAAAAGGCAACCTGAAAAAGTTTGGTAGAACTATAAGGCACAACCCAAGGTTGCTTTCCAGGTTATAGCAATATCCCATTTGCCCTCACATTGGCTCAAGGAAAATAACAGATGTGTTAGACTGTGCGAGCTGTTTGCTAGAATTATTTTTTATGAGCTTAAAGAAGTGCAAGGTTAAATTGTGACAATAGCTGCTATGGTAATACGTGTGTAGCCAGTAATAATTTACTAATCAAATTTAGTCAAGAAAGTGACAGTTTTACATACATAATGAATGGCAGCTACACTTAATAGAGTTCCTCTTTCTCTATAGAGATATTTGTTATTCTGCTTCTGCCAAGCCATAGTGCAGCCAGCATTCATAATGCTGAAGTCAAGAAAACTTGTCACTTTATTTCTGCTTAAATAAGCATGTGACTTTCCGCAGTTGGTTTTTTTGGTGAACAGTGAGAAGCACAGCCAAAGAAGTAATTGTGACCCACCTAAACATCTATTCCAATGATGAACAGCTAACAAGACCAGAAAAAGAAAAAGTTTTCCAAAGAAAACCAAGGAGGCAGAGCACTGCTTGGGTTTTCTCTTTACTTGTTTTAAAGTTAAAACTTCTTCCAGCAAACCGAACTTACAAAGCTGGTTGTGCCAGGACACCAAGGTAACTGATTTTGGGTCCCTCCTCCTCCCTCTAAGCCCTGGTACTATGAGGGCCAAGTGTTGCTTAGAACTTAACTACTCTTAAAACACTATAGGATGAAGAGATTAATAGCTTTGCTTTTGCTAGTGCATTAAAGCATTTGAAGAAAGTTATTTGACATTTTCATTTAGATATAAGCTTTTAAGAGAATGAGTATCTTATTATGCTTATTTCTTGAAGGAGAAACTTGTTAAGTCACCTTGAACTTGTAAAGGCTGATTCTCAGCCATGTTTAGCTTGATAATATTTTTATTATTATTTGCTCCTTCATTCTTACTCTCTGAACCTGAGCAAAGCTACCAAAACACAGGCATTCTTAGTCTGAGATCACAAGATACCCCTGACAAGGAAAGCTGAATAAGAGGAAGACACGTTTTTCCTCTTGCAAGCCTTCAGAAGCAGCGAAGTTCCCCTGGACTGTGATAAATAGCATATCCCAGTTCTTCACAAGAGAGCAGGGCAAGTGGATAAAAAACAACCCCAAAACCCACACAAAACAAAAAACCTCAAACACATCACTAAAAACCTTTGCCTAGGTTACGTTTTAAAAAAATTTACCCCTTGATGGTCAGGAGGTGGGGGTATAGTTTCCCTTGACAAACAGCACCAGGAGTTTTGATCAATTTGTCCTTAAAACAAACTTTATGCCCCCTCCCCAGTCCCATGTTGTAACTTACTTCCTCAGCTTATCCAGATTGTTTTCTGGCCAACCCTAAAATCTAGACAAAACCTGGGAAAGAGATGAGCAAAGTGCCACAGCAGACATTTACATTTTTTGCAGCTAGAGCTTGTTTTATTAGTGAAACATAAGCATAAATACATGGTAAATTTGACTAAAAGAGTTATATTTTGAGTGTTTCTTTTTTTTTTAGCATGCAGATAACTTATGTGTACTTATTGAAATCAAGCTTCCCCCCTCCCCCGCTTAGTTTGCCAGAGGATTATCATGTTTTCAAGCAAAAACTTTCTTCTTAGGCTTAAGTATCAGCAGTTTCACTAGGCTACGATGTATCAAAAAGCTCATGGTAATGTACTGTAAACACTACTGCTGCAGGATGTTAGGCAGGGGTTGTTTCCGAGTCAAATTCTATAAATGGGAGAAGTTGCTTCAGAAGTTTGTATTTCAATTAATAATGACAGTACCTTCACCGTGTTAATTAGTCCTCTCCATACCACACTAAAGTGTTAAATTCTTAAATCTGCCATCACACTGATGAATGGTCTCTAGACTGCCCAGAATAGCAAACATCTTTCCTAAAAGTGCAGATGCTGCATACTAGAAGAGCAATGGCCACAGCCTTAAGACTACAGAATCCACTTGGATGCTACTAATTTATCAAGGAAACTACACTTTTTGTTAGAAGACAAATGCGGGGCCAAAAAGCCCTAGGTATCTTCAGACCTTACAGAAGCGATTGCCAGGTACTTGTTCTGAAGGATGATACCATTTTCTGCTATTAGTACTGAAAAGCAGCACAATTACATAGCTAGACTAAATCCAGGCACAGATACAGCTGCCAGTCCCTCAGTATGCATTGACAGCGCAGTAACAGAGCCATCGAAAGAGTGGCTGTAATGGGAACCCTCAGGGCATCTCATCTAGGGATCGCTGAAGTCCTCTGCTTCTCTGATACATAAGAAACTGCTTAGAGAGTCCCAGTCTGTCCCACACCATCTGATACCACTGATAATGGGGATGTTGACTCATGGTGTGAGACAAGAAGCGGTAATGATCAAGCAATTCTGTGACAGCAGCTGTACGTCATAGGGTAATGTTTCAGACAAGAAATCGAAATAATACTTTTGCAGCCATTTCTCTACATACATCACACCCCTTACCCAGAAGATTAAGCATTAACAGGCTCACCCAGGTTGTCTTGCAAATTGCTTATTTTGACTCTAAGTTATCAAAATACAAGAGATGTGTTAGAAAGACTTATGGAGTTTAAAGTGGGGTTTGCTTTTTTGTTTTTTCTGTTATTTAAAAATCAGAGCTTACTGTCCTAAGACATCACGGACATCACTTTCTTGTTTTGTTACATATGTACAATTGTATGCACAATTTTCTTAGTCTACATAGGAGAGAAACAAATGGCTTCTCTTTCTGTACCACCTTCCTCAGAGTGCCAGACAGTTTCAAATATTACAGATCTTGAGCAATCATCAGTACCATTTTTCAGTTGACAGATGGAAACTGTTGTTATTTCTATAAATATTAAAAGTAGCTTAAGCAATTTCTATGAATATTTTGCTGCTTTATAAATACCTTAAGTAATTCACTTTCTCAGTTGGCTGTAATGACCACAAAAAATAAAATAAAGAATCAGCATCCTTTATGACATGCCTTCCAAATAAGAAGGAACTGTAGCTCTTGTTTTCCTATGTGCTATATTTTAATTATACATATGTAAAGGCCAGGCGGTAATATATTTACTAACAGAAGGTTTTACACTGGGAAACATATCCGTTTCAGTGATACAGCATAAAGTGAGTTTAGTCTTTTATGGGCTAAAGTCTTGGTGTCTGCAAAGTTATGCTACATGTAGAAGTAGAGTTTGGGAACAGCACGAAGCCTGCAATAATCTTTCGTTACGTCAGAAGACGGAAGGCTAAAACCATGTGGATAAATTAAATACCCATATGGCAGGTCTGAATAATACGATGTGACCCAGTGGCCACATGCCCATGCTGCTGTGAAACAAGCTGCAGCTATTTCAGAAGGCGGAGTTTGAAATTACCCAATACTATAGCACCAAGGTCAGAGCACACATTCCATACGGGTCAGGGCATGTGTTCCATATGTATTCTTGTGGGTTTACTACCTATTTATTCAGTAACACTTCTACAGCACTTGATAAAGCTGGATTAAAATAATACCTGTTAAAAAAAAGACCCTTAAAGAAAGAGGGGAAAGGCAATTTTTAAACCTGAGATGGTTTTGTGTCTAGTTTACAGTACAGTCCTCCAGTTTGTATGGAGGCAACTTTTTGAAAGGCTTTAGAACCATGTCAATGCATAGTTGAAGTATGAGCTAAGTGAATGATAGGTTTGTCCTGAGATATCTTGCTCTAGAACACAATTTTTTTTATTTCTTCTTAAGAAAAGAAGAACATTCCCCATTGGGGCAGTCTGGCATTAAGACTTGGTTGATTATGTCCCCATAAAAAGTTTAGCTCTAAAGTATAGATCAAGACGGTATGATTTGGTTTGCATCTGTTGCCATAAGTGCATAGCAATTTGAATGTTCTTTCTGGTACTTTGTACAGAACATGTGGCACCCAAGATCTTCAAAAAAACCCCAAACCCACAGAACTATTTTTGAGCTGCAAAAGGGTATATTATAGAATAGTTAGCCTCACAAAGACAGAGCATTTGACTTCTTATAGAAGTACTGAAGAACACCTGTTGCCTCTGTGCCTGATTTTCCAGGCCTACCCTTGTGAGGGATGAAGGAATGTAAGCTTGGAGAATTGGAAAATGCAAGACAGAGGGGGAATGTCCCAGCATGAAACAGGGAATAGAAAAGAGATCCATGGCAGAAAGACAACTCCTGGGTCTTATGTCTGTCAGCCTCCACTGTCCGAGTTCTTCGCTGAATTTATGAGCTGGCTGCCACAGAAAGCAATCCAGCTGCAACCAGGCCCGGACCTGGTAATGTTACCTCAGAAGCAGCAGAAGTGAGATAAATGACAAGGGTCTTCAGTAATTTCTAGAGAATAGGCTATAGAAACAGTCCCTCGAAGGATTTTTGTATGAGGAGTACAGGTTACTTTTAACTTTAGGATGATAACTACAGAATGCAAGGAAGCAAGACATTGAAATATTGCAAACAGTTAACACAGAGGGAGACATTTCTCTGATAAGTACTAAGATACATAACTCCTCCCCAAGTGAAAGACATTTACTGGTTATTTGAACCTACCCGTCCCCAAGCCAGCACAGGAAAGCCATTTTAGTACAAGACATCCAGAAGCCGCCAGCTGCTGGGGGAGCGGGATACAAAAGTTGTTCTGATTTTTTGGTTTCCTACTTATCACTGGATTACCTGGATCATGATGGCAGCTAGCTGCTACTGTGGCATGCATATTTTCCTGTAGATTACAAACCTGATGCTTGGAATAGATTAATTCATTAACAAGCCAACAAAAATAAGTTACCTGTTGCCAGCAAACAGCAGCATGTAAAAGAGCAGGGGACCAAACCAGACCTTTGTGTGCCATTGCTACCGGGGTAACTTAGACAAGTCGAGTGCTTACTCCACCTCCGCGAGAACTGCCACAGCCAACTGCTTCCGTTCAATGTTTACCTTACCAGCTCTACTAATTTGTATGATCACACCTAAATGGGAAAATGCAGGATTCAGGAGAGAAAAAGATACTTATTGTTTAGGTGCTTTTTTCTCTCGCACATCAGTGATCTGAAGTCACTAGCTTTCTAGCTGCTTCGGATCCACACTCCAAACATCTGCATTTTCTGAAGTCTTTAATGCCTGTCACACACACGCAGACCATGGAGGAAGTTCTTTTGAAGTATTCTTCACAGCAAAGGTTGCTGACAGGAGAGATCATTCCCCAGTTATTTATCTATCAGATGGCTATGTTTTCCAATACATTTGTCTTTCCAATTCCTTAGTAAGAGTCCCTGCTGGTAGGAGACTTTGGCTAAAACTTTTTAATGGGTCAAAGAAGGATGTCAAAGAAGTGATCTGTGAGCATGCACATTGGTGTAACAACCCCTTCCTCCTCCCAGAGTTTCTCCTGTTCCTCCAGTCAGAACAGAAATAACAGTCACTAGGAAATACTCCCAAGCATTTCCAAAGAAAAGAAAAAAAAATCTCAGCAGGCTGCTGGGTCTGGTATTTTCCTTTATTGAATGTACACAAATGCCTATCAATATCATCCTCAAATTTCCACATTTTAATAGAATTAGAAGGTTAATTGCATTTGAAGGGGTAGGATAAGGAAATTAATTTAGTCATTTATAAATTCATTTCTAATTAATTTATAATAACTTTTGAAACAGAGTATAATAATCAGTTGCTCAAACAAAGCTGTCTACTGTTAGTTTAGATGCTCTAGTATACTATGTCCAGTTTCTAGCTGTTGCTCTGGAGGAAGAGGACTCTATTTTTATTTTTCACCTTATCATGTATATATCCAAAGGCAGTCAAACACTTGGCACTTCAGGCTGTCTGAAACAGCACTACATATCTGCCTGTGCAACAGACTCATGCCCAAACCATTTTACTTGAAGTTCTAATTATTATAGAATATCTATTAATATAGGCCTCAAACTTCCACATTCTGATATTGATGTGGAAAATCCTTGATAGTGTCTTGTTCCAAAAAATCATTTTTCATGGGCAGCTACCCATCCCTAAATGGTCCTTCCAGTCTGTTGCAGTGTGCAGAATGTCGATTCTGGTTTTTTTCAGAAGAGGAGTGAGAACTTTTGGACATAAGATATTTCGGTACCTCAATCTATTTTAGTCCCTCAAAATATTTTGCTGCAAAAAACCAGTTGTCAGAGCAGATAAGAAGAAGTACTATCCAAAAAAACAAGCTGGTATTACTATAATTTTTCATTTTCACCCTACCATTCCAACTTCCTCTGCAATCTGACTTCTCAAATAAAAGCAAGGAGCGCTAATGTTATAGTCAGTCCTTTCTTTCCTAGCTGTACCCATTCCTCCTAATTCTCAAAGTACTTGTATTGTGAAAGCACCTAGTGTGCACAAGCTCCCAGACAAAGCTTCGAGATTATAACAACTCCGAGCTTGACAGTAGTGCAGAAATTAGACTTTGTTGTTAGAATTTATCTTTTTTTGATACAAAATTTGGCCTATGGTTTTATATTAAGATTTATGTCATATGATATTATAATTCATGTTACAGTACAACACGTTCACTGCTCCAGCTAGGATTTGAAGCAAAGCCAGACATAACTATGCTGTAAGTTTCTACTTGAGTTACTTTACTTGAGTTAGAGTGAAAAATGCAAGCTTGACTTCTGTGAGAAGTGTGTAAGCTTTTCTACATCAAGCCTCAACATATTAGCATAAACACCTAAAGGGGAATCCATTATATCCTAGGAAACTCAGATATCAGAAGACGGAAGAACGCTCTTCTGATTGTGAGATCTTTGACATGTGTTAAACCAGAAATAACTGAAAAAAAAATCAACTTCCATTGGAATTTCTTATACCACAAAGAATTTTGGTCTGAAATTAGAACTGGAAGCTTTAAAAAAAAAGAAGAGTTGTGCAGAATAGTTACACATTTCAAGGATGCTAATGTTTTTCTTTATCTTTTGAGCTTTAAGTGCGTAAATTGTAATCTGAATGTCACAGACATTAATTGTCTACATCTTTACTATCACAAGACCTCATGGCCAGTAAGGATACAGTAGGATCCAAGATTCCTAACAGTACTCTAATTGTAGGATTACAGACCATACATATTCCCCACTTACTTATAAGCTCCCAACTTGTACACCGCCTTTCCACCTTTCTAGCCTCTTGTGCCCTATTTTTGCTCATGCTACCCTAACTGAAAGGGCTGGCATATCTATCACTGGAAGATAAATTAGATCTTTTTTCATTACTATATATCCAGAGAATACTTAAATGAAAAAAACCCAAGCAACAAAAAAAACCCCGACAAAGGGGCAGGGGTGGAAAGCCTTGGTAGAAAGTCAAAGTGACACTGTAATGCTTGTATAAACACTCATAGTGTGCATGGCCCTCTCTTCCCTACAGTCTATATGGGCCAAATCGTATATTACTCTTCTTTGAAGGCAATCAGAGCTTTGCCTTTGTAGATTTCCCCAAGGAATTTGAACAAAACAGGTATAGACACAGTACCCGTAAGCTCAGCTCCTCCAGGCTTCTAATCATCAGCCCAATAAGATTTACATAATGATTAAAATTAAAAAAAATATTATTCCAAGGGAATTACAAGCAAACAAGGCAGATGGTCAAAGTGGAGAGTGGGATGAGGAAAGCTGGGTTCAACAAAACAACTTCAAGTTGAAGCAACTTGACAAAGTTAGGACTGAAAAGAAGTACCAAGGTCTTGAGGCATCAAGATGAATATTGTGCAACAGCTAAGAAATAAAGGTAGGGTATCAGCAGTTTAAGGAAACTAAATCTATATGTAAAAATTTGTATCATTGTTAGAAAGGAGAAGGGCAAGGAGCCTCCGAGCAGACAGTTCAGCCTTAGAAGAAAGTGTCAAGAGTCACTTGGTCACTGAGCCTTTTGAGAACTGTAAGGGGAAGTTCTTTTTTAAGGCATAACCTGAGAGGGTTTTTCAGGTTGTTTCAAAGAGATACACCAGATACTAGCTATGAATTTCATCCTTGGAGTCTACCTTTAAACTCAGGAACCTCGTAGCAAAGTCAGAGCTACCAAAGTCCCAGTGGAATTAATTTGGATGTGTAAAAACCTTTGCAAAAAGACCCCGGTTACTTTGCATGATTTGTTGCCTTCACCATTCTACCAGTTTTTCCACCAGTCATGAGTTGAAAGGTCTTTCACAGCAAAAGGAATTTTTTGCTTTGCTTTCGTTACTTCTGTAACAGAGCTTTTTGGGAAATGGTGTGGGTCAATATCTAGTACTGCCATCTCCCAGTCCATACAAACTGCATTGCCACAGCAATACGATTCAGTGTTATGGTTCCAAGATCCAAGCTCTTAGTTGTACAGTTAGATTGCTCCCACTATATATTGCAGTTTTCTGATGCATTTATGCATCAGACAAACAGTGACAGGGTTCACATGGTTGAACTAACACAGCATTTTTGTGGATATACTCCTTTCTTGATGTTATGTAGTGGTGTGTTACCATAGAAACTAATAAAGAACATTCCTTACTCGTATGCAGCTTGTCCGACGCTTCTCTAGTGAAGACTTCTTTAAACCTTGGCACAGTTAAGACACAGAGATGCCTTAACTCCTCTTATTCTAATGGAACAAAGTGGAGGTATAGCAACAGCAGGTCCACAAGGGTTCACCTGTAAAATTTTAAATTAGATTTTGTGTGTGTGTGCGCACATGCCCATGGGTGTTAAAGCAGACCTCAAATTTGGACATTTTTCACAATTGACTCTTAGAGATCAAGAATTTATAACCTGAAGCTATTATAGTCTAAAAAAGAGCCAGGTCAAAATTGAGAGCAGCAACACAGATGAAATGACTACCCCAGGATTACACACCTAGTTATCAGCAGAATTAGGAGCACGAATTCACAGAGTCTTTGTAGCTAAAGTTCTCTCCACTGAGCTATGCAAGTAACAGCAAAAGTATCCCATTGACTTTATTAGGCATTAGTCATGTTTCAAAATGAAAATCAGTTTAATAGAATGAGAAAGGTGACAGGCAAGTAATGATAAACCAGCATGAATAACAGGTCAATAAGCATAATGAACTAAGGGATTAAAAAAAAAAAAAAACCAAACCCAACCCAATCTTACTTAATGGTACAAAAATACTGGACTCCACAGCATAACTATGTCCCAATAATAAAAGTTTCACAGCGCTAAAGTATAGGACCATAACAACTTACTAAAGCATTCTTC
Organism: Burhinus bistriatus; assembly: GCA_013397275.1. NCBI lineage: Eukaryota > Metazoa > Chordata > Aves > Charadriiformes > Burhinidae > Burhinus > Burhinus bistriatus. Next base: position 41,253 of record VYXH01006629.1, read on the forward strand.
CAGCTGGTGTATCATAGTGTTCTTCTGACAGTTGCAACATTTCCATCATTCATGTTGTCAAATCAAGTAATGAGCCTAAACTAGTATAGTCTTAAAAATCCAAATTCAGACTATGCTGTTCCTAGCCCTTTGTATTGTCTCCCCACAAAATACCCTTCCTCTAGCTTCTTCTGAGTATTACTTGACCAATACCTATGATGATAAGAACAACCACCTTTTCTACCCTCACCTTTTAAGGCTTGGCACTTATCTCATGACCTGGTAATTAAATCAGGCACAGGTGAAACTCAGTTATTAAAGTTCTCAGTGTCTTAAAGGGGTCAGAACACCTTGCATTAGGGATAGAAATTTGTATAAAAGTATAAAAGAAAATACAAAGGGGAAAAAAAAAAGGAAGGAAGTAGAGAATGATTAAAATGACTGAACTAATTTAAAACAGAACATATATCTAGCTGGTGTTGCTAACAGGAGTGCATACCAGTGTTACGAAGCAGCGTAGAAGTAGATTTGTGCTGATTCCTCAAAAATAGTGCTCTGTGTTACAACAGGTTGCTTGAAACAGTGTTGCATGTACATGTAATTATGCTTGCAAATAATTTAACTTGTGCTGAGTCACTATATGAAGGATTTTTCTGAATTAAATTAAATTCTTAGTTAAAGTATTTCATGTTTGCCATTAAGACGTCAACTCAAGGAACTATGCTGATTATTAGTGCTTTTCCAACACTTGAAAAATCTTTGAGATCAATTTCCTTTCATTTCATATTAGTATTTTTTTCAATCTAAACCCATGAATTAAGACTTAGCTCATTCTTTTATATGTGGTTTTCTAAAGCAACAACATTCATAATATTTTCAGAGTTATTACAACATAAAACATTATAAATTATAACACATACCAAACAACTGAGGAATTTCCTTGCTGTCTGCTGAATATTGTTTCACGCCAAGTAACTAGTAGCTTTTGAGGTATTTATGTGATAGGGTATAAATTCCTGTCCTGTTGTTTCATAAAAGCCAAGGACAATTTACAGGGAACTAAGGAAATATATAACATGTAACCGTGAAAAACTTCTTGGGCGCTTTACAGACTGTCACCATACAAAGACTAAGCTGTCCATCGTTTTGGACACAGTCGAACTCCACAGAAGTGTTGTCACATGGGAAAGTTTCCTTAGCTCCCAAACACTTTGCATAACCTGTGCAAATTTCAAAGAAACTTCCTCTTCCTTGCACTTGCATCTAATTTGATGTTTTTTTAGCTTCATTGAATAGAAGGCTGATAATATAGCAATTTAAATTCACAGAAAAATAGCAGTGTTCTGTAAAGATATGGACTGGTATAACACTGTCATAGATTAAAAATTATTCTTGTACTGATGTAACAACAATGTATTTCAGTTTTATTTTTCCTTGGAAGATATATATATATATATGTATATAAAGTAAAATCACCTATTAAGGTTCATATTCCTGCAAGGCACTCAAATGCTAGAAAGAATTACTATGTACACCACTGAAATGGAGCAGCTATTGAACAGTGTATAGTAACATTAAGAAACAGCTTAGATTAGGACATATTTTTAGCAGTATTACCGACAGAGTAGTAGACATATAAGCACTGTGGAATGAACTCCAGCCATTTCTAGATGCAGAACTGCAGGCCAAGCTGAGGCTTTCAAAGCTGGGACTGAAAACGGTGTACTGCTGGTGATGCAAAAAGAAACCCCAAATAAACCTGGTGGACTGAGAAAGCAGCCCATAGGAATTATTTACATGCAGGAATAGAACTTTACTGGCACTAGACTACCAGTTATGACAGGAACAGCAATCACTTTGGTCTTCATACTTCTTTTATTAACAGAGCACTGTTAGTGATGACAAATATTTTATAGCCTTACAAATGTGATAATTTGTTTATTTCTTCTATATTTGAAATCAAAGTAATATTAATGATTTTAGCCATTGAAGGTTAAGACACATTTAGATATGCTACAGGGAAAATGAAGAAAAGTGGAGGAGTGTTTTATAATACTCTTACTTGAAACACTGTGATGAACAATATGCAAACATATACATAATACAAGCAAAAGAATATAACAGAAGAAGAAGCTGAAAAGAAGGAAAAAAATAAAATTAGGCCTAATTTTAATTATGGAAATTACTATTTTCACTAACAACAAGTGGAAAGTGGAGTAGGGAACTGAGACATGTTGTGGATGCAAAATTACTTTGATAGTCAGGAAATAGTGTAATAAGGAATTTGCAAAATACCAGGGCAGAATAGAATTTTTTTTTCTGCAACACAGTAGATGTTTGTATATACCTTTGTGATCATGTAAAAAGTTCTGAAGATGTGTTTGTACTTACTTAATTATTAGCACAGGATCAAATAGCTTCAATCTACAATTCTCATCAAGTGGTTAAAGAACCCAGGGAAAAAATAATGTCTTTTGATTCTGACAGATTGTTACAAGCATTAAGTCATAAAAGTATTTGTGTTTATTAAAGTGCAACAGGTATTTCACCAACAAAAGTATGAAGTCTAAGAAAGGTAAGATATTTCAAAGCAAAAAACACAAGCTCATCATAGAATAACACAGAATTTTTATTAACCAATTCTCTTTTGGCAGAAAGGAAAGAAAATGTAAGAGCCCTTTATGTTCACTTCAAATATGGAAATATCTGAACGTGCACGTCTACAGTAAGGTTTAAATTTAAAATTCTGTATAAGTATTCAAAAATAATATTTAATTTTTTCCATCAAATGTAAAAGTAAAAATCATGCCAACTAGAAATAGGAACAAACAAATGTCCATTAAATAATACCAACAGAATCCCATAGTACTGTTTTATGAACTGCCATAACGCTTCAAAGTAACCCACAGAAATCATATCCCTGTAATCTGATTAAAAAACCGACAGAATGCTGCTTGATATTCTTCAGAGACAGCACTGTTTGTATCCAAAGGCTATGTATTTTTTTCAGTCAGTGCACAAAGATTGAATTTCAAACTGTCAGGTTCTTATTGCACAAAAGTTACACAACCTCAAAACAATTAAAAAAGAGAATATAAAAGAAAAAAAATCAGAGGACATGGGGTATTGTGATACCAAAATCAAAGGTAAGGGTTGTGCCTTGAACATTTTTAAATATTGAATAATATTTGCCTGTTGAATAAGAATTTAACTCATTTATGGTTTTGTAGGGTCAAACCACTAAAATCACCAATGAACTTGTCCAATCAGAACTTAGATATATTTTACAGTTTTCTTTTCAGAATATAACTGGAAGTTAGGTACCTCGGGGCAAATACCTTCACTGTTGTAAATTCTGCTCCAAGTTGATTTTTAAGTTGCCTTTTGAAGTGTGTTATCTCTTAGAAAAAAATATTCTCATTTCGTTCTTTTTAAATTTAAGTTACCATCTAAATCATCAAAGTCAAATCCTGGACCAGAGTATGTTCAGTGAAAAAGCTTTCCATTGCCTCATGTAGAACTGTACTCTTTTCAATATTCTTCAACAGTGCATTATTTATATTTAATCTTCAAGTTAATGTCTTCCTCCTATTCTCATCTTTGTTACACTTTTAAAGCCCCTAATTCAAGTAATCTGTACAGTATTGCCAATTACATTTAAAAAAAATGTTTTCAATAGTATATAACAACTGGCCTTGCAGTATACTATTATTGAAGTTAAATGGATGTTTAGCAGCATATAATACAAAAATCAATGTCTTATTAGTCCTTCTATTTTTATAGTGGTCTCTAGTTTAAAAAAAATACCATCCTGAACAGCAAGATACCCATAAACAAGTACACAATAAGAAAATGATCAGGTATAATGTCCAATGTTAATACATAAAGCAGAAAAATTCCATTTAAAAAAAAAAAAAAAACAAAAAAAACCCAAAACCAACCTAAAGCTCTCTAATGGCCGTTGGCACTACTAAAGAACACGGACAGTTTTCAAAAATGCTCAGAGTTGGCCTAATTTGAATTCTCCCCAAATCATTTTGAATTTCACATAGGTCAAACTGTTTGTGGATATATTTGTGTAAAAGTTTTCTCACAAGAATCGGGGTCCTTCATTAGAAAGTAAAACCAAAACCGTGACCCTATTAACTAAACACAGCTCTTGTTGTAGGGTCCGGGTCACGACTCTCTTCAATGTTTCCTTATTGTTTAGTGTATGCTGATACCTAGTGTAAGGGCATTACCATGGCTGCATGAAGTACAGTTATACAAACCTGCTTCAGATAGTTAGAAATGACTACGCAAAGTGCAAGCCTTTAGGGATACAATCCTTTTTTTGTCTGAATTGTTTCTGTGTTACAATGCAATTGGGTTGTTCTCCTTACACTTATCCTTCAGATAAAGATAACACCCTGGTAATAAAAAGATGTAAATTCACTCAGATGCTGTTTCATCAAAATATTGAAGTACCTCTATCCATACTTTGTGGTGTTACGTGATCATTTTATCTCATTTCTTGTTATTCCAAGAGATTTATTTTATAAACATTACTTCAGCATATTTCACAGAAAATGGCTATGCACCACCATTGCTGGAACAGAAAAAGAGCTATCAATCTGCCACCCTTTAACCTTCCATTAGATTTTTCCCAGCTACAAAACTTCTGTTCTCCACCTACACAGATTTCTATACACTGTTGATCCTCTTGCTTAAACAACGTCAGATGCATCACTCGTTAAGGACTCTGATTGCTTATATTCTCCTTGTAATATTGATCATCCCTACACACAATCTATAAAGTATGTAAAAAAACATTTTTTTTTTCCAGACTCTTCACCATGGGAAAGAAATAGATAGATTTTTTTTTTAAAAAAAATTAATGATTTGAAAAACAAAGCCTGATGGTATAGCTGGACAAGGGACTTGAGTAGGAAGGCTGTTTCTCATCTCTTCTACTTATCTGCGGGCTTTGAAGAGTATTTATATGCAGATACAAGTAAAAATACTTTTTATACATCATACCTTTCAAACAATAAACATGAATGAAATTGTTTATGTTAGAAAAAATATTATTTGTTTGTTACCTTTTCAAAGAAGCAGGATTTGATTGTTTTACTTTGATGGGATTGTTCACATGCTTTAGGTTAAGCAGAGAATTCTGAACCCTGTTGAAATCAAGTTCAGGTAAGAAAAAGAATACAAGCTAATTTGAAGTTCATATGAAGCCCTCATATAAAGTGCATTGACATAATGGAAAAATAAATTAAAATTCAACTACTACTGTTGATATCCATATACATTTAAAATCTACCCTATTAGGGCTTTTTCAATGTGATAAAAGCAGGCTCAAGTCAGACAGTGTATTTGTTTATACAGGTACTTAAGTAAGTTTGAGAGTCTTTTTGGGTGGATGTAAATCAGCTGTAACCACAACTCACCAACAGAGATGGAGCCTTCAGTTAGGAAGTGGAATTTTTTCTGTGAATGTACCGCTTACTACTCTAGCAGCACCACAACAGTTCTGGGAGGAAATATTAAACATTTTAATGATGAGATATGAAAAAAAAACAGTGGAGTCTTCTTAAAGCAGAAATGACGCTGTGGTGCAACCTCTCTACATAGTCAGCACAAGTCCATACCTAAAGGGAACGTTTCTGAAACCCAGAGAGACACAGCAAGGGTCACAATACAAAATATAAAGAGATATTATTTGCATGCTAGAAAAATCTTCTCAGTAGAGTATTTTCTGCTCTACAACCTCTATATGGATTTAGAAAACCAACAAATATGACACTTGCCACATCCATCAGATTCTCACAAATCTTTCATAGTTAAGATCAATCAGAACAGGTTTTCCATGCCCAGGAATCATATAGAGACCTTCAGGTAAGTTTATTGTTGCCCTGCTTTCATAGGACCAGGATTACTTCTGCAGAAATCCTCAGCAGTCCTCCCTGTGTGTTTCAAGTACAGGATTGAAGGCAAAGACCCACTATAACTAGGGTAATGACTTGCTGGTAATAAAGGTAACAAAAATGTTAAGTACAAAAATATTTCACAGCTGTACAAAATGTGACAGCTGTGGCTACTGAGAATCTCAGATTTATAGGAAATTTATCCTGACAAAAGTTACGTTTTTTTCTTTTTTTTTCTTTTCTTTACATACGGAGATATTTTAAGTATATTTAAAAAAAAAAAAACAAACAAACCAAAACAAACAAAAAAACCTCCAAAACAAAAAAAAAAACCACAACAAAATCCAAAACATTTCCAAACTATTTCAGTAAGTTCCTTTACCATTAACTTTGCAACAACAGAAGATCATTGAAGAAGATAATTAAATCCAGACAGTTCCCCTAGACTGAAAATACACTGCAAATCTCAAGGCCCTCAGAGAGGACAGATATCCAGTGTCTTTTACACTATAAGGAGTTAGCACCGTATGCATCACAGTGGATACACTCTCACAACTTGGACAGATCATCAGTGAGGAAGCAAGATCCAAACAGGCAGAGTTTACTAGGTTAAAAACAGCACGTGGCTTTTTTATCTTTAAAAAAAAAAAAAAAAATCAGCAAGATATGTTCTGCAGCTGCTGAAATTTCCAACTTAGCTTAAAAGTGTCTTATGTAGGACACTTTAGAGTAAACTTTGTTTAAAGACAGTCATGGCCTGCATGATTTGAGTATGTTCTTCTCCTGAGGGGTTCTTCTCCTGAGGGATCTCTACCAACTTCTCGCTGACTGAAGAACACTAAAATACATTCTGGAAATGATGCTGTGTGTTTCTCCAAGCTGGGAAAAGACCTCCACCATTACTTTCAATGTACTTTTTCACTCTGTACTGCCTACTTCATCTGTAAAAATCTTCAAACAGCAAATTCTCCTCCAGAAAAAAATCATGAGTAGAGAGAGTGGAAGAAAAGAGGCCACAGGACATATTTCATCAATGCACTCAGGTACAGAACTTGTGCTTTTGAACCACTAGAAACATCTGTAAGAGGACTCCCCTGGACTTTTTGCTCCAGGTATTTATTTCAAAGGTTTGTTAGAGGTCACTGTTACTCTGCTGGACTTCATTTATGAACTACGTAGATGTACGAGGAGTTTTGCAGGGATTTTTTTTTTGCTTTGAAACATGGAGGGTGAAAAAAAAAGTAGATTCACTCTAGATTGTGAACTGGCATTTTTGCTAGGTCAAATCTTTTCTTGTCTTTTCTGTAAACCAGGGAAGATTTCCAAATTCAGAGATCTCCTATGCATAAACTGAGACTAGTTAAATTAAAGGCCACAATCCCCACTATCAGGTGACTTAGCTCAGTATGGTCTAATTGGAGTGAATGTTATACCAATCAAACTAGTGACGATATGGCACAACAGTTATGGCATATAAACTACAGTACTGATTTGTAAATAGCCCATTTTTTATTAGTTTGCAGAGTATACTGTGTATTTAACAGTACAAAGTGCATCAGAACAGACAGAAATCACTACTTCCAAACTGGCTTTTAGGAAAGGGAAAAATATCGGTTTTTAGGCAGTGACTGTAATGAACTTGTAGGACAAACATGAATATCCTAGGTAAGCTTTCAACTGCTTAGCCAAACCTCATGTGAACATCTTAGTCTGGATGTACTCTCTTTCAAAATTTCCAGAAAAAAAAACATGTAAGGAAAGCCCTTCTAACATTTATGTGGATCTGTGTATTTTGGAATGAAAAGCAATAAAGTTAAATATAACAGTCTGGACTGAAAAAAAGGAATCTATTCTGGCTGTTTCACTTTATGTACAGAGGGTCAGCCTGTCTTGAAAAGGTGGCAGAAACTGATGTTGTGCGATGTTCGCGAATGCTGCTAAATAGCCTAAATAGAGGAGAGGTTTGTAGTAAGACTTCTCCCTCCAGTATGCACCATTACGCAGCTGGAACTCCATTCACGTGCACAAGGTATACCAAAAAAACCTTTCCACTGCTCTGAAAGCCAAATATAAGAACAGTACTGGACAAGTGTTTTCCTCTCATCTTAATAACTTATGAGTAGGGTTGGCCCTAGCATGTTATTGTATCTTAGAAATACATCCTGTAGAAGCACTCTAGTAAGGGAAGTAAGGATAAGTCTAGATATGACATACCATTTCAGGTGTGGCTCTATTAAATTACTAAAAAATATTTCAGGCACAGATTTAATGTTTCTTCTGCCAAGTGATTGTTTCAAAAAATGGGACATTACTTCAAATGGAAACAGCTTTTCTTTGAGGATTTCCTCCTCCTTAAAATGCCCTCTATCACACCAAAAGATACGGAAGCAACAAGAAGTAATTTTCAGTAGAAATTTTACAGTTATGCTTTGTTGTACAGAAACATATAAAAAAAAGGAAAAAAAAGTACATCCGTGGAAAAAATATTAAGTGCCTTTCCTCCTGGTGTCATGTCTTTGGATATGTACAACCTTGGAGAAATGTATAAATCATTTTATACATGGAACTCTTAAAAAACTAGAGATTTTTAGTACAAAGGAATCAATTCACTGCAAGAATGTCCACATGCTGTTGTTTTATGATTTACTATATACACAAGAGGATCAAAGAATGGACCTCTGTTTTACAGTTACCGCTGTACTGTACATTAACATGTGGCTAATACCCTTCTCTGGGTGAGATTTACACTTAGTATTACAAATAACATAGCAATGCTGAAAATACTGATACAAAACAGCCTCAAGATGACATTTTAAAAATATCCCTTACTTTAATTGAACTGTTTTCTCCAGTTTTTTTTTAAATTTCAGCTTTATAAAAGATTCTCCAAGAAAATAGTAGTATTTAAAATGTTCTTTTTGAAATGTATAGATGGATTTTTTTTTAATAAAGTGTAATCCAAAAGTCCATTTTTCCAGGAAAAAAACAACTATAGATACAGTACATAAGTTAAAATTGAAGATTTTTTTTGTTTTTGTTTTTGTTTTTAATGTAGTATAGTACATTTGTATCCTGGAAAAAAAAAATTCCTTGATTACAGTGTATGTTAATTTATTTACAGATCTGAAATATAATTGCATACATCAACTCTCGAGATGAGCAAGACTGAAACGTATTGTTAGTAAGAACCAACCATCCTCTCAATCTACCATAACTTTAAGAGATTGCTCAGATGAAAACGTGATTTTGAATAGTGAAAATCTGCTACTACTATTTTAAATTTTTTTGGTAGATTTTAGACTATGAGTTTCAATGCAGGACTGGGAGTCTTGAATACCCATAGTTAATTCAGTCAAGCTGTGTTAGCAGTTTTTCCACATTCTGTTTTGGCAGTAGCAATGCACACACGAACACGAAGAAGTTTGCCAAATGTTTGTCTTGATTCTTACATATCCAGCACTGGATACCTCAAATTACTGCTACAGAATATTTAGACAAAACCTGCTCTCTTCAACATCAGATAACATCATAAAATTTGCTCCAACCAAATTAAAATCCTCAATAAATAGAAACCTGAAAGTTCAAGCTGCTGAAATAGCTTTGCAGAATATCTGCCAAGCTCATAGTCTAATTTTTTCTTAACCTAACCAATTCTTGTATTAATCCAAATATTAAGTAGTTAAGCAGATATGTTTAACACTAGGTAAAATTTGTAGCATTAATTCATTTTATATACACTATGTGACTTATCTCTTAAAAGTTACAGCATTTTTAGTGGCTACAGAAGCTTCATTTTTCATTACATGCTACTTCAGTTAAGTCACACTGGTTTGTTTCTTTGTGTGAGAATGTGCTGCACCATTGTCTTTTGTTATTAATCACCAGTTAAAGAGAGAGGTGACTTTTCTCAGATCTGCCTCAGTCATACTTAAACGTGCCAGATTATTTATAAACTGCTAACTATATGTGCTATTATCATTCAAACAGATTACCCTCCATCACAAGAGGTTGTAAACTAAGTGTCATGTTTAGTATATGCCACATGTTTAGAGTAACTTGACTGAGATGCCTGGTTTCAAGCCCTCTGAAAGGGGAAAACAGGATCTTTTGTTACTGACAAGTCTACAAGTTCTATGGTGTGATCAGATGATTTCATATTCCCATGAGACCAGCATGCTGCACATCAGGTAGCATTAGATTCATCTCACTTGTGTGTAATATGTCAAGACTAGCAAACCTGCTGAGTTGGTATAAACCAGGTCGTTAAGTACAGATGATACAGTCTACAGAAATTACGACTTACACAGGTAATTTGGACTGGGTAATAAGACAATTTCTCTTACTTTAGTCTTTCACTCATTTTTAGTTTGGGAAGTGAAATGAAATTATATGATGCATTACATAGCATCAAATGTCTCATTGTGTCATGAGTGATACAGTGCCTGTAAAGCACAAACATCACAACTTGACATGTCCTCATATAACAAAAACACTCGAACAAATGTAGTTAAATAAAGGTAGGGAGAGGGAAGGGAAGGTTAAGGAACCAAGTTGACATCCTCAGTTTGGAACCCAACTACTGACTCAAATAATTGGTAAGCCTCTATCAACCTTGCTGTTAGAGGAAAATCAGTCAATTCCTCTACTTGTGGCATGAGGCATTCATAAAATACATACAGCAGGAAGCAGTAACACACCTCTACAAGTGAGCAAATTTCATTGTGTTGAAAAAAAAAGTGTAAAAAGAGGGTCCTCAAAGATTTCTGATTCCTTATTTCCCTAGTCTCTATGAAATTCAAGAGGGTTTACTAATTACTTATCTATTCATTCCTCACATCTACTTTAACAGTAACATTATTAAACATACACAGTATTATTTAAGATCACCTTCTAGAACTTCAGGGAATGATAGCGTCTTATAGAGGGGAAAAAAACAATATTTAGCCAATATTGGACTAGCATTGCCAGCCAAATGGTCCCATTTATTATACCCATGGTGACTTTTGCATGAGAAATCAATCTAATTATTTAACAATCTAGTTCATCCTTTTGCCACAGTCCCAGATGGGGAAGTATGGAACCTACAGACAACATTAATTTTTTACTTTATTTTTTTCAGGTGAAAGTAGCAGCAGATGAAAACTGAAGACTGAGCTCTAGGTGAGCTTATGTTCCTTTGTAATCAACTCTCCTTCCATGGCAAGAATACAAGCACCTTGCTACCCATCTTGTTGACCTAAAGTCTGTAGCTCTGCTGTGTGTAAATTGTGGTGAAGGAAAACATTTTTTCTGCTGTACATGTGTAGAGAGATGGGTCCCCTTGGAGGCTGTCCGAGTCTCCCTGTGAAAGTTGTATACTGCCGAGGTATAGCAGTTTGGTCTTTTGGAGCTCCTGAGAACATTGGGTAGCTGTCTGCCTTGGATGCTGGCTTTGCTGTACTTGATACCATGGTGGCCAAACCATTCTGGGTGACCTCTGAAGCGAGGGTTTCATATGTGCCTTTAGTATGATTGATGACTTCCACGATCTCCTTCTCTTTCAGGAGGTTGCTCAGACACAAATTAGACAACTGACAGCTCTTGCTTTCATAGGCCGTTGCTTGATTGCCTGATGAGTATCTAAAAGGGTCCTCGGTGGGAGTATGTGCTGACTTTCTGTCCCTTGTGCTGAGATTTTGACTCGCCATTCTGTTTGGATATGTAGCCTGGGGAAACAAACCAAACCAAACCAAAAAATTAGTAATAGAACATAGTAGGAAAATAGTGTAGAGTATATTAAAACATTCCTCACTACAGATGGACAGCACATGGGGCTGGCAGATTAAAATGAAAGATGAATCTCAAATGCTGGTAAAACTCCCAAAGTATTTTTCATTTGTATTTAACAGAAGTAATATTGACAGATGCTTATTACAGGTAACGATTTGGGCATTTTCTTTAAAAAAATAGTTTAAATGAAAGGAGGTTTTTTTTCAGAACATAATAAATGGATAAAAAGGTTCCATGATTTGTAAACAGATTTTCAAAAGCATTTCATATGATGAAACAACAAGAATTTTGATTGCATAGAGTTCAACTTTTAATACTCTCAAAAACTTACAAAATTTAAATAACATATTTTGTGAATATCTTCATGCCTCAGTTAAGCCCAGAACATATTCAATTTCCATTGTCCCTTGAATCTACGTGTTTTGGTGTGTACTTACAGTTAAATGTACACCAAAATGCTCTGCCAGAGCAGAGCAATAATTTTATCTCAGCTGCCCGGAAAAATACCATGTAAGAAGGATTCCAGCAAGTTAGCAACTTTTGATGCTGTGTGAGCATGAATGCATGCATTTGTATTTGTTTAAATAAGGGGAATTTATTTGTACATGGCAAGCCAGATCACTGCAGATTTCTACTGTGCACTTGGTGTGATGCTTCATTTTGCCCTCCAAAGAACACTTGGCTGGGGAGGACATGATGGGGCTCTGGGACCTTCTCTCACACCTTTAAAAAAAATACTTCCAGTGTATAAAGTAAAAGAAAGTGTTGAGTGGAAAATGCTAATACAGTCAAAGCAGGATTCTGTCTGTTCCACTACTGACTGTACTAGGTAGCTTCTAGAGGTGATGCCCAGGAACTCAGGGAGATGTGCTTGTGGCTGAGGAACGTCACTAGCCAAGCTGTGAATGTTCAGAAGTCTGATGCCTAAAGGAACTTGAGCTTTGAGCCTATATGGCTTTGTAAGGAAGCTTCATCTCTTCATATATTGTTACAAAACATATATGACACCGATTTGCCCAATAAGAATTAAATACCTGAAAGCTGTACGTGAGTTTCAAATGTTGTTGACTTAACCTACTTAAACTCTACTGTCCTTTGTCATCTAATATTGTATGTGCAAAAAAAAAAAAAAAATGAGGTGGGTGTGTGTGTTTCATTAACTTCATCAGATACATATCCATACGATGTTTCAAGGAAATCTTTAACTTAAACTGCAATTAGTGCAACCCTGATTTTATTTTTCTTTTTTTAACTAGTCAGATTACAGTAACTAAGCTGCAGTTATGTGAGCAAATACTAATAGCATCAGATGTACTTTATTTTAAAAGTTCTTTTGGAATACACATTTGCCCTTGTTTTATCCCTGTCACACTTTCCCAGGCACTGGTCAAAGCATGTAGTTCTGACATTCATTTGTAACAAAAGTCCAATTTTACTCCCTAGAGGCTTTCTGCAACAAAACTATGAAAGGACATAGTAGCAGCTTCTTGACATTTACATTGCTATATGGGCTCTGACGTTGCAGAACAAAGTTGAGAAAATCAAAAATACTCCCAAGCCTTACAACAATACTTTGCTAAAAATATTTCAAGATGTTTCCATGATTCCATAGGAAACTTGTGTATATTGTTCCAGGACAATCTGTATCACTTGACATGCATTTCTATTTTAAGCAGCTTACAGCCTTTTTTTAGTGCAGGCAGGCTAATGGTCATGCTTCTAAGCAGATTCATACACAGGTTTAGATACAAGTATTGCAGTGCATTTTAGGCATCAGAGATGGCATTTTCAAAAATTATTAGTACTGGCGTAACATTTTTCCCAATTAATTCAGTGCTGATTGCACCCAGACTCATAAATGGGAGTAGTACACTTCTGGAAAACATCACTTAAGTTTTCATGCCTACAGCACATAGATGTTGAGATGAAATTTAATTTAATTCCTAGGGAAATTCTTGGGGAGACCTGTCTTTCAGTTCAATTTATTTATTTATTTGTTTGTTCATTTCTATGCCAGTAAATAAAATCTTGCGACTGGGACAACAGAGTCATTCAATGCCCTGCCAGAAAAACCCTGCACTTGTTGTTAAGGGAATGTTTCTGCAGCTACCATATGTTACCCTATGCCCTTTGACATCCTAAAGATTGATATTATAGAAATGAGAGGAACTTGATGATGGAACATGTAGTCTATTCTACACTTCTGCTTAGCATCAGCTTAACCCTGTGTTCCTGATATTAGGGTTTTTTTAACCAGCTCTTAAGGACCTTCATTGATGTAATCTGTAGAGCCTCCTCAACTAATCTTTTCCACTACATTACCTTTAATTTTACGAAAGATCTTCCTAATGTCTAAACTGAATCTTTCTGGCTGCAAGTCTTCTCTCTCTCTACCATGGAATGAAGAAAGAATTCTTGTTTGACCTTTGAATTGCTGTTTATGTCTTTGAGGAACGATGTCAAGCTACCCCTTAATCTTCTCTGCTCTAGAATAAAAAATATCACATTGATCTTTTCTCACTGTACTCATCTTCTAGACCCTGGGCCATTCCCACTTGTCTTCTCTATGGATTCTCTTCAGTAATCTCCTACCACTACCAAGCAGAAGCGCTATTAATCCTATGAAGGACTTCTTCACCTGCTTCTTTTTAATTCATTCCAGTATGAGGTTAGTAATTTTATTTTGCAACAGCATGAAATTGTTCACTCATGTTCATCTGGTTGCCCACAACAGTTCCAAGATTTTTTTCTATAAAATTATTACTAAGTTGTTGAGCTGATTATTGTCACATAGACTTAATTCCTTGTTTGCCTCTGTTGAATTCCGTAATTTTTCCTCTGATCTTTTATCTAATGTATCAAGATCATTCTGAATTCCAGTTTTTCCATCCCACACAACTTCATGTAAGCTGTAAATTTAATAAAAACATTCCCTAGTCCATCATCCAGGTAGTAAATGAATAGTATTGAATACTATAAACCCTACTTACTGTAGCCTTATGTTTTAACATTGCGCCATTGGTAAGTAATTTCCAAGGACAGTTTTCCAATTTACTTTATATTTGTTTTATTTAGTCTGCATAGCATGTTTATAAAACAGTACCAAAAGCCTTACTGAAAGCAAGAAATCTGACATCTACAGTTTTTCTTCTAGCCAGAAGGCCTGTTACTGTGCTGTTGAATGAAATTAGATTGGTTTAGCAATTGATTAGATTTGTAATTCATGTTGGCTCTTGTTCATCTCATTTTCTTCTATGTGCTTATAAATAGTTTGTTTGATTATTTGACTCAACTTTTTGTCTGAGAATTGAAGTTAAACTGATGGAAAACATTACAATATATTTAAGATGAATCATAACCTCCCTCCAACACTGACAAAAACAGGCACTGATACTGCACTCTGATCAGCATATACTTGTTTTAATAAAAACGCCTCAGAGCTTTTCATGGTGGTATACACTGCTCAGTAAAAAGTCTTCTTAGAGCTGCTATCGAAGTGCCAGCAAAAGCATATAATTTATCTGTTTAATCAGCAGCTACCCTTGTTCTTGTCTTCATTCAGTGAGATTACTCAGTCATAAGCAGCACAACGTGTGAATAATCGGAGTGTAAGCATGTTGCTGCAGATACTTGTAGCCCTGGATACAGAGGCCACTTCCAGTAAGAAGCATGATCGTTGCTGGAGGTCTTAGATATAAGTTGTCTTATAGTCTTAAGAACAGCTTAGCAGTTGCTTTTGTGTCTTGAAATAGAATAAAAAATAAAAACTTGTAAGGAAAAAATTCTTATGAAACAAGTTATACCAACAAGGTAGGTTTTAAAGTAAATGCAGAATCAACTGGTTTTGAAAATGAGGAGTGCAGAAGCATGTTCAAAGCAAGGCATATTGTTGAACCTGCGTACCAGTAAAAGGTACAGGGTACGATTACATGATTTTTTAATATTGCTATTTTAACTTGACCTTGATTAAATGCTCTGTTTTGAATGTCTGGCACTGTGGTATTTCTTTCCTCTTCCTTATTAAGGTTATATTTCACATGAAAAATTTTCATTTTAGAAAATACATGCTGGATTTGCAGGTCTCCAAATTATTTGCTTCTGGTTGTTCGCCAATGGGAGGTGACAGTGTGTGCGTATGTCTCAATAAATATTTAATAATCTATATGTGGTGAGGAAAGGTCTTAGTTTTGTGAAGCTGTAACTTGCCAAAATTCCCCTTCTACTGAATAGTTAAATAAACATTAGGTGGTGTCAAATTAAGAGCTAATTTATCTAAATTTTAAAACATCAATAGAAATTTAGAATATGCCATCAGTATTCTAAGACATTGGCTTGACCCCATCTCCAGCAATAAGACACAGGTGGTTAACAAGGAAAGACAGACTCTTTCTATCAGATGCATAGTTAGTCATGGAATTAACAGAGATTTTAATAGAAACATTGCCAAAAAGCAACAGTGTCATTGTTATCTATGATAAATTACTGAAGAACAGTTTCTAATTGGGAAAAGAGAGAACAGTGGTCAGATGGGAGTCAAAATCAACAAGAAATCCTCTCCACTCCCCCCTAAATTACATTATTCTCCCCCAAAAATATTGTCAATAAAAAGTCCAATGCTGCTTTGAATTTCATGGAAGTTATTCTTTGCTATAATTCAAACATTTTTATAAAAATCACAACATACAGGTTTGAAAAGAATTGTACATTGTTCATTTGCTATATTCAGGTAGTTTAGCTTGAAAGAATCTAGTCCAACTGAGTTTTCTTGCTGGCCTGTTTTACAGTTATTTAGACTCTTCGTGATCTGTTCAGAATAAGAAAAATAGTCCAGAATGAAATCCAGAAAAGTAAAAACCACACATGCAGTACCAACAAGAAAAATACTTCAGAAAAACATGAAGTTTTTTATTTTTAACCTCTTTCTTCTTATCTTCCTCTAAATATTAATGCAAAATTTTCTGCAGTGGACTTTGAGGTACCAACTGCATTCTATGAGCGTTAGATGTGAGTGAGCAAAGCCACAATCCCAACCCATCTGTTTGCCAATTTAAAGCCTGAGTCCTTGTCCAAAGCTGAAGGTGGCTTCATGCCAGTCGTGTTCCAGTCTAGCCTAGAGCAGCTGCAGGGCTGCTGTAAACTGCTGCTTGGCAGTGCTCCAAGGAGCCGATCTGCCAGCTGGTGACTGCTGAAGCAAAAAATCCATTCATCTCTTTCCCTTTTATTTTTCAGTAGCTCAGCTAGAACCAACAACTTCTCTGCCCCAGAAATCCCCAAATGCCAATCCACAGTCTGCCTAAAGGTGGACCCAGGAAATGGGCTGGAATTAGGATGCAAATGTGGCTCTGAAATTTCTTTCAGAAGTAGCTCATTTTAAATACATGGAGAGGGAAAAAAAAAAATAAAGCCTCCATTGTTGTTTCAAATATGTCCTAAAGTTTAAGAAAACATCTGGATTTGAATTTCCTGGTCAGATTAAACACAAAAAAGTGCATGCTTTCCTGCTCAAGCCTATTTCTCCAAAAAAAAAAAAAGGATTTCTTTTAAAATCTGATTAGCGATAAAAATTTTGACAGGTTTGTGTCATGATCACTGGTGTTTTAAGGCAGACGAATACAAGAGAGATCTAAATATTTTAGGTTTGATTATTCCACACTGGTGCTAAATACGTTAAGACTGAACCAACAATGGAAACTTAATATTTTTAAAATATTTTTCCCATAAATTTTTTTGAGGGTTCCTCTTTGCAATTGTCATTCTGGTAACTTTCTCTTATATTAAGAAAAAAAAAAAACGCAAATGCCTCAATGACCCATTTTAAAGTAATGAAAACTGACTACTCTTCTAGAAAGCTCCAGAATGGGACATGCTATTAAAAAACCCCAGCAGCCATTCATCACTTTCCATTTTCAAACCCAATGAGTGAAGTATGACAAGAGTTAACGACAAGACAATACTGCTGCAGGACATTAAAAAATGGATATTGTTGCTGACTGTCTTGTGATAAAGTACTGATATAAAATGACAGAAAAAGACATAAATTACAAAAACATTCAAAAAAGCGTGCAGATTTTTAAGACGCCTGTGCCCAGAGGCATCTAGGAGTCTTAGATGCCCATAATGTGATTCTTCCAAGTAGAGCATCTTTCTTAAATACGTTATTCTGACAGCAGGCATAGAGAATAAAACGAAACCAAATACTCTCTAACCAGTGTACCCAGTGCATCCTGACAACCAGCCTACAACACAGCATTTGAAGGGCAAGGTTTTACCACGCCAAAGGATTTTTGCTTTCAGAGGTTTCAATGGAAGTGCACTCTAGGGAGAGTAATTAATCTGACAGAAACCTGAAGACTTTCTGGATTCCCTCAAGTTTTCTACCGCTTAACTGTTTTGTGTTTGCAGGTACACGAGGAATGTAAAATGTGTCCTCCAATGTAATATTAACTATATAGCCCAGCATAGCTCACTCGGCCCTTGCCAGGTCTCAGCTGACTGCAGCACCTCCAGCAGAACTGCTTCCATTTGCAGCCTAGCCCAGAATTCACAAAATATAAAACGACATAAAGAAGTCCAGAAACAAAACAAGGTGCTAAAGCTCTATATTTCTTCAAAGGATGGAAAGGATGAAGCCTCGCATCACGCTTTTGAATTTATATCCCTTCAGATGCTTTTCATAGTTCTGACAGTTTATATAAGTGCAGATCTAATTTACCAAAACACAGGTTAACTCAGTACCTTGGTATGCCACATCTGTCACTATGTCAGCTCTTTAATTTCTACACCTCCTCACTTTTGTGCTTACCAGCTTCCAGCCTAGAGATGATGCAATACAAAATGTAATTTAGCTGCAGCAGGTAATTGTTCTTCATTCAAGTCTCTTAAAAAGCACTCACTCTTATTGATTTCAGTAGCACCTGGACCACGAGAGTAGCTTTTACAACCCAGATCTACACACATTGATCAACTGGTGCTGCCTTCTGGCAACATGTGACACATGAAAGAAAGAAAATCCAGCGTGTCAAGATAAGGCACGGACTAGTATCAAGAGGTTATGGGTAAGAACCAGCTGCTGACCAATTTGCAAGCTCTGCTGTCATCCGTTACAAAATTAATGCAGTCAACATACATCAGAAACATTTCACTTTCTGTCTTTCAAACATCTTTATCTACTTACTGAAAGCAAAATTTATGACAGGCTAAAACATATGCCTCTTCCCCATAGTGCCCTTTTAACCAACAGGTTGGTTGAATAGAAGTGAACTATAATGGTCAGCTAATACCCTAACACGATTTTCTTGTAGTGACGATATAGTGTGATAAGTAACCCTCAGAGGGCTGAAATAAGATATTCATCTTCTCAGCACAGAATTATCCTTGAAAATTTTAATTTGTGTAGGTAATAATGCACAGTTAAGGCAACAAGGTGTAAAAAGATGTAACACTTCTATAAAGTAGGAAGAAAACAGTGAAGAATTTCCCATTAATCTCCAGTAACTCACAGAAAATCACTACTGTGCATTCTCAATACTGCATTTCTAGGGTTAAGTGGAAGATTTATGTCATTAGTAAAGCTAATAGAAAATGTTACGTTTTACAGCTGTTTACCATGCCTTCCAAATTAAACATTTGAAACTTCGGAGCTGTTCAGCAGTGTTAGTCGTATTCTTCCAAAATGCTACAAAATTAATTTGGATGATATTGAATACCCCTTATCGTACCCTACGGCTTAAAATTCCAAATAGCTATAAAAATACTAATGAAAGTGAAAAGCTACTAAATAGTGTGGCTCTTTCAATGATATGACTACAGAACAGTAGGACATACTATGTGAGATAACAAACCTTATTTTACACAGTCCATGTCTAAGACTTCCCCAACATCAGGAAGTCAATCCAGAAAAGGTAATTTTTACCAGATGGACTTTTCTTCTTTTAGACCTGGGGACAAAATGGTAAGAAAGATGCAATGGACTTGTACCCCCATTTAAAAATTTTGTTAAATCCCTAATCTTGGAGACATCTTCTATTTAGCAAAGACTAGCTCCCTTACCTCCAGGAATTCTCATAAAACCTCTGTCTCCCTTGATGCCTTTGGCATCTTTTTTTTACTGACCTCCTATTCCCTCAGCTTCTTTGGGCAGTCCACAGCTATTGCAGACAATGATGAGGAAAATACCTTCATTGAGCTCTTGTTATACATAGGCTCCACCTTTGGTTACAGGCAGCAGAGTCTAGAATAAGGTGCCCAATTCAGACTTGCTCATGGGACCTTCTAGGCTCCACTCAAGGGGACTGAATAGGTCCATGTTCACCCAGCACTTTGAGTCTCTCTATCTCTGTAACGCAAGAATTAAGAGCCGTTTATGCCATGATTTTAGCTACAGTCATAGAAAGTCATAGGTGTCCACACTTGAGGTCCTCTTTTGCATAACTGATGCAAAATGAACTGATAGAAAATGGAGAAGTGGATCCATGGGAACACGAAGGTCACTTCAAAATACTACAGTTCATGAAGTGTGAGCAGTGAAGTATGACACAAAGGTCCCGAGGAAACACTAAGGGAGCTTGCTGTGGAATTACAAGCAGGAAAACTGCGTAAGTGCTAATTAGCCTTTCTGAAAGAGTGTGCTACTCAGCTGACATTTATTGCTATACTAACACAGGTGTTATGGCTTTGCAAGCCAAACTAGTATTTCTGTACAGCATTTGATGTGCCATGTAGATATAATAAGTTGTTCAAAGATCTCCGCCTTGTGCCTTATCTATTTTTTTGATGGCCAGCTGCCTGAAAGACGTGAAGTCCATTTCTAGCCTCAGGTCTGACATGTGGTCACAAAAACCTGATTATCATATCTGTAGATCATCTGAATTAAAGATGACTTGTAGGTGACAATTACCTACGACAACTAATTCTACTATATAGAATAATGTTTAGGTTTTACCAAGTTTCTATTTATACAGCTATTTATGTTCCTACTGTCATACCATCTAATGTGATTTCCTACAGTACCAGAAAGCAGGAGAGGGACTTTTTACAAGTAGCAACAAGAGGGACTTTTTTCATGTAGTGTCAGGACGAGGGATAATGGCTTCAAACTGAAAGAGGGTAGATTTAGATCAGATATCATGAAGAAATTTTTCACTGTGAGGGTAGTGAGGCACTGGAACAGGTTGCTCAGGGAAGTTGTGGCGGCCTCGTCCCTGGAAGTGCTCAAGACCAGCCTGGATGGGGCTTTGAGCAACGCGGTTTAGTACGAAGTGTCCCTGCCTGTGGAGGTTGGAACTAAATGATCTTTAAGGTCCCTTCCAACCTAAACCATTCTATGATTCTATGACATTCCATATGTAAAATGAAGTTCATATGACTATGTAATTCAGTGAGGTAAGATACCAGGATACAGTTGTCTAAGAAGTAGTAGTGTCAAAAAGATTTAAAGATACAATGTTCAATTGTCTATATACTATATAGCTCTATATCTGAGACATACTTTTAGGAAAAGAAAGAAAAAATATACTGGCCACATTAATTGCTTATAAATTCTCATTTTAAAAGTGTAGGAATGTATTAGACGTTATGCTTACAGATGTATTCCTGTTATGTTTAAGATAAGAATCTTAAATACTTTGGCATATGAGGCTTTTGCTTTTATCAGCTGAACATATAGGAACTCAAATCTCTATTGTGTCTCTATATTTTTATTATTCTACCTTCTGTGAAGAAAATAATCATATATACTTCTCTTTAAGTTCAGGGCTTTCTTGTCTCACTTTCAGTTAGTGAATATCAGGAATCAGATTTCTAATGAACATGTGCCTTCTGAAAAAGGCACTGCTTGCTCTTTCATAAAATAAACATACAAAAACACAAATGAATTGTACTTAGCAAACACTCACCTTTTTACATTACATTCTTTAACAACAATAAAAACCCATTCCAATAAACTGAGTTTCATAAATTACATCCTTACTTTTGAAAGCAATAGGGGCTGAACTTATAAGAACAGCAGGGGAAATTGCATACGTTGGCAAATGATGTTCAGCTACTGCCATGTTAATAGCGACACTATCCCTTCAGCTCAAGATACCGTCTGCAAAGCAGAAATCAAAGGACTAACAAAAAGGGCAAATTTTATCCTGATGACAAGAAAAGAAATTCTAATTACCCTTTAACTGACTTGACTTTTTATTTTTATGACAAGATTTCTGAGACCAAGACATCCCTGAAGAGAAAAAGAAAATATTATTTTTATTTTCATATATATATATATATGAGGACACTTGTTTTAGGAATGAAATATCACAGAGTAGTCAGATTTTTTTCATTCTTAAAGTAAATTTCCATAATTAAGCCTTTTGTGTGGTTAGACAAAAACATTATAACATACCCACAGTCAGTCCGTAGCCTTAACTGGTCAGGTTCAGTGTGTTCAACAACACGCAGAAATAGTTTAGGCTCCTATGACAGGATGAAGCATTACTATTCCAGAAAGATACCAACCCACTGAATTTTGCCTTTCCTTCTAGGAGAACCAACATAAGAAATTTTGACAAAAACACTGAAACACCTTTATTGGTTTCTGCTTCTCTATTAATTTGCCTAGCATAAGGAAAGTTAGCAAGATTATATTTCATATTATATTGCCAAATTTATGTAATAATGCACATAGGGAGGCATTTACGTACTATCTGTTGCAGCATACTCTTTTCTCTGTAAATGTGAAAGTTCACATTTTCTTTTCTTTACAGACCATAGTATGGGTCTCTCACTTGAAAAAAGTAATAGAAAATGATTTGCTCACTTGGGTTTATAGGCTTTTCAGCTGTACATTAATGTAGTATTGCTGACTTACCACTTGCTGCATAATAGCTGCTAAAGTGGTTGAGAGTTCTAGGCTTCTTGTGACATAAACATCAGCTCACCTCTTAACTTCTGCTGTTTTCCATCTTATTTCATTAAGCACCATTTTAATGGAACTCCTAAATTCTGAAAAGTTTAAGTGAAATCATGGTCCCATTGAATCCACTAGCAAAACTTTCACTGGCTTTATTGTGTTGTCTTGAGCAGGAATGAACTTAAGCATGTCCTGAAGGCTATTTACCACTACATAAATTAGCAACCAGTGTGTTTTTGTCTTGACTGAGCACCACGTGCTGTTGTGATGGCAGCCTTTTATCCCTCCCTCCTGCCAAATAAAGGGTTTAAGTTACTTTAAATAACTCAAAACACAAAGTAATTTGTTCAAATATACCGTTTTGCAAAAAAGAAAGCTTTTTAATACATTTTTTTAAAAGCGAAGAAAAAAAGGATTATTTCTTCTAATTAGCAGTCTTGAAAGATGAATATCTGTTTGATTAAAGCTGTATATCAAAGACACATTTTAGAAATACAAGGTATTCCCCAGGGATCAATACTGGGTCCAGTCCTGTTTAACACCTTCATTAATGATCTAGATGATGGGGCAGAATGCATCCTCAGCAAGTCTGCAGATGACCACAAAACTGAGAGGAGTGGCTGATATGTGAGAGGGTTGTGTTGCCATCCGGAGGAACCTTGACAGGCTGGAGAAACGGGCCAACAGGCACCTCACGAAGTTCAACAAGGTGCAAAGCCCTGCACCTGAGGAAGAACAACCTTATGTACCAGTACATGGTGGAGGCCAACTGGTTGGAAAGCAGCTTGGCAGAAAAAGACGTGGTGGTCTTGGTGGATACCAGGTTGAACATGAGCCAGCAACGTGCCCTTGCTGCAAAGAAGGCAAATGGTATCCTTGACTGCATTAGACAAAGTATTGTCAGCAGAATGAGGGAGGTGATGCTTCCTCTTTATTCAGCGCTGGTGAGGCCACACCTGGCATACTGGGTCCAGTTCTGGGCTCATCCATACAAGTGACCTATGGACATACTGGAGACAGTTCAATGAAGAGCCACAAGGATGATTAAGGGACTGGAGCATCACTTCTGTAAGGAAAGGCTGTGAGAGCTGGGACCGTTCGGCCTGGAAAAGAGAAGGCTCAGGGGGACCTCATCGACGTATATAAATACCAGAAGGGAGGGTACAAAGAGGATGGAGCCAGGCTCTTTTCAGTGGTGCTCAGTGACAGGACAGAAGGCAATGGGCACAAACTGAAACATAGGAGGTTCCCTCTGTACACTAGGAAACGTTTTTTATTGTGAGTGTGACCAAGCACTGGCACAGGCTGCCCAGGGAGGTTCTGGAGTCTTCATTCTTGGAAAAAGTCGTCAAAAGCCATCTGGACATGGTCCTGGGCAACCAACTCTAGGTGGTCCTGCTTGAGCACAAGGTTTGGACAAGACGACCTGTCAACCTCAACCACTCTGTGATTCTCTGAAGGTATTTGCTAGTCTGAGATCAGATTAAGATCACAGGTGAGAAGCAAAAGTCTGAACAGGATGGGGTTTAGGAAGTTATACACACATAAAGCCTGCGGCTCACTTTCTTTTTATTTACACCCTATCGCCAGGGCTGAGCATCTGAAGTCTATTGACTCAGTGCATTGGTCCTAAATATGACCAGAAGAGTTTACAGCTAAATCTGGCAAGGAACACAACTTTTTCCAGGAGGTGAGTCCTTTGACCAGCTTAAGCACTGGCTTGCAGCCATGTTGCTCCAGCAACAAGTAGCTCTCAAACCACTCTCAAGAGGAGGGATCTCCGACCTGACCATCAGACTTTCTGCTGTCAGCTCAAATCCTCATGGAGCTGAACTCCACTTTGTAAAATTATTAGTGTTGCAAATGTTTTTCATGTTTTCCCCCATCAGCCAGAACAGCACTGTTTTAAAACCATGATTTATCTATAAAGGATCCATTAAACATAATCCACAGGCAAAGAACCTGCCTGTTGTTTGAGAGGCTCCTACACTTTAATTGGCCAAAAATTTAGCCAATGTAGCTAAAAAGGCACCATGCTTGAAACTCACGAAAGCCATAGAAGCAGGGTGACAAAAATTTGCACATAGACAACAAAGCTGTCTAAGGCAACATACCAGGCACTCCAATTCACTGTGCACTGAAAGATAAAAGATGGGCAATGTTTGCAATTCATGAAGGAGGACAATGTGCATGCACACACTCACACACATCCTGGGGATCGATAAAAGATAGCGTCACATTTGACTGACATCCATCAACTCATAAAAGACTACAGATCACACACAAACAACTCCCCAGAATATCCCAACAGCACATCTGAAGTAGTAAGCTATGCAGGTTATGCTTACAATGCATCCTAGGTGATCATTATTTAGGAGGGGATATCTTACAAGCTGCTCATCTCACCTCTGGATTTCTGCCTCTCAGTCATTGGGAAACTTCTCATCTCACTTTCATAAACCTTGCAGGAAACAAGGAATACTGTTATAATTCAGGGCACACGTCCACTCTGCTGTCTCCAGGCGTCCAGTTAGTGCATGTCATCTACCTTTCAGTCTCTCAAACAGTCTCTGTTGTGATCTAGTAGAAGCTTAAGCACTAGTTTGGCAGTTCTTTGCTCTGGTCCCAAAGTAAAAGCCTTCCCAGCTGTAGAAACAGAGATTAAGCAGGGTGTCCTGGAGTAAAAACAAGTACACCAATGCCATTCATGCCCATACTGTTAGGTGTGCTGAAAAAGCGACCTTGTCTCATTAGGAATATCAAGTAGAAATTTTGAAAACCCCAATTCACAAACATTTCCGTATCAACCAGGAGTAAAAATGATGAATCAAGTGTTTCTTGGGCACTGGACCACAACTGAGCATATTTGTCCTAACGTATATCTAATTTACTGCTCCCAGTAAAAATCTTGGATAGTCCCAAGATTACATTTCCTTGCAACTGGCTGAGTAATTGCATGCAGAGCCACTAGTAACCTCAGGAAGACCGGCAAACAGTAGGACACCCACCAACTGCTACCTGCCACATGTAATAAGAAGCACAAAGCCACCCCGTCAGAGCAGTCGCAACAGTTCACCTCCTCAGGCCAAACAGGTTAACAGCTGACTTGCGGCTTTTCATGTAGGAATAATTACACACTTCTCAGAAGACAAACTCTCATGCTGATATGCTGCCTGCATAACAGTAGGGAAGGAAACCAAATGCAGAAGCTCTACACCAAATCTGATTACCCCAAACCTGCAATAGAGCCCTTTTTTTTTTTTTTACCACAAGCAGTTGTTTCTTACTGCACAGTATGTTGCTGCTTTGAGAAAATTCAGGCTCAAGCAGCATCTCTGTTTCATCTTTCTCTTCCTTGTCCTCCTCTTTTTCCACTTGCTCATTTTCCTGGAGGTGCAGCTACAAAGAAGAGGAACTTAACAGCAGTGGCTTCTATGCCAAAAATCAATTTGTTGAACAGTCACAGCAACAATATGTCAAATAATGCCAACAGAAAGTGTTGAATATGCCTGACTGCCAGGCTGCAGCGCAGAGAACTGCTCCTGCCCTGAGCTCCAAAGAATTTCAATGCTGGTGCCAGAAGAGGACTCTATCAAAGTGGGAGTCATACCCTTCCTGCAAGCTTGACCTGTGACGTGGCACTCTGTGATTCCCTTTCCATGAACTATCCTGCCTTGGAAAGTGAAAAACACATGGCTGCTTGAAATCCTTTCATGAGATGCAGTGATATGTGGAGTAAATCGTGTTGTGAAAAAGCTCTGACTGACTTCTTTGCAAACCGATTTTGAATTGAAATGGGGATCTTAACTTTTCAGACCACTTCCCTTTAAATAAAGAAAAGTGTGTGTTAGAAAATAAATAGGAAGCAGCTGTTATGTGAAAAGAAAAGCACTCTTCTTTTAGTACCTGAAGATGAATGCTGAAAGTGTACATGAATACCAAGCTTTATATGGGAACAAAAATATGTCACATGTCCATGCAAAAATGAAACTGTTTTTAAGTAGCAGAAATGTAGGTTTTCCTTTCTTTACAAAAATTATTTAATTGAAAAATAGGCCACATTTAACACCTTTCATTTCAAATGGAGCGGCATTGCTTTGAAATCTTAATAGTGGATTTAACAAAATTTGTGGCATAAGTTCAATGCACATCGTTACTGGAATCTGTAACCAGAATGTCTCATTATAAGTTCTCATGAATATTAAACCATGTCCTCCTGAAAGCTCTGAAAAGGGCATCTATTTTATTTTTCTTTCACCTTATAACAGTCACTAAGCCTTATTTTAATAGGATTTAAATCCTACAATATCACCTTAAAATAAGATCAAGCAGACTTGTATGTCCACATAAAGGAAAATAAAATTTAAAATTATACCTACAGTACAAGCACCGGAATTTTTCTCTTTCTATGTTTAGTATATATTTGCACAGGAAAAATATTAATGATTTTTATTTAAGATCCCATTTAATGAAAATATTTCTACTTCCTTCCATAAAGCTTTTAATATTAGATGATTTTCAAACAATGTTGCCTATAATAAATCTCACAAATGCAGAGAAGGGAAGAACTTGCATAGATATCAAAAAGTAGAAAGGAAAAAGAAAAAAAAAACACTGAAAAAAATCCCACATTCTTCACCCATAAGAAGTGTAAGAATAGGTCAGGTCAGACTGAATCCACATGTATGTGTGAACGTATTTTGGCTTGTGTCTATGGCCTCATCAAAATATAGACATCCCCATAAGAAACCTATAGATTGTGCAGGTAATATTCCCATAATGTTGCTAGAAATGTTGACATGATGTATTGGCGAAGTTGACCATTTTTGATTCATATAGCCAGTGTATACATGCAGTAAAAAGCACACTAAATCTAACTAGTCCACAATGCCATAAACAATACCTATTATACTTTATTTCATTCTCTTGGGGGAAAAAATACATGGTAATTTGCTAAGCTATTTTCACTTCATTCTTAATATTTATGGCTATTACTAGTAGAAAACAATAACAGCTTGACTTTTTAGCACGCAAAACGCTAGATCAGGAAAAGACATATAAAAGAAAAATACGTGCTACTCTCCATTTG
The DNA here is from genome assembly GCA_013397275.1 of Burhinus bistriatus. Lineage (NCBI taxonomy): Eukaryota > Metazoa > Chordata > Aves > Charadriiformes > Burhinidae > Burhinus > Burhinus bistriatus. Next base: position 68,893 of record VYXH01006629.1, read on the forward strand.
TACTGTGTCAGCAAAGCCTTTAAATAGGTATTCTTAGTAGAGTTTGCTAATTATAGGTGATTTCCAGTTCTTACAAATTGCCAGCGGAAGACAAGGAAATGAGGTATGAGAATAAGATAATTTATAGGGGTGTGGCATTAAAAAAACTAATGTCCCTATCTTGCCAATGTTTTGCACGTCGGTTATAGCAAATGCACAGAATTCCAAAGTGTATTTCAGAAATGCCCAATATTTAATAGCTATGTCTCTATTCAGACTGTATATTGCTACATTTAACTGTGGTCATTATTGTTTCCTTCTCAAACACGAGGCAACAGGATGTCTACATTGTAGGGAATCACCTCAAGCTCATACTAAAAAGCAGGGTATAACTTCCGCAGACCATTATTTAAGCTTCTAGCCTGGGGGCTTGGGGTTCTCTGCAGAATATTTCTCTTGGGAACTACATTTTTGAAAATGTTATCAAATAGAACAGTCACTGCTATGGTAGCCAATATGGGGCACAACCCCATGTGTGCAAAACTTACCCCACTATTTCAAGTTTTGCACCTTTGACATCTTTACTGTTCAATTTTGAGTAAATGTTTCCTGCTGCTTCAGGACAGGGTGGCCTCACTCCCAGCCATCCCTGCCTGCTAATTCCCGTGTGCTGGTGTCAGTGTTTGAGAGGCTATGTAGTGAATTAGATAAGGAAGCTGGCATGGCTGAAAACTACATCTTTCAAATCGCTGTGTGGAAAGCTATTTTTCAACCCGAACAGTTCACTGATCAAGCTCACAAAGTGGTTGTACAAATGCTTTTTATTCACACAAAGAAAGCAGCCAGAATGATCACCCAAAGAGGAAGAGGGAGACCAAGATCTCTTTTTTTTGATGAGAGGGCAGCAATGTGGCAAGTGAGAGTGGGTTATGCAAAAACATTTGGTGGGGATCCAATTTCTCCCCTGCCTGAGCTCTGCTGCCAGATGCATAGTACTTCTGCTTCTACTACACTGTGATGCTAGCAAATGCACTAGGCACTTGGCCCTGAAGGGAGGAAAGAATCCTGTAGACACAGGGGATTATAAAGCTCTGGTGAGAATGGATCCCACCCATCTCCAGTGACAGAGTTGTCCCTGTGCATAACTATAACCTTCATACTCCTAGTGCAACATCACTACCACCTCCACCCAGCATACCTGGCTACTGGATTTGCCACGTTCATCTCTGAGACTTTTGTTCCTGGTTCTCGTTTGTCAAGGTGTGGAAGCAGCTGCAAGTACTGGCTAAGCTTTCTCTTATATGTGACATCAGTGGGAGTTATCAACTTTGGAATTCCACAAGGTCACCATCTAACTATTAATTTTGCTATTAAAGAACTTATCTACCACTTCACTATGAAAAAGCCATAAATATCCAGCTACCTTAGGTCCTGTTAGGCCATTAAATGAAAGCCATCACCATAGTAAATTTTCTTTTCTTCAAGTAAATAATGACAAAAAAACAATCACAACCTAAAATAGATAAACACTCCTTAATTATTCTTTTTAGCGTGTACAATAATAAACATATTGCATTGGAATAAACACATTTGTATGGGGTTTGCATGTGTTCTACATCATCTCAACACACTAACTGGTCAATTGACTTCCACTCTGAGACCAGATTTGTTCAAAGACAGACACAGGATATTGTTCTGTGGAGTGATTTTTTAAAAAAATTACTGGCAAAAGTGTAATGTTCTTATATTTTTCAGACTTTAAAAAGAAAACATAAAGACAAAATTTATAACCAAATTTGAGAGAGAAAATGATTCAGTAAATGCTGCTATGAAAACCTACTGGTCATAGGAGGATGTAAAACATTCTTATCCATATTATGGAAGTATCAGTTACAAGGATGACATCAGGAATAAAGTACTGGAGTGTCTCATCTTTGCACAGTTCGGCTTTGATAATTTTTTCCATTTAAATTTTCCCTCATTTTAAGCTCTCCACTCATACAACCACTACTCCCCGTTATATGATCACTTCACAAATACTAATACATTTATTCTTATGACAATCCAGGGAGAAAAGGAAGAATTATCAACTTATAAGAATATGACAGATAGAGAATTGATAATTTCCTAATTTTACATAAGGATTTTTCAATCCCAGGATTGACTCAGGTTTTCTCAATTCCAGTCCAGAAGAACATGGTTCTCACCCCTTCACTCCCTGTAAAAGATACCTGCTTTTACACAGAGCCAATAAAAGGTTCATCATTTGTTATTTCAAAAAAGATAATGAAATTATTAATGCACTCTCGTACTGCAATACCTGAATTCCATCTGTTCTGGCTTGGCAGGCACTTGTTTATTTTTAAAATGTGACAGAGCCTTTATCAGATTACTATTCATCACCTTTAATGTTATTCTCAGACACACTATTCAATATAGCATCACTATAAATCAGCATCACTTCCATGTCCTGTCACATATATTGAAAAATGCTTTTCCAAAAATTTTACAACTTTGAATTACTTCAATATTTCTATCTTGAGATTGAAGATCCTAGGTTTTTTGCTTCTTCACATTGCTCACAATCAAGTGACGTAATGACCCAGACAAAGCCTTTTTCATAATTAAACCCTTCCTTTCTTTACAGATTTCTGGGAGGAGAACTTGAATTAAGACAAATGATTGCAGATGGTGATATAAAGCTGTACAGAAGATGAATAGTAGCTGTGGCTTTCAGGTGAAACTCTCTATTTTATACAGAGCCCTTGTAAGGTGGCCAGAACATTTTATCCCTGAAAATGGAGCTTAGCTAGGATTTAAGACTTTTGTATGCACTTGTGCTAGCTGCTTACAAAGAGCAGTTGCTCAGTGGATCTATTTCTGTAGTCAAACATATACCTGACCCTTACTGAAGGTTTGGGGCTTTACAGAATACACTTAAAAGGCTTTTTTGGTTGGGATGTTTTTATTTTTTTTTTCCCTTCTGATATCTTTTGAGTGATGGGAAATACGAAAGCTGCCAACTCCCCAGAAGTATAAAGTGAGAATTTTGTGTCCCTGGCTTTATAGATAGCATGTCAGATAATTTAGAAGGAAGAAATTATTTTTCTTCTTCATTATATATAGTGAAATGTATATGTTCAGATTTTAGAGGCAGATATTTTTGCCAGAGTATATTTTGAAGCAGATCATGAAGCACAGAAACGTAGTTTTTGAGCTTTTAAGCAAGGATGCAAAGCGGAAATCCTTGTTCACCTCCCACATTCTCCATTACGATGGAAGCTCAGACACTGCAATGGAGAAGTTGCCACAATACAAGAATCCTTTGCTCGTCATTTTTATTTCAAGTCTCTGAACTCTGCACAAAAGGCAGCAGAATGGTTTCCTGAGGCTGTTAAGAACAATTATATAAGGTATATGTATTCCATACATAATATCCTTACATCCATTGCACGTATTGTTTTCAAAACAATTCTATGGGCATATTTTAATGTCACATGTTTAAGCTTTGAGTTTTCCGATAACCTTGTTTGAGATGTAAATTAAAGCTCTCTGAAGTCAACATGTAACTCCACCAATGGTCTGAGCAGATTTGTTAAAAGCATCTTTAATCCTGCTTCAAATTTCTAGTCTTCTTTGTCCTAGATGATCTCCAGAGGTCCCTTCCAACCCCTGTGATTCTCCCCTGCTTTTTTTTTTTTCTTTTTTTCTCCTCCTTGTTTTAATGATTCATATAAATTCATAGCTACTTTTACTGTCTCCTCTTTTATTAAGGATTGCTTTCCTGTCTGAAATGGGTAACTTCTGCCCTTCCTCCCCAGCATTGCTAATTATCACATACATCAAATTTAAAAAATATGTACAAAGAATCTAATTTGTATTTTCAGGTGCAGTTACATAAAATTCTTAAGCTGCTTCTTAAGCTTCAGTTCAGCCCTTAAGTGACATAGCTCAGTAGTTTCTTACCAAGGAATTTACAAATTGACCCACTAACTTCAGAGAGCTCTGAATTAGGCCCTTAGTAATTAGGATTTATTTCTGAATATTTTAGTGTATAGGGAGTTCCAGAGCACATTAAGTCCCTGCTGGAAAGACGGCTCCTTAATATATACTAACGTATTAGACATTTTAAAAGAGAAGCTTATATTACTACTCTGATGCTGCAGTGATATATCCCAAGTAAGACTGCATGCTTGCCTGGAAATAACCAAAATATCATTCTTCCTTTCAAATTAAGCTCCAGTATTCTTGCTAAAATGTACCATTACCATGCGGCAGGACAGCAGGCTGAATTTCAGTGGAAATAATATCCCCACTAAAATTCATTACATAAGAGTAGAAAAACCTCAAATGATTTCTAAAAAAAATTGAGGTCTGAGCTTTGTTAAAGTTTTGTACTAATACTTAAAAAATATCTGGATGAATTATAAGGGACTTTTTGCAATTTCAGTAAGTCTGTGTAACTCCAGTTGACCCTTTTTGAAAGGGAGATCATGGTATTTAGTCTTTTGAAAAGTCCCAATAAAGTGTAATGATGTAGTATTTAAATTTAGTTTGGAGACTAAGTCTGAGGGAGTCTTAAGTAACCAGGGGTTTTCATGTTATTATTTCCTGTTGTTGTCTTAATAAAAGTAAAAAAAAGGAAACTAATTAATTTATAACAAAGTCATTTTATTTTTTTTAAATTTATTCATGAAGCTGCTTGTTCGCATTCAAACTAATTCAGTCCTCATTGAAAGAAATTGGAGAAACTTAATTTGATTTCACTGGGCTTTGGGTCAGGACCCCAGTTGCTGTAATTCTGTGGTCTTTGTTCCTTCCTTCTCCTTCATTACAGACTGCAATGAAACAGGAAAAGATTGTGTATAATGTAGAGCACAATCATCTATTGTACTCTCAATATAAATTTGGGATTGCCATTTCACTGAAAACTGTTGCAGTTCTCTAATTTTACAGCACATGGCAGTCAGTTCGCCATTGTTTATATGGAAAAAATAGTTTCACAAAAAAAGAAGCAAAATCTTTAGGATGCAATGCAGGGGGGGTCAGCATATAATTCTGTCTTGAAAGTCAGACATCTCTAGATATTTCGGATCTTAAAACTCTTGTTTGTGCTACCAAGGCAGGGATACCTACCCACCGCAGAGGTTCTGTTAAAGCTAGAAAGAACTGCCCATCCTAGGGCTGCAACTGCTTGGTGTCTGAATAATGACAATCCTAGCCACTGAGATTCTTTGTCACCCACATTACAGGGGAGGGGGAGTTGTTTAGATTGGTGGGGTTTATGACCAGCTCCCTGTGGTCAACGTTCTTACAGCCAAGAATCAAAATCCACCCTTTTCCCCTTGAAGATGGGAAATTCTTTAGCATTAAAATTCACAACTGCTTTAAAGCAAGAAATTTGGCTCTTTGAAACTGCTCAGACTACAAAATGCTGGAAATAGTAACAAAACATTGGAAAAAGGAAAAATGTAGACTCATTACTCAAATGTGGTGGCAGCCCCATGACAAACTGCCGAACTATAGAAGTTATTTTGTGAAGTATATTAAATATGTCATCAAACTGTTCTATGAAATACTAATTTAGTTAGCATCATACTGTACATCGCATTATAGATAATACTTTAAGCTTCATTTCTGAAACAGCTATAGAATATTTTCAGCCCATTTCTTTCTCAGCAAGTGCACAGTATCCTATTCTGTTGATAAGACTGTTGTACAGCAGCCTAGTCAACAGTCCTCAAAAGAAAACAATGTAGATTTTAATGGCAGAGTTTGTATAAAATTTTATTCTATTTTAAACAGTAAAGCTGCAAACCTATCATCTTGCAGGAGTCAAAATTAAATCTGGATCCAAACTTGCTCCAAAGTGAGAGCTTTAAGCCCCTATATCACTCCTAGCATGAAAAGCAACATTCAGATTTCCAGTTTAACATTACAGTTCAAATTTGCCAGGGAAAAGATTGAAATGCAACCTTGGTATTTTCAAGGGAACACCAAGATAGATTATAAGTTACAGCAACTTATTTTGCTATTTTCTTAACTTTGTTCAGTCAAGCAGTAATGAGAAACATATTGTAATTCTTATGACTAATCAATACTCTGTAATGATCTTGTTCAGAAAACCTTGCAAGAAGAAACAGAAGTCCCGGTTAGCTTACACTGTGTAATAAAATGGTCAATTTAAGCAATGCACGCTATTTTCCATTTTCAGTCTTATAATAATGCATTACTAACAAAGCATTAGCAAAGATTACATTACATTGCATTCTGCAATTTAATTAGGGAACATTCATCCTCGAATTAGTGATCCCCAGGTTTTACGCTTTTCGCCAGCTGACAAATTTTATTCTAGCTAAGACGGCTACACCACTGTGAAGTCTGAAGGGGTTTGTTGCAGCCCTGCATGGAGGGCTTTGTCTGCAGGAGGAACCGTACTGTCTCCTTCACAGGAGGAAGCAAAGGAGAAGGCAAAAAAGCTTAAATGGACCCTGTTTTGCATATTTTTTCTGCATGACTGTATTGGGTGCAGGTGTCTGGGTTTTGGTAGTGGAGGGCACTGCAGGGAGGCCTCTGTGAGGAGTGGCCGGGGCTGCCCCGGGCTGGACACAGCCAGTTCCAGCTGGCTCCAACCCACCCACCCCAGGGCCTGGCTGAGGCCTGCAGCCAAGATGGCAGAAAATGCTAGGCAGGGAGAGGATGAGGGAAAAAAATCTATAGTATACGATACAAATATCCTCATTGGAGGGAGGGAGGGAGGGAGGAAGGAAAAGGGAGGCACATAAAGTGGAAATTAATTAAGTATTAATAATTCAGCAGAACTTTTTCCCATCTCTATGTCTGTTCATAAAGCCATCAATGAATATATTTTGCGTAGCTTTGCTATTTACGTGATGCACAAAAATATGCTGAAAGCTGATCTTCACTAGGCGGTTGATCACTTGCAATGAATAATGAGGTGTATGTTTTGGTGTGTCTATAAATTCTATTTCTTTTACTTGAACACAGTAATAACAGTCAGAAAAGGAACTGATTCGTAGTACACGCTCTGAAATTAAAAAGGTCACCAGACTATTAGCACGAAATAATTCCTTTAGAGGTATTTTCACACTATATTTCACTGAAGTACATTACTTACAGATTTATTACAACAGCCTTTCAGTACAACCTGAAGTGTATTTTCAGCACCCCAAACAACAAACTAATGTCTTTTAGGTTTGATAGTAGCATTTCAATCCTCACGGTTTCCTTGCTTTTTCAGTGTGAATAATAAACGAATAAGCTTCTCATAAGCCTTCCGTTCCTGACCTGGTGGGTTTTTTCCTCATACCTACAGAAGAAGAAAATCTTGCAGCTATGTAACTACTGTACATAGGCCTTTGTTTTCCAGATTTGTTGCCTTAAAAATGTATTTTTTGTTCTCAATCTAAAAAGCAAGCAGTTTCAGTGTTCAGTGGATATGAAAATGATTCATAATGGAGAGGAAAACACTCTTGGGATATGAAGTGCTTCAGGGAAGAGATGTAATATACATACAAAAAGTAAATAAATTCCCTCTCTCTACCGTCTGATGTGAATTTTTGTAAATATCTACAACCTGTTCTGTCAACAGTAATGTTCAGAACATGTATCAAGCATGTGACACAGAAAAGAATGAACCCAAGTAAAATTCATTTAAAAGACTCTTTCTTAGCCTAGATGAAGGAAAATCGAGCGATGACTTTCTCATTAACAAAGAAAGTAATTCTCATGTTGCTCTGGTAGCTTCTCATTCCTATGAGTGGTTTCTGATCCTCTACAAAAAATAACCTTGCTAAAGAGACTCTGGTTATAGATTCCTTTTATTTCTACTTCTAAGATAAAGAAATAACAGGAGCAGCATTGCAAATTATCTTTGCAGGTTCTAATATTCTCATGATAAGTCCCATTACAACATCCAATATACTTCCCATCACAACATCTAATTGTATAATGCTCATGCAAAATAAAGCTAATTGATGCAAATATAGAACAATTAATTAACATTAGTTTGCCACATTTGATTTAAACAAAGTTTTTATATGATTCTATGGGGCTTCATAATCACTTATATAGCACATACTAGATAAGTGTTGTTGAATAATGACAGGACTAGATAGATTCTTAAGGCAAGCTTTTGCTAAATAAATTCAGTATAACAGGACCATATGCAAATACAGATTACTTCTGATGTTATGAGGGTCTGATACACTAGGTAGTGATGTGACACGACTTGACTTTGAAAATCATATGCATGAATCTTAGGGCTTTCTCAAAGCTTTCAACTCCATGGTTACTATTTGGAAAGCATCCAAGAATCCATAAAGACTAACATTATAACATTATATGTGTTCTATACATATATGTATGTATGTACTGTGCACTGAAAATCATTACAAACCCAAATTTATTTGTTTCTTTATCCCTGCCCCCTCCAGTTCCTCCTTATTCTACAGAGCTCTTAGTGTTTTCTAATGAAAAATACTAAAGGACATACAGTTGATAAGGTGACATAAAATTCCTTATTTGTTTATTGCCTACATGAGACCTGCAATAGAATATATGTCCAAGTATTGTGGATCTGTCACTTTGGTGTTTCCTGTCTTGCACATCCATGTCAGGCTACAAAACTCTGGGAGTACAGAAACATAATTTAAATTCCACCACATAAATTAAAATTCCACCAGTACTAACCTTAGCAATTCCCACAATATAACATACCATATGCTTTACCTTATCCCTTGTAATGTCCTTTGCTGAAAACGGGGGTCCTATTTTTCATGGTATATGTCCACTATTTTAAATGGCCTTATACCTAAGAGTGTAGTTAGCCTGCCAAATTTTAATGAAGGCTATACCACAGAGTGACAAATAGAGGTATAAGGACTCCAAAGGATATATGAATTGAGTATGCTGAACTGTTGTCATAAGCAGGTATTTTCTCTTATTCTTACAGTGTTAATTTGTCAGCAGCATCACAGCCATTGGACTATTTCATTAGAGCTAAAACCACTGATAAAATTAATGTATTCTATTTTTAGAGTGTTTTTGCATTTTAGTACAATTTTGAAATTTCTCATATTCCTGTTGTAAGACTGATGTTACCCTTTGCTGCACCAGAAAACTAAAACACATGAACATTCAGTCTGTTGATTTAATGGACTGTAGGTAACACACTTTCACAGAATCACAGAATGGTAGTGGTTGGAAGTCACCTTTGGAGATCATCTAGGTGCAACCCCCCTGCCAAAGCAGGTTGGACAGGAATGCATCCACGCCGGTTTTAAATATCTCCAGAGAAGGAGACTCCACAGCCTCTCTGGGCAGCCTGTTCCAGTGCTCTGTCACCCTCAAAGTAAAGAAGTTTTTCCTCATGTTGAGACGGAATTTCCTGTGTTCCTGTTTGTGCCCATTGACCCTTGTCCTGTCACTGGGCACCACTGAAAAGAGTCTGGCCCCATCCTCTTGACACCCACCCTTTAGATATTTATAAGCATTGCTGAGATCCCCTCTCAGTCTTCTCTTCTCTGGGCTGAACAAACCCAGGTCTCTCAGCCTTTCCTCATGAGAGATGCTCCAGTCCCTTAATCATCTTCCTAGCCCTCTGCTGGACTCTCTCCAGTAGTTCCCTGTCTTTCTTGAACTGGGGAGCCCAGAACTGGACACAGTACTCCAGATGTGGCCTCACCAGGGCAGAGTAGAGGGGGAGGATGACCTTCCTCAGCTTGCTGGCCANGCTCTACTATTCAGCCAGTTCTCAATCCATCTCACTGTCTACTTATCTAACCCACACTTCCTAAGCTTACCTATGAGGATGTTATGGGAGACAGTGTCAAAAGCCTTGCTGAAGTCGAGGTAGACAACGTCCACTGCTCTCCCCTCATCCACCCAGCCAGTCATGCCGTCGTAGAAGGCTATCAGATTGGTCAAGCATGATTTCCTCTTGGTGAATCCATGTTGACCACTCCTGATAACCTTCTCTTCCTCTGCATGCTTACAGATGACATCCAGGATGAGCTGTTACATCACCTTTCCAGGGATGGAGATGAGGCTGACTAGCCTGTAGTTTCCCAGGTCCTCTTTCTTGCCCTTTTTGAAGACTGGTGTGACATTAGCTTTCCTCCAGTCCTCAGGGACCTCTCCTGTTCTCCATGACCTTTAAAAGATTATAGGGAGTGGCTTCGCAATAACATCTGCCTGCTCCCTCAGCGCTTGTGGGTGCATCCCACCAGGGCCCGTGGATTTGTGGATGTCAGGTTTGCCTAGATGATATCTCACCCGATCCTCCTTGATCAAGGGAGAGTCTTCCTTTCTCCAGACTCTCTGTATTACCTCCAGGGTCTGAGATTCCTGAGGGCTGGCCTTAGCAGTAAAGACTGAAGCAAAGAAAGCATTCAGTAACTCCACCTTCTCTGCACCCTCCGTCATTCAACAGTAGGCCCACATTTTACCTAGTCTTCCTTTTACTACTGATGTACTTGCTGATATCATGGGTTGTTTTACATGTATTTTTTGTTCCAAGTCAATCATTAAATAGGAAAGTTATTTTAAATTTGGTACCTAAAAACCTATTTTGTACTCCTCCTCATTCCTCCCTTTATTCTGATAATCATTTGAATGACACATATACTTCTGTACAGATCCTTCTTTAAAATTCCATATCCTATGGTCACATTTTCTATATTCCTCCTGTTGGATATTACCTTATTTAAAACCAGGAAAGAAAAAACTAATCCTTTTGGTCATCACCTCTGCAGCTTTATGTATCATAAGACCTCTGTGAATCTTCAAACTTGGGTTCTGTTTTATATTGCCAGACTGCAACAAGTAGATAACTAATCACTGCATTAAAGTAAACAAATCTGGTCCCTGAAAGCTCACATTGCAGCAACTGATTTGCATGTGCCTCTTAGCTATATAGTTGTAGGTAAGATGGGCAAGTTAATACAGGTAGATCACGGCATCACGGAATTTTTAGAGTTGGAAGGGACCTCTAGAGATCATCTAGTCCAACTCCCCTGCTGATGCAGGAATGCCTAGAGCACATTACACAGGACTGCATCCAGGCGGGTCTTGAAAATCTCCAGAGAAGGGGACTCCACAACCTCCCTGGGCAGCCTGTTCCAGTGCTCGGTCACCCTCACCGTAAAGAAGTTTTTTCTTATCTTTGAATGGAACTTCCCATGTTCCAACTTGTGCCCGTTGCCCCTCGTCCTGTCGCTGGGAACCACTGGCTCCATCCTCCTCCAACCCACCCTTTAGATACTTAGAAGCAAGAATAAGGTCTCCCCTCAGCCTTCTCTTCTCCAGGCTAAAGAGTCCCAGCTCTCTCAGCCTTTCCTCATAAGGGAGGTGCTCCAATCCCCCAGTCATCTTTGTTGCCCT
>VYXH01006629.1:80389-210499 GCA_013397275.1 Burhinus bistriatus
ATTAATCACAACCCTCTGAGTTCTGTCACACAGCCAGCTCACAATCCACCTCGCTGTCTCCTCGTCTAGCCCACACTTCCTCAGCTTCCTGATGAGGATGTTATGGGAGACAGTGCCAAAAGCCTTGCTGAAGTAAGGTACATGACATCTACTGCTCTTCCCTCATCCAGCCAACCAGTTATAACATCATAGAAGGCTATCAGGTTGGTCAAGCATGATTTACCCTTGGTAAATCCATGTTGACCACTTCCAATAACTTCCTGTTCTTCAACGTGTTTGGAGATGACATCCAGAACAAGTCACTCCATTACCTTCCCAGGGACAGAGGTGAGACTAACTGGCCTGTAGTTCCCTGGGTCCTCCTTCTTGCCCTTCTTGAAGATTGGAGTGATGTCGGCCTTCTTCCAGTCCTCAGGCACCTCTCCTGTTCCCTGTGACCTTCCAAAGATGATGGAGAGTGGTCCAGCAATAACACCTGCCAGCCCTCTCAGCACTCGCGGGTGCATCCCATCAGGCCCACGGACTTACGGATGTCCAACTTGGCCAAGTGGTCTCTAATCTGGTCCTCCTCAGACAGGTGACTGATTTTGAAAACCTGACTTAACACGGAGGAAATACTTTGGTGTCCACTAAAGACATGTCACATTCAGATTTTTCTTCCCCACAGTAGCTCTGCCAGAAGCCAAAACAAGAGTATAACACATCACACCGAAGAGCTACAGTTTATTTGGAATGCAATGAAGGCTCCAATCTTTTAGCCCTGACTAAAGCTAAACTTGTATTTCTTTCAGTGAGTCATGAAAACAGAACTGGAACAGGTAAGAGTAAAATTGCTTCTGGTTAGAGAGACAAAAAAAAAAAGGCACTCATTACAAGATCCATGTACAGGTTGTCAATATTGAGACAACTTCTAAAAACACAAGCAACTTCATTTCTATAATAGATTAGACAGTTCATAAAGATTTTTGTCATAAATTATGAAAATCAAACGATGCAATTTTGTAGAGCTGAATAAATGGAGACAAAGAATAATATCAAGGTAATGAAATAGTAACATGCAACAGTTTCTAGGGGAAGAGTTTGTCTAGTTCCTGACTTTTTAAAAAATATATTTCTCTGAATTCTTTTGACTTTTTGAATATACAGCTTTGACAATAGCAATTGCCTTACAGAAGTGAGATCCGTCATTTTTGCTGAAAGACTTCTGCTTAGCAAAACTGAATTTTCACCTTCAAGGGCACTGTGAAATATTGCCATAGAGACCACCTATTTTTAGAAAGAACTATCAAACGTGCATCCAGAGCTCTGCACTTGCTTTTTCTTGATCTGCATAATGTGGAGAATAACATTTTGGAAGCCAGACGGGAAGTATTGTTGATATTGAATACTGAGAGAAAAACAACAAAAAAAACCCGCAAAGTGGGAAGGGGTGAGGGTATAAAAAGTGGGGAAGAGTAGAGTGGAAGAGAGATGTTCGTTTCATTGGGTTTTAATTGTAGTGGCAAGCTTTTGTCTTCTCACCAGTTTGGAAAATGTTACTTTTCCTCACGTGCAGAATCCTGATGTGTGTAATTAAAGTTCAGCTCATTCTAATTGCATAACTTGCAATCATTCCCTTGAAGGAGATGAACACCAATACTACTCCTTGTGTGTTTGAATGGTAAACCAGTGGAATCTTTGCCACCATTTTCTGCTTTTGTTTACTTATTTATTTCTATTTTAGCATGTAATTCCTTGCCTATAGACTTTTTCCATCAGCTTTTGTGGCGTCCATTCCACTGGAGCTTGATGCAGGAAAGCCACAAAAGACTTAGCAAGTATTAATAAGAAAACCTGTAGTGCTTGCAACCCCTGCAGTTTGGACCAAGCACAGCATGATTAATTAGAAATAGTTGGGCATTGCAACAAGCCCCTATCTATATTGCCTTGGTTGGGTTAGCTCTCTGATAGGAGGGTTTTCTGTAGCTGAAATGTGTAACTACCCTAGGCTGCTTTTAGAAGAAAAGTGATTTTCCACCACCTATGTCACAGAAGTGTCACTTCGTATCCTTCCCCTTCTGTAAACCAAGAACACCAACAAAGCCAATAAATGTGCACATGATAGAAAGAGGAGGAAAAAACATGACATAAAGTGTGGAAAAAACTCAGAAATTTCTTTTTGCATTTTGTTCATCTAATAGAACTATGACTTGTATTAGGTGCCAGCTATGCCTTATGACTGGACTGAAGATTAAGGGCTTTTTAGAGATTCATGGAATAATGAATCAAATCCATCTGTTCTATTGTAAAGGTCTATTAAAGAAAAAGCCAAACCTTCCTCTTTCAGATTTTACAATTTTATCACCTACATATGTGGCATATTAACATCTATTTCTTGCTGGAGATAAAAAGATAGACTGTTTTAGTGGCCCATAACAGCAAAGAAATGAATTACTACTGTGACTTATTGTTCATGGTCCGAAATAAATTCTAAATTATTATATTCAAAGCTGTCTTCACTTACTGTTGTTTTTAACCACCATTATATGAATTGCCTTTTATTGTTTGAGATCACTTATAGACCAATAACAATTTTATTATACCTATCCTCCCTTATGTAAAATCCTTTTATAGTAATTTTGAACTTCTTTACTGTCTCAATGAGTGTCATTAAATCCAATGAGACCACATATTGACTAAGGTGTTATTTGGTGTAAACAGAATACTAGGCTCCAGCTCCAGATTTTTCTTGTTTCTCTACATATACTGTGTTCATCAAGATCAGATTTTATCTTTTTTTTTGCTCCTCCCCTGATCCCACATGTACTTGTCCTCCTTGGACTCCAAGGGAAACAGTTTCAAAACCAGAAGAATTACAGTGATTTTTATAACAATGAGCAATGCCACTGGAACAAAAAATTGGTAAACTGATGGGGTAACATCAGGAATACTGGTTTTTTTTCTTTTTTTTTCAGTTCAAATTTCACTTGCAACAATTTGTCTGCTTTCCTCTTTTTTTTTNTTTTTTCGTTTTTTTTTTTTTTTTTTTTTTTTTTTTTTTTTTTTTTTTTTTCTCCAGTAAGGTTTGATTTGCTGCACAATACTACGGACCCATGTGTCCATCTCACATCTTGAACAGGCAGTGCTGGTTCTGGTTGGTGGTGCCCACACAGAGGGAAGAAGTTGCCCAAAGACCCCATCTCTGCATTGCGAATAGCTCTTGTGCACAGAATCAGCCGTGGCTACAACAGGAGTAAAGTCAGCTCAAACACACCCTCAAACACGCACCTCAAGAATCAGAGGTAAGACTGAGACACATAAGGCAAAACTGTCACTGCAGGATGAAACTCTTGGGAACACGAGGTTGCTTTGGGGTTAACTTTAGCTTTGTACCAGAAGTATAACATAGTCTTGCTTAAAAAACTGCTAGAATTCCGCTTTTTAAATGACACAAATAGAGATGGGACACCTGGAACAGGTTTTCCACTGTTTCTCAGAATTTTCTTTGCCAGTTTCTAATGCTGAATTGATTCATCCAATTCAGTTGTCAAAGCGTGTCAGCTACAAAATTTCCTTAACAAAAATTAAACAGCATGTAAGCCTTTCTTCTACTATCTATTTCTAGAGGAAAAAAAGTAAGTCTCACATTCAATAAAAAAGTCACAGGGAACTTGGAAAGTAACTTTTTTCTTTAAAAAAAAAAAAAAATCATCACAGGCTTATGTCAGAAATTACCCTGGAAAATACATAGCACGTCAAGAGATGTGGCAATATCATTCATAAACCAGAACTCTAGAAGAGAAAATAGTATTGCATTACCACTAGTGATATATAAAAATGCTTATTAATAAGAAACCATGAAATATGTTCTTTGGAAATTCAGCTGATGACATTTGCATCACAGAATGTGTATTACAGGAATTCATACTACAAAAAGAGAACACAGTGATTAAACAGGTTGGCAAATTATTTTCAATCTATGGATAAATCTGCTGACTGGTATTTTTGGGAGGGTGAAAGACAACAGCATCGATCATACATCAAATTCTTCAGATTTTCATCTGAAACACCACATTATCCCCCCACAAAGAAAACTGAAAAATGTACTCTGCAAACACTGATAGCAATAAGTCACACAAATGTCAGTGGTGTTTCTGTTCAATGCTGCTCTGACTTGCAACCATGAGAAAAAGTTCCAATGGCATGGAGCTGTGAAACCTGAAACACTAGTTGTGAATGCAGAGATAAAAAACTAGCAAGGTTTTCTGCAGGGTGACAGAAAGGTACAAGCTCAGAATCTTCTGAAAGAGCTTCTCAAGTGATAACACATCATATTCACAACAATGCAATAATATTGCTACAGATAAGAAAACCTGAAAGAAACAACTGTTTTCTATATAACACAAAGCTGGTGAACAAGAAACGTTTAGCAAATTTATGCACTAAAAAAAATAAGCTGTAAGGTCAATGTGACAGAGCAGTAAGATACTTTAAGTTCAGTGGATTTAGAAATACCCATTTCATGTATTTTAGTGTGTGTGTTTTTAATATCCTACATTTAGCATTTAATGTGGTGACTACTGATAGGTATACATGGGTCTTATTGGAGAGATTATTAAAACTGTGCAGTTATAGCTGCCCAGCTAGGGAAACTAGTCGTAAAGGTACGTCACGTAGATGCTCACATACCCATGAGTCGGGCCACTGAGGAACATCAAAACAATCAGCAAGTGGATAAGGCTGCTAAAATTTTCCAGACAGACTTGGACTGGGAACATAAAGGTGAACTATTTTTAGCTTGGTGGGCCCATGACTTCAGGTCATCAAGGAAGGGATGCAACATATAAATGGGCTCGTGACCGAGGCGTGGATTTAACCATGGACACTATTGCGCAGGTTATCCACGACTGTGAAACATGCGCTGAAATCAAGCAAGCTAGACGGTTAAAACCTTTGTGATATGGAGGACGATGGCTGAAATATAAGTATGGGGAGGCTTGGAAAATTGACTACATCACACTCCCTAAAACCCGCCAGGGTAAGCGTTATCAGCCCCCTCTCCAGTAATGATATTGTGTGCAATGTAATGTTTATTTGGGGAGATTACACTTTGAGTTTATATGGGGCTAGGCTGAAATATACGGGGGTGGGCTGGGCAGGATGAACACTGGCAAATCTATAACTCTCTATGTGGAAAATGAGACAAACCCAGTAGATTGGTGTTTTGCCTATGGCAAATAATCATTTAGCATGAAAGAGTTTTGTAAAAAATGATCCTTCAATTTGCATTAGCACACATGAACATGGAGTACTTCATGCTTTCCAACTGTATTCTGTGGAGCTTTAATGCTTACAATGACATGATCACTTCTTTCTCTTTCAGTATAATTTCCACCTGCATTCATTGTTCTGTGATTAGAGACAGGACAAATACAATGTAAATCATATCAATCCCACTGTATTAAGCATACAGTACAATGATAATAATAGTAAAAAGAGATAAAAGGAAACAGGAATGGCAAGACTGAGAAGTCACTTGATCCATGTGCCTAGGAAGGATCACTGGTGCTTCAATCATATGCAATATTGCTGATTCTTTACATGAAAAGTCTCAGTAGAGCTCCACACTCTTTGAGTGACTCCTCCCACAGCTTGGTAGGAATTTGCCAATGTTGTAAACATGTTTTCTTGTCTGCTGGGATTATTCAGTATTTGGAATTATCATTTTGTACTGAAAGCTTCTGTGGATAAAGATTTTCTCTCTTACTTCCGAGAGTATCAACAAAGCTTTCACTTAAAACATTTTATCTTAAAAAGAAGATGCTGCCACTACAGCTCCCCACCATCTGCAGTTCTTCTTGTGCCTTTTGTAGCCCATGGGTAATGCTAACAACTAAACTTTACAGTGTTTGGAAGTAAAGGAAAAGGAAGCCATTGCCATCATTCTGCATGAAGTGCGCTTCTTCCCCAATACCTGTAGCCTTTATACAGTTTGCTTAGGCATATCATACAGAGACTATCTACTTCTTTCTTTAAACAGAAAACCTGAACAGCTCATTTCTTTCATGACTGAGGGCAATTATGAAGGCACCAGAAAGCATTTCCCAGCCTATTTAAAAGCCTCACAAGGAATAATGTCATATAGCTCCAGTGAAATCATTATGCTCCATCAAACTTAGACAGAAGAGAATGTACCTGGGCCACAACTTTGTGGTAACATTGCCTACAGTTTGAAGACCAAAGCTTATGAAAATTTCTACTCATTCCAAAGTTTTATCAGGCTTCACAAAGCGTATTGAGTTAGGAGAGTGGCTGGCTTTTGACAAAGTACCAGCTGTCACATCTGAGGGTCTTGAACCTCAGTAGCCAGCAACAAGCAGTGTTTACGTGACTATATATAGAATTATAATTTGCAGAAAAAAATACAGTCAGTCTTGTCTTATATTAACCTATCTTAAGTTGGTTGCTGACCACCATCTGCTCAAATACTAGGACACACATCCACAGAATTTCTTTCATTTGCTTTGATGGAAGAAGGATTGGCCTCCAAGAAGAGAGAAAGATAAGGATGTTCAAGGCAAATTCTGAAGAAAAAGAATTCCATACAAGAAGGTAGAAATTTGTCTCAATTTGATAATTAATCCAGTAATGCAGACCTTAAACATGAACCACCTAGAGCAAAGAGGCAGAGTTTTCTGCACTAGATTTAATTTCAGGTACATGGAACAAATGCAGGACAGCATGTTGACCTCAAGAAAAATTCATACTATCAGCAGAATCAGGTGAAAAACAAAATGACAGCAACAACTGCTTCACAATTGAAAGATGATTCCCTAGACATAATCATTTGCTTCACATCTCTGGAAAACCCCATTAATTTCCACCCCACACTTCACACCCTGCCACCTGTGACTGCCAAGAGCCACAACTTAGTATGCCACCTTAACAAATCAAACAAGAAATGTGATGATAAAAGCAACTAATACTATCCATACAGACCACCACACTACGTATGAATTAGTTCAACTCACTGGTTCTGTTACTCTAAATATTGCTTCAGTTCTCCTGATTTGTATAAAATTGTTGTCCACTTCTTCCTTTAATATCCTACCTCATACTGTCAATAAAGAAGTCAGTCACTGACATGGTGATTTGTACTACATTATATAAATGAAGGGTTTCTCCTTCTCCCTATTTTTGGTTTTTTGTTTGTTTGGTTGGTTTTTTTGTGGGTTTTTTGTGTGTGGGGGGGTTTTTTTGTTTTGGTTTGGGTTTTTTTGTTTTAATGTTCTGTGTGAGATGCATGTTTACACAGAGGAATGTGTGTGTACTCCTGTAATATGCAGGGAGGGAGACAATCTTGCTAGCAGCTGATAAAGACCTAAAGCAGAAGATTCATCATACGCACCGGCTTCATAGAAAGGGCTGTCACCTAAGATCTGATATATTTTATGGGATGAAGTCTGACAATTATATTGTCAAGCTGCTAATATTATGTCAGTTCTTTAAATGTGATGAACATTTTTGTATTCCTACTGGCGAGATGGCTAACAATTCTCAGAGAACTCTATTTTTTTCATTCCAATTACATCTGGTCCTTTCTCTCTCCTCACTGTTGTATGCTCAGTTGTTTATTTATTGTTATTGCTAAACAAACCAAAAAAAGAGTGCCAACTGAAAAAAAATTATATACTGTTTGATATTATGTACTGCAAATAGGGAATTATCCCAGTAGGGTGGTGTTGAAACAGCACATTTCAGATGCAACCATAAGAACAAGCTGACAAATTGCAGGAGTCCTACATATGAGAACACAAATATACTTAACAAAATGTTATTTTTTATATATGTATGCATATGTACCTAGATATATATACATGAGGGAGATCATAGTCACAATAATTATCACAGATCTGGAAATAAATATTTTATGAAGCTATAATACTCGCTGAAAAAAGTGCTAAATTTCTTCCTGCATATTCTTATAAAGAAAATTTTTATTTAAAAATCCTAGGGTTTTACCAGGCAGACTACATGTTAGTCACTCATATTTACATGTACATTGCAGCTTCCCATGCCAGAAACCTTTGATAAAAATGCTTTTTTCTACAGGCATGTCATGATTTTTGAATCCTTATAAAATCTGTCAAAGCAGAACCACTTTCCATAAGAATATTCAGCGGCGACTGTCTTCTGGCGAGCGAGATCTGTGACCTCTGACTACCAAGCAGCTCCAGTGACACACTGTCCTGACTGGGGCTGTGTTTCACAGCAAGCTCCAGCATGCTACTTCCAGGCAGTTTGATGCTAAAGCTGCTGCAGAAGTGATTTTTTTTCCTTTTCTTTGAAATGACTAAAAGGTTTTTCACTTTCACCTCTCTTGAAAGTGGATGACACAAATTTGGTCAACCACCTTGTAAAAAGTTGAAATAGTAAATTCACACATTACAGAAATCAGAAAAGCCAAAATGGAAGACAGAATAGTTTAATTTTGAATTAATTTTCAGAAAGGTGGCGTAAATAGGATTTTGAGGATGCGATTTCATATATTGAGTGTGATGAGAGGAAACTAAAAGCAACAGGAACATATTTGAGAAGATGAGACATGCAGAAAGTAAGGAATTGTCCAGGAGAGTGGAAAGCAAGTGGGTGTTTTAGATTGGCATTTGTCTAGTCGATAGATAATGTAGGAAAGTGCGTAAGTACTGCTAAGGCAGCAGTCACAGAGGATAAGACAAGGAGAACTCATGAAGAAACACTTGGGGACATCATAATGGACTTAAGCTCAGAGGAGGTGATCTCACATTGTCAATCACGGAAAAGTGAATGAATAGAAAACAGGAACAAAAGCATGACAAGACAGTAATCATGCATCAAGCTAAACAGATGAGCTTTTACTATCATAAACGTACATTTCGGGGGAAATTTTGAAACTGTCAGTCCATAGGCATCTCCTATCTAGAATCAAGTACTACGAATAATGCATTGGTGCAGAGAAGGTGTTCAGAGACTGTATGTGATTTTAGATTAAAAATCTTTTGTACTGTAAGAAAAGGCTTGCATCTACGTTGTGTACCAGAAGCTGCAATTATGCAGATAGCACAATTCAATCCATTATCCTTAGAGCTCTTCATATAGACTTTGGAATATAGAGTTTCTCTGTGAAGATCAATGTGATAGCAAGTTATCACCAGATACACTGCATGGAACACCAAATTGTACAGTACATATACTGTGTTTTTCATATGGCGATAGCTGCACTTTGTTCTTAAAATATCCTGTAAAATGCACACTGCTGTTGTGAAGTCCTGCTCATAAATTCACAGATATGTTTTTTCTTGGACTGTCCTTTATAAGTAGTAAATCCAGGGCAAACATTAACGGACGCTGTGCCTCCTGTAAGGCTAATCTACAGGATTACCAGATGTTGCTTATTTCAAAGGGACCCTGTGATTCAGAGAAGACACAAGTAGAATGTTATGAAAATGAGTTATTACGAAAATGGACACTAAAAGAATGAAATGAATGCAGAAAAAAAAAAAACATTTTAGGAGGGGTAATTCTAGGCTTGCATTGCATTTGGGATTAAAGATAAAACTGCATTAATAACAGAGTTTTAGTGAAAATCTCATTCTAGGTTAGAGGTTTCATGTTTAAATCCTCATCTCAACTCAAAAACTAAGCTCAAAAGTTCAACTCAAATCTAGTCTTGCTCTCCAAACAGTTTGCGTTAAAAGATAGCAACTGGATTCAGCAGTTCAAAGGCAAGTGTTTTGACGCAGAGGCACGGCTGTTGGGGAATAGGTTTTCAGAAGAAAAGCAATGGACTGGAACGAAAGCCTAACACACTGCCCTGGCAGCTTGATTAGCCACGAGATCTTGAGCAGTAATCAATTGCTGCTTTGTAATGATTCTTATTAGTACCCTATTCGGGTTCCAGCCTCACTCAAAACTAATAGGATGCAAATTTACCTGTTACCTTGTATATGTAACTATAATTGTGCAAAACACTGTTTCACTTTACCTTGTTCAATTATATTAGAAGATTAAAGTTATACGCTATTTTCAATTCTCTGTAGCTTTATGTGTGAGCAGAAATGTATCAACCTCTGAATTAGGCAAATACTTGAACATCTAATTGAATAATTTAGGGGAAAAAAGAGCCAGGACAGAGAAAGAGGGGTTCTATCATTAATAGTGTTCTCATAGTTAGAGAATTGACATCTTCTAACTGAATTAAGAGCTAAATTCATCCAACCAGACTGGTCTTACTCCAAAATAAAGGAGGTAAATTATTAGGAAAACAAGATCAGGAGTACTGTAGCTTGAGCTTGGCAATTGGAACTAAATGTCACCTGAGCTGGTGGTCAAACAAAGAGCTTGATTTGCAAATTTGATTTAGTCTGTGATTGAGGAGGAAGACATTTCTGGGGCATTAGAAACAGGAAAAAAGTGGCTTGGGGAAAGTGAAGACAGACTTTTCCCTAGAAAGATGGAAGACTTCAGTGCAGAGGAAAAATTTCCAGCAAATGTTTTTTCCTGTTTCTTTGTCCAAACGTTTGGCAGGCTATACTGCTGTTGTCCTAAATTCTTCATCTTTTTTTGCTCTCTCCTTCTCCAGAAAAGTATTCACCTTTTGAAATTAGAGATTCAGGTGTATTTAGGGATGCTCCAGATTTGCAGTATCTCTACACTGAAGAAAGCTACAATTGCTTCTTATTTCTCAATTTCTCAACCTCAGTTCTCCTTTAACTCCTAAGGGGTATAAAAAATTTTAAATGCAAAGTCAAACCATTGACTGCTTACCATCATTGCTAATGTACCTTCCCTATTAGAAGTTACTAAAAATAGAGCCTATACAGAAAAAGGAAAACACACATTTATGATTTCAAAACACCAGCTCAGTGCTGCTTCTGAATGTCACCTGGAAATTATGAAGGGCATATTTTCACTTCCTCACCTGTTTGCAGTAATCTTTGTTCAGCCCTTCACATTTGCGCTAGGGACATGTTGCTGGACAAAGATTACTGCAAACAGGTGAGGAAGTGAAAAAGAGCAGACGACTCAGTTGGAGATAAAGTAGGTGTGCTAGCATCTGCTAACCTCGTAAGCTAAAGCACCAACAGACTATTTCTAAAGAAAATTAACATGACGTAATAAACCATCTGCTTAATGAGAAGACTAAATGCAGTCTTTCGCCATTTAAAACAAAAGCATCATAAGCAAGGTGAAAGAGTAGGCAACCTGCTGGCAGCAAATCTGAATCTGTAAGATGTGCAAATACGCAATTTATTAAGCACAATTTATAACTAGATAGAAAAAGCCAAAAAATTCCAGAGAATTTATGGAGATATCCGTATATGTAACTGTAATGTTCATATTTACAATAATCTCAGGCATCTGCTAAAAAATTATCTTTTCAAAGATAACGAACACTGAAAACACGAAAAAGAGGGAGTTATTTTCTTGTAAGAAATAAACAGGCCATTAAGTAATTAAATACAGACCCTGGTTTGACTGCGGGGTTTTATAAACTATTCTGTGATCATCCAATTCTGGTACTAAAAACAGCATTTCGGGAAGCAGAGAAGAAAATACATCTGCAGGCTACTTAATAGAGAAGACCACAATACTTATAGAAACAATCCGTCTCCTTAGCTGGAAAAAAAAAAAAAAAAAGAAAAAAAAAAAGCCAAAATACTGAGCATGAAGAAGGACAATGTATATGTAACATTGGGCATAGCAAGACCACAGTTTCACAAGGGGACTGTGAGCATGCACACCACATACACAGGTGAAGTACAGGTTTTGCAGTTCAACCTACTGTTGCATTACATGCCTTTACAGAGAGAAGGGGCCTGGCAGAGCAGGATGGAGTTTAAGTTAAAAGTGTGATGTAATTTTGGTCCAAGTTTCAGTATCTGAGATTTAACATCTGTAAGACATTCTGCCTCAGAGAATAGTTCTGCATCTACAAGAAAAAAAAGCTTCATGTTTCCTTTTAATTCATGATTTATTACTCTCTTTTGTAACATATTTGTTGGAGCTGTCCTAAGCCATTTATTTCTCATGTGCAAAGGGCAGTAAAAGACAGAAAAAAATAACTCAAAGAATAAAGAGCCTCACTGCTTGGGCACCACCACCATATATACTGTACCGAAGTGTCATGCTATGGATATCAAAAACAGGCTGATGGACAGAAATACAGAATCCAGTGCAAAAGACTGGACACTATCAGCAATAATCCACTGCTTGGGCACAATCAGAGAATTTCATGCATATCCTCAACAGAATCATGAGATATCTCTAAGGATAGAAAAGTCTTCTTTTTAGAAGCTAAACTGAACACAGGATTCAAAGCACAGATTAGGACATTACCCACTGCAATAATCTGAGTGAACTTCTTGGTCCAATTGCTAAATTAGCTTTTTTCATTTTTTGCTTTTTTAATTAAAAAAATAAAGAAACAAAACAAAAAAATGTTGCTTTCTGCTTACATTTTTAAAATATCAGGTAGAATATTTTTATTTGCACACAATGTTGGCTTCTCTCTTGGATCTAAATGTTTTCACTGAATTTGATCTAACTTCATGAAGTGAACATTTGCTGAACTTGTCCACTGACACTTTGACAAGTTCTACTTCTTTATAGGGCTTTTTTATTAAGTTGGATCATTTGCTGAGAAAGTAACATGCTTCTTGTAGCATTTTCTGATTTTTCCTCCCGCAACTAAATCTCCGCTTCTGTCAAGATGCTGAGTTGCACCACGTTAGCTGCTATTATGAGAACTCTTTTTGTAGGTATTTTTTATAATGACTTTTATAAAATCAGCCCATTTTTCCTAAGCTGCTGTGCATTAGAGGTTACACATGCCTTGTTTACTTTCATTCTTCTGAAAACATACTTGTTTAACCAGCGTTAGTTCTTTTCTGATACACGATTAATTCTTAAAATTAAATATGTATACACATATTTGTCCATAAGTATTTACTACTGCAAATAAGGAATTTTTCAAGTAAAAGCAGTCAAAATAAAGATTGAGTATTTGTTATCACCACATCTCTATCTGCAGATAGCTGAATTATTTGAATGACATTAAACAAAAGTTTATACAAAGGTATTTTAATTATCAGTTGCTTATTTGTTTTTAATGATCAACATGGGTCTTTTATTTCAGGTGTCCCTTGGCATAAAAATAATGAAGATTTACTGTTTGTTTGACAGATATGATGTGATGCAATTTAGTAATGACTTGTTCTCATTCGGAAAAGCACGTAAACAACAGCCTTAATTTGAAGCACTTTAGCAACTGTCATTGACTTTAGTGAGACTACTTATATGCTTAAGATTACAGCAGTATTAAGAATGGTTGAACTGGGAACTTTTGCTGATTTTTTTCTTCACAGAAAACCAAACCAAATGTTCTTTCTAAAACTCTATGGACTGGTTTTAAAATTTGGAACTCCTGGTATCGCTTCTAATGGATGGAGAAAAAAAAATCAGAAAAAGACATAGAAAACCTACAGCTTGCCTAAGAGTTAGCACTGTGCTGAACCACTGTTATGCCATATGATAGAGTTCAGCTCTTCCTAAATTAAACTTCTGTCAGTGACAGCTCATAAAGAAGGCAAAATCCTTTGATTCCTCTGTAATACAGGAAAAGAAACCTGCAATTCCCTGTCATATCATATTGATAATTCTTTAAGCTGTTAGTATAAATTGACATTTGACTGAATTCCACATTAGATAAGTCAGCTGAAAAACAGGGCCCAATCAAAAGCACTAAAACTCTCTTTGTTGACATTTACTTGTATAATAAACTAGTTATTTATTGTGCCAGAACAAGTCACCTATGGCTTTCCCCATTCCCTGTACATTTATTGGTCTGCATGTAGATTATGTAGGAACATTTTCATGTCCTATTCACAAGAGAAGAATATACTGTAGCAATTTCTGTATCTAATGATTGCAGTAGGTGTACCATTATTCTGCCCTTGGTTCCCAAGACTCCTTTTGGCATTTTTAAAAGCTGCTGTTGCTTGTAACCAAAAATCTCTTATGCATTAGTGGAAAGGAACTATGAGAAGTCAAGGTAGATTTTTTTTAATGCTGCTACAAAGTGAAAGAAAGTTCAAAGGAAAACAGTGAAAGATGAGAATCCAAGCCCTATTAATAGCCAAATAATTTTTGTCAAAAAGTAGAAGTCTGCAAAAACAATGGGGTCCCTTGTTCAAAGAGCTATTTTTAAGAGAGTTTAATTAAAAACTGCCTGGTGCGCTCTGCTTTGCGCACAGCTTTGACTTGTTTCAACTTCAGTGGCACAGCATTCATTTATGGCATAACTTTTAGAGCAGATTAGCTCCAAATTGACATGGCAAAATCCATTATTCTAGTGCTGTTGCAGAGACATACAGAAATTTCAGACCAAAGCTCCTTCCATAGTGATGTTGTTACCCTTTCAAGAGTCTAGTAGCACTAGCTCAAGCAGATAGCTAAGCTAAGCTACCTGCTTAAAACAGGTAGGGGAAGCGAAAACCTTTCTCCACAGTTGCAATGCTCATTATTGCACACAGAAATGCCTTACGTCATGTTTTGTTCAGTATCCCCGCTACCATCTGTTTGGGCTTGCAGATTTGTATGTTAAAGAGCTCTTGCCAGTCTCCCTTGTTTCCTTGCTGAACACAACCCTTGCCATTATTTAAAGAGGCACCAAATAAATAAATAAAAGTTAAAACAATAAAAGAACATAAAAATTAACTTCTCAGTGAATGATATTTGGGGAAAGGCAGAATATGTATTTGCAGTGAAATAAAATTATTTAATAAATTAACTGTGATATAGGTTTGAGTGGAATGGTTCCACTGATGGGGACCATTATGGGAAATAAAACTGCATCCAAAACACCAAAGAAAAGGCAAACATATTACTTTTTACTGCACTCCTAAAGAGTCACAGGAGCATACGAAACTGTAGACTAACAGCTAAAGTGTAGCACACTATCATGCTTAGTGCATCATATTTTCTCCTTCCTCATACATTAAAAATATATTTGTCAGAGTTGCCCATGACTTCATGAAAATATAGTTTCACTTTCCCCTATCATTTTGTAACAAAGATGCAAGCAAAAAGCGAAGAAATTTATTAGTTAATATACAGAAATATTTAAACGATAAATCTGTCATGATTCAGATATGTAAATTCACTTCTTCCCATATTCTCCCATTCCCTCCACAATCCATGGCTTTTCTGAGCTTGTCAAATCATCCTTTTGTCCTCTAAAGTATTCTGGAACAATATCTTCTGATGACAGTGACATTTAGTGATGACAGTAAAGCTGATAAACTGATTATTGGGTTGCTATCATTTCCTATTCTCCTCCCCCACTTCTATAAAACTGGAATAAAGGAAGTCTAGTACCTGCGCTGCATTAAGTAGTCCTTTTAGCCTTCCCTATAATACTAGTCTCAGTAAAACTGAGCCATCTGCAGACTGAAGAAAAATGACGCTACCTCAAACTGTTGTTTCTTGTCCATATAAAAGTACACTCATGTCTACCTTACATCAAGAAAAACATTGTGCTGCTAATACTGTAATTCATGAGCAAGAGATTCAAAGCTGATTCTGCGATTTACAATGTACACATCGGTTATCTTGGCTGTCAAGGAAGAGACCCTTTTAATGCTGGAACCTCACTCGAGATGGAATAGAATGGAATGGAACAGAGCAGAACAGAATAGTTCAGTTGGGACTTACAGTGATCATCCGGCCCAACTGCCTGACCAATTCAGGGCTGACCAAAAGTTAAAGCATGTTATTAAGGGCATTGTCCAAATGCTTCTTAAACACTGACAGGCTTGGGGCATTGACCATCCCTCTAGGAAGCCTGTTCCAGTGTTTGACCACCCTCTCAGCAAAGAAATGCTTCCTAATGTCCAGTCTAATCCTCCCCTGGAGCAGCTCTGAGCAATTCCCATGTGTCCTGTCACTGGATACCAGGGGGAAGAGATCAGCACCTCCTGCTCCACTTCCCCTCCTCAGGAAGCTGTAGAGAGCAATGAGGTCGCACCTCAGCCTCCTTTTCTCCAAATTAGACAAGCCTAACGTCCTTAGCCACTCCTCATAGGACATCCCTTCCAGCCTTTTCACCATCTTTGTTGCCCTCCTCTGGACGCACTCAAGGACCTTAATGTCCTTCTTAAATTGTGGGGGCCAGAACTGCAGACAATACTCAAGGTGAGGCTGCACCAATGCTGAACACAGTGGGATAATCACCTCCTTTGACCGGCTGGCTATGCTGAGTTGGATGCACCCCAGGATGTGGTTTGCCCTCTCGGCTGCCAGGGCACGCTGTCGACTCATATTGAGCCTGCTGTCGACCAGCACCCCCAGATCCCTCCCCTGCAGGGCTGCTCTCCAGCCATTCCCCTCCCAATCCATACTTGCGTCTGGCATACTTTCCACTAACTCGTCTTTCCTCCAAAATCCTTCTGTGTACCAGCGAAGACTGAAATCTCTTGCACCTTTCTTGCAACTGGTTATCTTCGTATCTTTGACAAGTATTCTTAAAACAGATAAAGCAATATGGAAGCCAACTACTCTTGACTTCAGCCTGAAGACTGTTAGTTTCATATTTGCAAATGTTCGGTTTTTTCTTCTACTGAGCTTAAGTTTCATTTTGTTCATAGTGAATTAAGTATAGTAGGTTGCAATCTAAGTTTTCAAGTCAAGTTAAAATGTAGCAAAAAGAATTGTTTGAGAATGCATATCTTAGCATGTTTCTAATAATTGGGGAAATATTACTTACTCTTCATTAGGGAAATGCAGGCAGAAGGAGAATCTGACTCACCCAGAGCAGTGTGCTAGTCACTAGATCATCTAGGAACAGAACAAATTAATCCTAACTCCCTGTTGTTTCCAATCTCCTATAAAATGCCCTGGTTAAGCTACGCTGTACTTTCGAAGTGCTTGATTAATGACTGCATAGGCAGGACGACTGAATCAAATCTTCCCTTTGCTCCATCTGGGTGAAGCCACTTATGCTTTGGCTAAGTGACCTTTCTTCCTCCATGGAGCATGGGGGAGGAGGGTGAGAAAAAAGCTGCAGCACTATCTGGCATCGTCTTCTCATGCATCGCAAGACAGTGTTTCTCATGAGCAATTCTAGAAGCCTGACTCCACAGTCTTCTCGGTTGGTACGTATCTATGCTTTCTAATGAAAGCACATCAATTTCTATCAGCTACTAGGCTAGTTCATAAGTTAGAAAAAATTATTAGTTTAATAATAAATAAATTAGTATTTATTTCTAAAAAAGTAGAAATAATTAGTATGAGATCTCTGTGTAATGGGATGTCAGTTATGGACTCATGAAAATTAAAGAGTACATTTGTTGTCTTCTGTGGAAGCAGATGGAGACCTTCATTAGAAAAGAAGATCCTATTTTATGCTTTGACACCTTTAACTTTTGTTTCTGTAGCACTATTGACTTCGGTGGAATAAGATACAGCTAAGTATAAGTCAGGATATTAAATCCAGTTCTTATTGAATATGTCTCAGAGATGTTCTAGCTATACACTTTAGCAGTTCCTCTATTTCAAAAACACTATAAAATTTTATGATGTCATTTTGATCAATTTTGCACTTAGGAAATGATAGTAGATGTTCTACTTCTTTCTCAGTAGAACAAAACCAGAAAAGTAACTTGTACTTCCCCAGGCAAAGGTGAATCATCAGGATGTGTATCTGAGTGAGCATCAAATAGTCAAAACTGCAAATAGCTTTTAACATATACTCCAGGCTTTGCAAAAAAATGGAGACAATATTCCATTCCTGTAGTTTTCTTTCTTGCTTTCACTGTGTCCCGTCATCTCACTTCAGCTTTCTGGAATTTGTTTCACTTTACATTTCCAACTCGCAAGTTTCCCTTTTTCTAATAAAAGTATCAATGCTGATAACTTTTTTCCCCAAGACTCTTTTCTCTTGACAAATAATAGAAAAGGAATATCTTCTGTTTCTCAAAACTTGGATCTGTGTATCAGAAAACTCCCACATCTTTAAGCTCTATTTTCCTGTTTATACAAAACAGGTCATGTCATGAAAGACGATGCAAACATACAAACATGAGTGAAACTTTAAATAACTTTTTACCACTGCTTTTACACACCCATGAAAATGCAAAAGTCTTGCTCCTTTTTTTGTTTATTATAACTCACTTCTCAAGTCCTTTCTTCCCTTCCCCTGCATATGCACAATTTTTCAGTATTTTTTACTATTGCACATTTCATAACCAATATACAGACAATTTTGCTTTCTAAGAATTGTGCTGTTCCTTGAGCGAATGACACTACTTTTCTAATGATCCTCCATTAATTACTGTAAACCTGATGTTTTCTACCTACTTTATATCCTCCAACCAAAGCAAATTGAATCTGAATGAGAGTTGTCCTGTTTCCTTCCCTCTTGATTGAGACATATAAATGACAACTGGTGTGATGCCTATAACTGTTCAAAATAACATTCTCAGATGTACTGCCAGACATATTACTTGACTGTAAAAAAAAAAAAAAAAGCTGCAATCTTGTAACTACTTTGTGAAAAGTGACTAAAATCGAAACAAAGCTGTTCTGGTAGTATCTGCACCCCTTTTTCATTTAATTCTTTAGAGCATTCATTCACAGCATCAGACACTAGATTAAGACCTCAAAATTTATCTCTAGACAATCCAATCCATTTTTAACCGCACTTCGATAAAATAAAATTAAGAACTGAATAGCACACAGAGTAAGGGGGTCTAAGAATTCAACTAAATTATAATCCAATAATATTTTCAAAACTGTTTGAAGATATGAAAGTATCCTGAAAAGGGTAGATCTATCATTCCTGCTTAGAGAACAGATAGAGAAGCTGAACATAAAAGAAAATCAGATTCTCCATCCAGCTGCCATTTGTTATGTGACCTTGCCAACTGAATGTTGTACAAAGTGTAAAGTGACTGAATATCCAAACTTTCTGAAGCCGAAGTACCAGAAATTGAGATGGGAATGGCTGGGGAAGAAAAGATAAATGAGTCTTTTTCCTACATGTGCATACACATCATGTACCTGCTCTCCAATGGATCACAGTATATTATGGATTACTATTGTAGTAGTCTGAGATGACTACTTAATCCCCTTCATAGCTAAGGAAGCAAGTAGCCTTCTCCATGCCCACCTCAATCCAGTATTATTCAGTACCAGTCATTTTGAAGCTCTTCTACTAACTCTTGCAGAAAAGGCTTTATATCAGTAACCTAAGTGTTGAAGGATTATGCTTCCACAGAAGAGGTGAATGCATTAATCTAAATGACTGAAAAAAACCTAACCCCCCAAAAAATCCGCCCAAAATACAAAGAATTGCAAGTAAAAGATTAATATAGAGAGTGCCACGTACCAGGCATCTTTTGTGACTATTCAAGTAGCACTTTTCTCAAGCAAACGGCACACTAGGGAAGTGGGTGCTTCAGAAGACCTAGCATAGGTTTTCTACACACAGGTAAATTCGCACATCAGAAAGAACAGCAACAAACGTTAAAAACAAATGTTTTAACGAAGTAAAATATTTCCCTGAATGCAGTGTTGCATTTTATTTCTGAATTACAAATTTTACTCGTGTCTCAAAGTATAAGAGCTTAACACAGCTGCCACAAAGACGACCCGGTGAACATACTGACAAAGGACATCTCCGTAGCCGGGAGCCCTGAGATGTCTCTGATAAGCTCCGCTGAAACCTTCTTGATGGGGAGTAGTTGGCAGGACAAAGAAACCTTGATGGGTGCAGGACAAAAAAACAGTGATAAGGAACTGACTGTCCAGGAAAACAGGAGTCAGCAACACTTATTCTGGGAACTAATGTCCTACATCTAGTTACACTAAAAGGGATAAAAAGTAAATTGCTACCTGCCCGAGACGAGCTTCTCTGTACAAGATCTCCCGGACAGCCTGGACCCTGGCTAGGGACACCTGGCTGACTCTGGACTCCATGACACGGGTCATCTTTGAAGTGAGACTTTTGTGTTGTGGATGAGCCCCACACCACTGCTGGGAGCGGTTTGGTGAACGCCATAGTGGTAACACCTCATGGAATATATTTATAGGTGCACGTACAGGTAAAGGTTCATAAGTATATGCTTACTTCACCAGTTGGAATTCTGTAATAACTTTTAATATACATATATTTGCTTTCCTAGCACTAATTTTGTAGTGACTTGTAGCGTGTGTGTATATATATATTTACTAATAGTAGTTTTGTAGTAATTTGTAATAAGGAAATTCTCTGAAACCCAGACACCTGTGTCCTTGCATGTCACAGAATCCTGAGGGCCCCACCATCACGATCTTTACACACCTGTTGGTCGGGTAACCCTCACAGGCGTGTCCATGACCACTACAGAGCTGGGAAACTATCCATCAAAAATTTGGTATACATTTCCCTCTTGACACACAGGGCCAACATTTGAAGTTTACACTGACTATCAGTGTCGTCTCCTGGAAACATCAACAGCAGGTCTGGACTAAGCATTTCACTTCCACCAGGGAGATCTTCTGTTAACTTTACTGTTGATCCTTTAGCAGATATTTTACTACCTCTTTGAAAATTTGTATCATCATAGCCCTACAAAAAATCCAATTATCATAATTTGCCTCAAGACAGACTGTGAGAAACTCTGAAGTTAAAAATGCACAAGTTGGTAAAGTCAAAAATTGTCCAAATATTATGAAAAAGAAAATTAGCTAAGTGAATAAATACATCTTCTAAAAAAGCAGAATATCTAAATACAAGTAGTCATTACTGTAAATCCTGAAAAAGTATTTGTGTGAAGATGATTATAAAATATGCCACTCACTCTTTCATTACTCAATATTAAACCAGACATGGCATAATAATTACCATTACTGCTGACTGTTTGAACTGCCTTTACTCTATGCTGACTGTATTTAAAATAATCCTGCCTCCAAGAATCTCCTCCCTCAGAAGTGAAAATAAATGTTAGTTCTGTGTACAGTTACTTAGCCTCTCAAATCTTTTCATTAGCTTACTGCCTTACATCAAGGTCCTGAGCAACTTTCCAGGAGCTTCTGTACTCCTGCCATCTCCAACACAATGCTGGCTCTCTCCCTCAGGCAAGCCCCCTCTCTTGTATCATTCCTTTTCAAATACTCTTTATCCGTATTAACTTTTAAGCCTGGAGCTTCCTGGTATATTTTACACTTCCTTAATTTTCTCCCTTTTGAGGCTTCCTTTGCCGTGTCCATATTCTAAGGGGCAGCAGCAAATCCATTACGGCTTCCTAGTTCCCTCAGCACCCCAAGCTGCTGCTCTCTGCAACTCTGTGCTGTAGGCACTGGGAAGGCTCCTACCTGTCTAACAAAACAACACTCCTTCGTGGAGACTTCTGCCATAGACACGAGCTGAGTGTTTTGGTAGCACGTTTAACACTGCAGTATCTCACCTGTTAAATCAGTCTGGAGCAAGGATTTGCAGGACCAAGCCCAGGGACCGCATGTTGGATTTAGGGCAATGATTGGCATCACTTTAATTTTTTCTGTGTGTTCATTATTGTCTTCTGGTGAGTTTGACATAGGGCGTGAATGAATGCCAAGTTACGAAATTAGATAAGACAGGATAGGTAACAGAAAACTTTCATTCCCTGAACCGCACCAAATGCTTTACCTACTTTTGTAAAAAATGCTATTTTCTAACACGGAGATTATCTCTTAGGCTTGATGCTGTTACCTGGGTAAAACAGGTAACTTGCCAGATCTCTATCATATTTATCATGTCAGCCTGCTTCAGCCAAGATGTTAGCCTGCACTTTTCTCACTGGGACCTCCACATTTCTTCAGGGAGACAAGTTTCTCAATTTCAGATGGATTCAGGACAATTCCTCCATCATTTTTGTCAGCGGTTAGTGGATTAGCTTTCACTCTGCCTCCCTCCACACTTCTCCAGTCTTCTAAGAATATTATTTCTTCTTACCATGCCAGAGCATGCTTTCTGTATTTCAGGGATAGAAATCTGATACAAAAGCCCAAAGTAATCATGCTGCAGGTATTTAAACCCACAACTAACAAAAACACTTCTAGTGCCAGTGAAAAAGAGGTACTGCAAGAGATACATCAGAAAAAGTAACACCCCTTGAAAATAGACATGTGCATTATTTTATGAAGGACAGAATGTAAATAACAAATCCTCTACTATCTATCCCAGACTTTCTACTATTCAGTCAGTCAGTTTAGGATTCATGAGCTTTCTTCTCCCTTGGAAGTAACGTAAGATTCTCTGGTAAGTGACCACACACCCCAGCACAGTGCATGCCAGCCTTATGGGAGATCACCACAAAGTAAATCCATTTAACTCTGCCTGTTCTTTTATTTCCCCAAACACTTAGAAAAAAAAATTATCTACTTGCCAATGGAAGAACAGTATATTCATCATTTCTTGGGAAAGTGGTTACGGGAATAATGATAGTTACTGTAACTGACTACAGTGTTTTGTTCTTTGGGAAGGCAAGGCAGAATTTAGTTGCATGAACTGCCATAATATGATGTTTTAGGTGCATTAGAAAAGTCTTCACATGTACACAAACTATCTTTTTTTTCCAAAGTATATAAGACATAGTAACACTTCTGTACCCCAAAATGCTCAGCAGAGTTGAGCAAAGCGGGGTCAGGGTGCAGGGAGAGGTAGAGAAGAAACAATGCTGATTAAGAAAAAGAGGAATCTGCATCTTGTCCGAAGACTCTCTAGGCTGACAGGAAAAGGCCTCAATCAACTTTAACAGGAGCTTTTGGCTTCTACAGCTAAAAGATGGGAAAAAAGTTGCTGCGAGATAAGCAGTGATGCAATGTATAGAAAGGAAAGTTCTACAACACAGAAAAATACCTTCATGGTTGGGAAATCTATGTTTGTATCAGCATCTGTCTGAGGCCACAGTCTTTTTTTTTAGCTACATACAGTTATTTCTATTGTTTCTGTATTCACGCCAGTTACAGTCAAGTATTTACTGCAATTTCTTTCAATGCTAACAACATGCCAAAGACTAACTTTTAAAGTTAATGAAAGTCTTGCTACAGAAAATGTAATTTCTGTAATTACTTGCAACTATTAGTAATATTTGCCTTTATGCTGATTTGAAGATGTATATCTGACATGTTTTCAAAGGCAACGTTGAATTAAAATTTGACACAAAATACAGATATTACGGAAAAAGTTTTGTTTTTTACTCTAAGACTAAGAAATATTTTATTAGGTTTTCAACAAGTTTCAAAAGAGAAAGATTTTTCAACAAAATATTAAGTAATTTATCTAATTAACAATAATTTTTTTCTTTATTTTGAAAAGAATTGAATGCTTTGTACATTTTGATGTGTGAAGGTTGTTCACAAAGATGGTAATCATAAATTTTATTTTTTAATTATTTTTCTGTATTCTTATTTGTCAGAAGTAAGCTTTGTCCATAAATTATGGACAAAATTGTTTAAGTTGTATGCATGAAGAAACAGAAATTTTTTAAACAACTATACATAATACTTTTTTTTTTTAATGTTGGGCTTCAAATGAAAAAAAAATTCCTATTAATTACCTGCAATCCAATATAGCCACATGGACAATTTGAAAATGAAGCTGTTGATAAACAAGAATTGATTATCATCATTCTGTTTCTAAAGAAAAGAGTTGCAAAAATAAAATGAATGTTTATCAAATCCAGCCTGAACAGTAAGTACACTCAAATGCAGAAAGCTAGCCTATTTTAATAATGCTGATGTGACGTGTGTGCAAAATTAACTCTGAACTGCCAGGTTTTACTAAAAATGAACTTTTTTGTGGGCAGCTTTCTCTAAATGAATAATCTATAAAATGTTAAGTAATTTATTTGACAAAGCAAAACATAAAAAAAATATTCTAGTATCTTCTTACTCCTGATGCTTTACCTGATCTTGTACACTTCCTGAAACCAACGTTACAGCTACCATCCTTAATAAGAGCTATCAGAATGTGATTCTTAACCATTTTTAGTTCAGATGTCATCTGACATACATACACTTCTGTTTATTCCTATGGCAAAACGTTGAAAAAATTATTCACTTTCTTGGTAAGAGCTTCCTTAGGGTGTTATTTTACCAAACCAGATGTGAGACAGAAACAAACGTTCAGTTTTGCCTTCCAGCTGCAAGTAAATTCCTACTAAGTCAGTTTTTTGTTATATAAATGAGGCAGGTAGGTGTTAAGTACAAAGAATATTGCAGATGAACAATTTCATTCTGTGGAAAGTTAAATTAATTGCAATTCAGCAAATTTATTATGCCTATAACATAAGTAGGGCTATTCAGGCTGACTGGGAAATACTATATATGAAACATAATTTCCTTCCGCTACTACTTTAAAATTATATAAAACATACATGCCAAATTCATTTCTTCTAAATGATGACTCACTACAACCTGATAATACTTCTGACCTGTCATTTAGGCAACATCTTTCTTTACTCCTAGCAATCTCTCAAAGGCGTTCTATGCAATGGCCTATATGCAATAACACTTCATCTTAAACATATGTTGAATTTCAATGTGTTTCCCTTCTTTGGTACAAGCTAAGCTGAAAACTTTATTTACATACGCAGCGGTACTTTCATTGTACATCTGGAGAGAAGAAGACGCCACCTACTTCTCATGCTACCACAACACAAAGCTTAAACTTGCCTTTCTCTCCCAGAAAAAGTTTTTCTTTAATGCACTGTGTTAATGTGATCCATTAAAGCCTAAGTGTTCTGGCTTTACCTATATAGCTTAATATCATCTGAAAAAAAGAAGATAGATTGAGGCTGGGCAAATTGATTCAGTCTCAAATTAATCTATCCAACAGATAGATTTAATGCTGCTCATGCAAAACCAGTAGTTGTGTGCATCACTGCTAAGTTTATTTTAGTCCATGTTCCCTGCACTGATGTGAAAAAACTCCCGGGAGCCTATATACCACTTACATAGCACTGAAGGATGTAGTAGGCAAAAAAAGGGCTATGTTTTTAAAAGTCAGAGAGTAATTTTGACAGAAAATATGCAGAAAAATTTAGAAACTTTGAAATGGGCCTTCCTTTTTTTTTCCCCAATATTTTCCCTTTTCTGCTTCTCATGCTACCTCATCAGTGAGCAGGTTGGGGGTGGGCAAGAAGCTGGGAGGGGACACAGCCAGGACAGCCGACCCCAACTGACTAAAGGGATATCCCAGACCATATGACGTCATGCTCAGCAATAAAAGCTCTGGGGAAGAAGGAGGAATCACAGAATTTTTAGAGTTGGAAGGGACCTCTAGAGATCATCTAGTCCAACTCCCCTGCTAAAGCAGGAATGCCTAGAGCACATTACTCAGGACTGCATCCAGGCGGGTCTTGAAAATCCCCAGAGAAGGGGACTCTACAACCTCCCTGGGCAGCCTGTTCCAGTGCTCTGTCACCCTCACCATAAAGAAGTTTTTTCTTATCTTTGAATGGAACTTCCTATGTTCCAACTTGTGCCCATTGCCCCTCGTCCTGTCGCTGGGAACCACTGGCTCCATCCTCCTCCAACCCACCCTTTAGATAGTTAGAAGCAAGAATAAGGTCTCCCCTCAGCCTTCTCTTCTCCAGGCTAAAGAGTCCCAGCTCTCTCCAATCCCCCAGTCATCTTTGTTGCCCTATGCTGGACTCTCTCCAGAAGTTCCCTGTCCCGTTTGATCTGGGGAGCCCAGAACTGGACACAGTATTCCAGTTGTGGCCTCACCAGTGACGAGTAGGGGGGGAGAATGACCTCCCTCGACCTGCTAGAAGGGGAGATGTTTACAGTTATGGTGTTGGTCTTCCCAAGTATCTGTTATGTGTGATGAAGCCCCGCTTTCCTGATGATGGCTGAACACCTGCCTGCTGTTGGGAAGCAGTGAATTATCTCCTTATTTAGCTTTGCTTGCGTGTGCAGTTTCTGTGTTACCTATTCAACTGTCTTTATTTCAACCTATGAGTTTTCTCTCTTTTACCCTTCCAATTCTCTCCCCCAACCCACTGCGGGGAGAGTGAGCGAGTAGTGGCTGCGTGGGGCTGAGCTGCTCACTGGGGTTACACCACGACACCAGTGCTACCGCTACCAGGCTGCAGTCGATCAGCATGAGAGTACTTGTTACACCAATTTCTAGTGTTTATGATATTGGCTATAGGTGGATCAGGGTTTTATTACAGACTTTGAGTTTGTTGTAATTGCACCAGTTAGTTCAAATTAGTATCTTCAGGCAATTAAACTATTACCATGACAGCGGAATACCATAAAACAAAAGCTGAAGCTACAATGTGATTTCAGTAACTATATTAGATGTAGAACCCTTTTTTTAAGCCCTTCTGCTCCAACCCCTTTATAAAACTGCAAAAATTACTCTTAACCTTTAATATTCCTATGAGAACAAATCAGAGGAAAGCATGACCTGATTCTACTCAGCATTGTACAAAAAACAATCCTGAAAATGGCTTATGCCTTAAAGACCTCATAAATTTGGATGTTAAAAAAAGTGCAATAGGAGAGACCTGTAAATTGGAGGACAGCTGCGTTAAGTACTGACATCCAAGCAACCCTGTGTCAGATGGCAATCTGCCAATAGAATAGGAACAGAATTGAAGTATGATACAAAGGATTACTCTTTAGAGAATAAATGTGTAGCTTTGTGATTTCTGATGTAGGGAGAAAGACAGGAGAAAGCACTTCTTGTGAAGCTAAACAAAGGGAGAAGTCGAGTCCTATTTGGTTTTGCAGCATTGCTGCAGCAACACAAGTAGCTGATACAACTTTCAAAATTTTTTTGAAGTTCATCAATAACTGCACATATTGCTGAGTTGCGGGTGCTTATAGTGTGTGGGCCTTGATTCACTGAAGTCCAAGCACTGAGGTGCCTGGAAGACGTCCTGAATTGGTATCACAGAGGGAAACATTGGAATGGGTGGCTATGCTTAGCATTACATTTTCTACATGAAAAGGAGTTAGACATTGACTTGACAGTTATTCTGGTATACCCTAAAATGCATGATGATCTGGGTTTCCACTTGTGTTATCACCCATAGCCTAGGTCTTCTGAAGACAGCTGGTATTTGAATTCCCATTCCATTCAGGTATGTTGACTTCCCAATTAAAAACCGCAAGGAGTTTTCTTATCATATGATGACAAAAACTGTCTGCAAGATATTCAGGATTATGCACTAGAAAATCAGAATATGGATATTTGCTACACAGCTAACAACAAAGAAAAAGAGAGTCTGATGTATCAAGGAGGACATAGAAGTCCTTCAGAAAGGAACAGGAGAGAAATGAGGGCAGACAAGAAATACTGTGTATGGTGGCTGAATATGCTTCACACAGCAAGTTAGTTATAGGGATAGATTGTTGGCCTTATTCTCAGCAGAAAGAACAACTGGACTATGAAATGACTGCACTAATAAACTAGCATTTTAAAAAGTTGAAATGATATCAGTGTAAAATTAAATTATCTAGAGAAATAGAGCCTAGATTGCATCTATTTGAAGTAATAAGACCAAGGGGCACAATATGGTAAACTATCTGGAACGTGACTAAATTCAACATACACACCAAATTGCAAGGGAATAGAAAGAAAGAGACAGAATAGGTGGGATTTAAGGCAGAGAATAATTTCAGCAACGCAAATTTGATTTAAAAAAGTTGTTAGGAAGAAGACATACACTGTCAAGGCTGGGTACAATTAAAACCATATGGAAGTAAACAGAATGGGGTAGAAAAGTAAGAATAAGTGAAACTGGAGGAATTGAGAATGATTAACTGAACATACAGATAGTATTGACACTGATTATAGGAACTGGAAAGTAAATAATACATTGCTGCAATGCCACAGCTCTGTGACATTTGGCTGGAAAGGGAGATTGACAAAAGGACTGAGAAAAAGTCTTACTGGAACTTATAAATATCAGTGAAGGAGGCTGAGTGAAAGATATACAAACAGAAATTAAATTAGAATCTCAGCATGGATGAGGAGGAATAAAAGTGGCCAGTCAAGTAAAAATAGCACAGAAAATAGAGACGAATTGCAGGCAGGTCTTTAAAATACACAGGATACGAGCAGCTCAATGAAGAGACAGTGGGACCATTATGGGACAAGCATGACATCGTGGTGACAGATGAAATCAAGTTGCTGAGAGGTTGCATGAATTCTCTGCCTACTTTTTAAACACCAAAAGCTGAAGGTGATCCCTGAGAGAGAGATATTTCTGATAGAGAAGTGCTTTACTTACTATTTTCATTACCACAGGGTAAAAGAACACTTGATAATGGGGCATGACTTCAGGCATGGAGTAAATATTTAATACCCCGGAATCAATTAAATAGTTCAGTGTGCTGGTATCCAGGACCTGAAAGATACACTGAAACAATTAG
Organism: Burhinus bistriatus; assembly: GCA_013397275.1. Taxonomy (NCBI): domain Eukaryota; kingdom Metazoa; phylum Chordata; class Aves; order Charadriiformes; family Burhinidae; genus Burhinus; species Burhinus bistriatus. Next base: position 108,821 of record VYXH01006629.1, read on the forward strand.
AAGGGCACAGGCCCAGAAATTAACGAGGGCAACAGGTAAACCTTTGGCGGATGGTTTTGTCATTCACACACCACTGAACGAGTTCTAGGAGATAGCCAATATGTGCAGATGTCCCCGCAGGTAAGAAAAACACCCAACAAGATCAAGATATGATTCTATCTTCAGCCAGGAGGACACACTAATAAGAGAAAAGGATTATATATAACATGCAGTGAAGTAAGGGCCTGCCAGCCCAGACCCATGAAAAGAGGATCGCACCTGTCAGACATGCTTGAGTTCCTCCAAGCATATTATTGAACTGGAAGGAAAAAATGTGAAGTAATGGATATGATTTGTCTGAAGTGAAAAACAGTCTCACAGTGTAAAATTCATGTCTGCAGTGAGGTTTGATTGCTCATGTCAGAGTGCCATAGCAGAAAAGAATTATTAAAACGAATTAAAGCCTACATACAGACAAAAGAAAAGGTATTAGCAAGAAATAATTATTAGAAATGGAGGAAGATAAAAGGTGAACCTACCTGTGCCACAAAGCTTAGTCTTGGGTTTGGGTTTTTATTCCTCACATATGAGCATCCAGGGCAATGACATAATTTCCAAGTACAATGGAACAAAGGAAATCCTTTCAAGAAGCAGATGCAATATCTTCATTGACTAGGCAGGGTTAAGAGGTGAACTGAAAGTGTCTCTTTTAACTGTCATAACATGCAGATGATACGTCTCACAAGAAAATGTGCTGTAAATTGAAAATTATAACTACTGTAAGAAAAGAGAAGATGTCTTACGTAGGAACAATGAAAGCCCTCTTCGAAAGAAAACAGAGGTGGTACTGTAAATGAGATCATCATATTCCTGCCAGCTGTAAAACAGCAAACAAACATACATACCCCTCCAGCCCTCAAACTCTAATAATTATTTCCAGCCTATGCAAGTGTTACTGAAAGAATATGGTCCTTCCCATGGAATTCTTATGGAATAGTTCTTAGGGAAAAGTTGTGGTGAGTGTAGCTTGTTTTAACATATCCAAGATACCCTTAAGTTAATTAGAACAAGTATCAGTAGTCACATAGCCACTATTTTCCTTAATCACAGTTGGAGCTGTGCCCACCCCACTGATCCGTATTATAGTTACGAAAATGGCAATTAAAGCTGTGTTCATATCTTAGAGACATGCACAGCCAAGGGCTATCGAGACTCTCGAGTCTATTTTTTAATCTAGTCCACAAGTTTTATATCACATTGTAATTCAACTTTACTTCAACCACAGCAAAATTTTCAGTGCTTTATAGACAGGAGAGGAAAAAAAAGTAAAAAGTAACAAAAGAAAAAAACAAGAGAAAACGTCAGCTGCAGAAGGTTCTTGACTTCTACTTCTCATCCTTCAATCTTCTGTGAAGAGTTTAATGAGAAACTGACTAAACTGTTTGCAACTAACTCTTGCTGATTGCTGTAAGAAAATAAGATCAATTTTTAAGAACAGAGTAAAGCCTCAGATAATATAGTAAAAGAAGTGATCCTGCCCTGACAGCCGGGAGGCCCGTAAGACCAGATAAGCTACATCTTTTATTTGTGTATTACTGTGCTAAATTTATCCAAAGCACCTTTGAGAAGGGTGGATGTCTCGTCTCGGGCAAACTGGCAAATATAGTAGGCACAATTTTTCTTCTCATCCTTTACTCAGTTAGAATTGTAACAGAGAAGTGAGTGGTAAAAAAATTAAATGCAGCGCCACCCAAATAAAATGTATTTAGGACAATATATTGATTACATTAAATTTTCATTGGAAAAAGTAAAAATAAATTGACTTCCTTTTTCTGACAATGTAATTCTGATAATTTAAACTATCATTTAGCTATCCTTTTCTGATTGCTGTAAAATATATTTAAGTGTAACACTATGATGATTTTAGCATAACATAAATGTGAATAAAAATATTAAAACCCAAACATTTTTGCTTTATGACTAAAAATATTCAGAAATTTTATTCTGTAGAAAATTTAATCTTATTCTTCCAGTTTGGAATGAAAATTAAAGTTTTCTGCATTTGATATTCCAGGCATATAAAAAGCACCACTTCTTCCTTGCAAAGAATGCAAATGCTGACAGAAATAGGTGCAAGGAAAAGTAAAAAGTATAGGCAACAGGAGTGAGGGAAAATAAATAAAAAGGGAGCGCAGGAAGAAGATGAATGGAAACCAGGTATCAGTGAGAAAGAAACGAAGGGGAAAGGGAGAAAGAAAGGTCAAACGTGTAGAGAGAGAAAAAACAAGTAAAAAATTGCATATACCCAGTAACCACAAAAAAACTTCCTATCTTCATCACTCATTAAAAATCTGAGGCCTAAATAATTTATCAAAAACTGTGTGAGCATCTGTTTTTTGTGATATAGAGGTGGAGTAATAACTTTTGTTTCTCTTTATTTATGTTAGCATAAGTAAGAGAAGAATTTTAAATGCCAGGCTACAGAATGAGATTACGTTACTGAAATCTCAGTGCAGAACTGCAAAAATATAATACATAACTCTGTGTTTATGAATAGGAAGTCATATTTTATTTCTCTAGATTATCTCTCCACCTTTATTTTAAATCCTGTATGTGAAGTTTGACATAGTTTTGGTCTCACAACCCCGATGAACATAAGTGTGCTGATTTTAAAGAGATAAATAGGTGAAAGTGGCCTAATTTGACATTTTCCTGCATATCCCTTAAGGCAAAAGACACTGCAGAACTTGGATGCCACATTTGCAAAGTGCCTAGTTTCTGAAAAGAGAAATTCAATCCTAGTAGCACTTCTACATTAAGTAGGTAATTTTGCTATGAGCTAGATTTTCGTGTGAGCTGTAGGCCCTTTATAAGGTCAAAAGAAGTGACTCTCACTTAAATGTGGAATACTTCACATTTAGCAAATAACAGGCATTCTGCACCTGGGCTGTTGAACAGGACATAAGATAACAGAGATGTAACTTTGGCTTCTAAATCACAGTATCCAAACTATCTGAGCCAGCACGGATTGTTTAGTACTGCTGCTGCTGCTATACATTGGCCCCAAAATCTTGTTTTCCAAAACCAGGTGAGATTAGGAAAGCATATAAAACACAAATTCCTGCGAATACTCCTAAAGACCACCAATTTAGCAAAATCTGATATTATACTCTTGTACAAAAAGGTCATTCATATCTGTGAACACCGACTGACCTAATACGCTCAAGCTGTCTAGAATAAAACTATAAATCTAGGTCCACTATGCTCAGTAGCAAACCTCTCCCTACATCGCTGGCTTTCATGAAACCACGATGACACCAAATCAGCCAAGGTGCCTTTTCATGTCATCCTGCTGGAAAACATTTAATGTTCGGAGCGACATGAATGCTAAAATACTAATACTGAAAACACACAGTATGACAAACAAATCAGGAACACACTAGTGTTTTCTCCTTTATGTAGTACGGTTAATTAAATATAATAAGCCTTTGTATATTATTTCCCATTCACTTCTGAACATGCTACTTGAAAAAAATTGAATTTTTTCAAGAATATCATCAGCTTGAGAGCAAGTAAAGTTACATTAATGGCTGACGTTCCTTTTAAGAGAAAAACAGCTTGTGTCTATATTGTTCATCACTCCTCATCTGTACATGCCTGGAGAGAAGTATCATTTTCAAGATTATCACCCTGTTAGCACAAGGAAGGAGAAAGTATAATGTATCATAGATTATAAAATATAATTAAAGCTGGCACAGAAGAAACATCATTAAAATTATGTCAGCCTGCTGTAAAAAAAAAAGCCCATTAATTATAATGGGGCGGAGGGATAAGAAGAAAGTGGCAAGTAACAAACTTATCTTTAGATGCTCCGATTAATTTCGCCCATAAAACTGTCAGTACACCATGGCACATATAAATTCCATAAATACAATTTGGATGACTTTGCAATGACGGCAGTCATGAATAATGTGAACACTAAGTATCCTAAGACTGCATATGAAGATTAAAGCCTAAGGTCGCAAGTTATGATCACAGAGCAAGTACTGAATGTGGTATTTGCATAACTGCTAGGATCAATTTTGAGCCACTGCTGAAGAGACTAAAAGAATTGAGAAGTTACAGAAGAATCCCTGGAATAGGTACAAATCTCTTTTCTGGCATAAAAGGAGTTTATGCAGTCCATCATATATGTTATATTTCATTATAGTATGTATTATATCACATATAGTCTATTCCTGTATGCAGCGGGAATCTTTATGCATTTGAACTTGCAGTAGAGCACTAAAAATGTACAAAAATATGTGGTGTAGAGATGAATACGTATAGCTGACTTCCTTTCTTCCAGGAAGGAGGAGATCGAACATAATGGAATAATTTCTTTTGAACTAGCTAGGAAAAAATGCTGCACAGTTTTACAAATAACAAATAACTATAATGAGCAAAAGAATCACTACGGTTCAAGAAAATGAAACATTCTCATATAAGTGAAAATATTTCTGAGAGGAAATGCTTCAAGTATTTCTTTTAAATGCTGTACCACAAAATCTTGTCACTCTTCACTTGTATTTCACTTTTTCTACCTAGTTAAAGTTATGTTAGGAAGTCTTAACTTCTCCAGTTCTCCATTATAATTTCAAAACACATCAAGAATTTAACCATACACTGTGGTGAAATAAGAAATAAATACCACAGAAAATTTTGAACACTGTATAAAGTATTTATTTTTATAGTAGTCTTATTTATCTGAGAAACTGCAGCCATGAGGGTCCCTATCAGAGACAGTACTCATCCTTCAACCTTGGAGAAAGGGAAAAAAGTAGTTTAAATTTAAAACCAAAGAAAACAACCCTACATATCACTTCAGGAGAAGATAACTTTCAGACACTTCTTTTGTTCAGCACAAAGTATTTGTTCTAAGAATAGTGGAGAGTATCAAATAGCTAGAGCCCTAGATAAAACCGATTTGAATCTTTGTATTAAAAAGAATGAATGTGAAGTCCCGTATCTGAGCATGGGTCATAACCACAGGGCTACACAATATTCTGAGATAAGACCCACCATTTTTTCCTGTTGCTATTTCTTCATTAAAAAACTTGAAAATGTGCTGAAATAGGGACTGAAACACAGGCATTACTTTCCCAAGTGTTCACAGCCACCTATATACCGTTTTTTCCTTCCTCAATCACAAAAAAATCTCCCAACGTATTTGAAACAAACCACAGAAAAGAACGAACAGGAAAGCCTGAAAGTGAGTCACCCCATAATACATTATGACTCTATGGCTAGGATGGGAGATGGAAACTGTGATTTCAAATTCTTCAGTCAAGGAAAAAATTCAATCCAGGTGCCCGTCGCCTAGGCTACACATTACCTAAACTGAGAGTATGACGTCCTCCTGCTTTCTGGCACTGTGACTGGCTTTAAAGGTTAGCCCTACATTTCTGTTGCTTTATTTTTATTTAAAAAATAAATAAATCCTGAAATGAACAAACACACACACACCCCCTCCAGTTCTGTTTTAAATAAAATTAACATTGGTTTTGAATTAAAAAGAACATAATTTCAAGTTTTTTCTTTCAAGAAAAAATTAGGAAAATTATCATTTTCAGTGGATTGAAAAAAGTTGTTTCTCCTTGGGGAGGCAAAAAAGAGTATACTTTAGGCTACAAAGACAACTGAGAAGGCAATGAAACAATTTCTGGAGTAACTGTAAGGACATGTTTTTACTGCATAAAAAGGCATATCACTAGAGGTGTATCAGACAAAATAACAAGTGTGCACACACAAAACATATACAGAAATATAAGATTTTAAATAAACTTTCAGAATAAGGAAAAATACAGCAAAGTTACAAAATCCAATCCTTATTTTGTGTGATTCTTCATGTCCTAAAACACCAATCTCTCCCATACAAACTTTTATCTCAAATCAAAATATTATTTATCAAACTTGTTTCTACAAACAGCTTAAATAGAACTTGAATTGTGATACACAGTAGACTCTTCTGTTCCCAATTTCCTACTCTCAAAAACTCAAAATGATTTTCAGAAAATCTGCTATTTATTTATATTTAATGAGGAATATGAAAGTGCTAACATATGCTCCTTTCAAAGAGTTCAGTAACTTAGGGATCTGCAGTAAGGGAATTAAAATTCTCTGCTCTGGGGTAATACTCAAGATACTATAATCACCAATAACATAATATAATACTCTAGATAATATAATCACTAGAAAATAATGATTGCTAGAACTGCCTGCCATGTAGTTTTACACTGAGAAAGACCTGTCCACACCGGGCCACCTCCAGCACGTTGGTACCCTACACATCATAATCTTCCCCAGGGAAACACGAGGCAGCATATCGTATCAGCACTACATACCTTCAGACTGCTGCATACCTCCATAACCTGGAGGTACCCAGTGTTAAGAGCCGAGGAAGAAACCAATGTGGAAAAATACAACTATATGCATTTCCAAATGCAGTGCCTAATAAGTATTGCTCTATGACGTCGCATTTCCCACCTCAGAATTTGTCTAAATTTAAGTGAACTCTATATAGAATGCCTGAATCTATCCATAGTGACATCTCTATCTCCTCTGACCTGAGGTTACACTATGCACAAAATCTTCAAAGGCTTATACAATTTAATGCACCAAAATTACAAAAGTTTGGAGTTAACATTTTCATTCCAGCATGAATAAAAGCAATCCAGATAATTAAGAAAGTAATTTTAGCTCAATTATATCTTGTACACAAAAGCCTCATAATTTTTAGAGTGCATTGAGTTTACAAAATTCAAGTTGCCTGTAACCAGGAGTGTTGGAGCAAGGCAGCCACTTCCAGTCTGGTCACTGTGCCTTGTTTTGGGTTTCTGTGATGGTACCACACACTCACTGACCTTCATATGACCTCAGGAATGATGTTCATACAAGAAATCACTTGCCAAGCAAACACAACTTGTTATTGTTATATCAAAACATATGGCAGCCAAAAGCTTTGCTCTTCTTTTGCGCTACACCCAAGGTTAGCGTAGTGTGCCAGTGAGATAAGCCGCGGAAACTAGGGCTAGATACACTACATAACCACTCTGAGAGACAGTTGAGTTCATTTGGGACAACGTCCTAAATGTAGGTACTTTCAAATCCCGGAAGAGGATTTGAACGAGCACCAGAGACCATTTCTTCCTCCCCCTTCTCTTCCTTGACATGCCTCCATATAATCTCCTTTCTCTTTTTTTTCAGTCTATCAATGGCTTGGCATCAAGATTTCTTTCTACTAACGTACATTAGAAATAAACGAAAGAGATGCAGCTGTATCTGAGGACAACAGGTATAACAAAGAGTACCAGAGCAATTATAACTGACATCATTTAAAAAGGGACCTCTCTGAGTCAGGAACCAATCATAAGTAATGAAACATGAAAATTAAAAAGTGTCCTCAATTGCTCTTATCTCTTAGTTTACATTTTAATATTGAGTACAAAATATAGAGGTTTATAAGTAAAAAAAAGTCATCAAAAGTTTAACTCTCCCCTTTTTACCAGGCTGTATGCAAGGTATTTCAGTTTTCCTTGCAGGAGTAGCCCTCCATTGTGTTACATGTACTTTTATAATACTCTCATCAATCACAGCAGTATCCATCCATATTTACATTCTGTTTCAGCAACACTTGCTCTCCTGGAAAAAATAAAAGTTATCCCTTTATTCTCTGCAGTGCTTCATAAGAGTTAGGTTTCAAGTACTTTAGTCAGGCACAGAAGAGAAGCTTCTCACTACTTGAAGATTTCTGCAAGAGATAATACAAACTGGAAACAGCATAGCAAACAAAATCTGAAGTTCAATACCAGTGTATCAGTGTAGGGATGCAGCCGTGCAAAGTTCCTTTGCTTTAACAGAAGGAAACTGCAATACTTCAACGACCGAGAGTGCCTTTTTTTCTTGAAGCTCTTATGTAATCTTCATGGCACTGAGATTTGAGTGGCTAACATATGTTGCACAATTGTGCCTGTCAAAGGATAAATTTTGACTCAAGAATTAATGTATTTATTCTCATACTAAAAAAAAAAAAGTTGAGCTGGAGAAACAGCATCCTCTTAAAGAGCTGGGAACTGAGAATGAATGGCTGTCCCACTCCACGTCTACAGAAAGAGAAAAGGAGCTTTACCAAGCAGAAGAGTGAACTTCTCCAATGTGTACCTGTATTTCTGACATTAGATCAGGGCACATTAGCAACACCAAGCACAGATACCCCTCCAAAGGACAATGCATCCACCAAGGACTTCTCAGTACCCGCCTGTTTATGATTTGATAATAAAAGAGCTTTGGCCGTGTCAGATGGACTGCATGATGCACAATTTCATACAAACTACATGCAAGACTTCTGCAAGAGCTAATGAAAAAAGTTCAAAACAAATCTATGTTGTGCTTGCACCCTTCTATTCATATCACAACACTAAAATGTTAGAGAAGATCATCTCCATTAAGGATACAAATAACAATTTTGCAGCTAGTGATCCCATCTTTGAGTTGAGAACATCTTATAGTCCAACACCTAATAAATCATAATGGTTTGCTACTATCATCTCTAACTCCTCAAACAATTCTCAAAAATGGAAGGGATTTTCTAGCAGACTTATACCTAACTAAAAGAGTTTTCCTTAAAGCACAAGTTTCCACGACGCACTCTGAAAGTATTTTTTCCCAAGTAACGCTATAAACTAAACCTTCATTTTATTGCTGTACTTGTATAGCTTTGTAGCTAGGCTACAGCTAAAAAATTGAGAACAACACCTGGTTAAGATCTTTTTACCTGTCTCTAGGGCTAGAAGGCATCTTTACTACAACCCCTAGCTATGACAAAGTTTTTACTAGTTTTTTTCTTTAATAAATGTGAGATCAACACTGCATATAGAAAGGCTTAAATTCACTGTGAAACAGTATGTTGAATGCAATTTTGACTGTTTTCAGCATAATCTTATTAGCATGTGGCAATCAACAATACCACATTTAGTGGAAGACCATTAAAAGAATAGCTGAACCATATATTAAAGAAGTTCTGAAACACCCCAACATTAAATACCAACTTTACACCAACTTATCAAGTAGACCTTTTTGTTTAGTTAGAAGAATACATTCAAATCAATTCTTGTAGAAGTTTTCCACCTTCCAGTAGAATCAAAGTGCCTGTTAAAAATCTGGTTTGGCAAATGGGTGTTTTGCTTAATTTCTCTTTGTATTTTTCTATATTTTGTTCAACCACACAGACAAACTTCCATTTGTCTAACCCTGTTATTACTTACGCTGGTAGCATAGACATTCTTTTCTAATACTGTGAGTCTGACACTTCTTCACTAATGCTAATTGACCTAAAAAAAGAAAAGCACTAGCTTATTGTACCTGTTACAAATCATTGGTGAGGTGCATCATATTCTCATAACCTCATATATTTACTTCTTTAAGGACAAAGCATAAAAAATGCTTACTTCAAATACTTGATTTACACGTATTGGCTTTACATTACATAGTATCAAGTACAACAGGAAGCACTAAATGAAATAAAATATTTAAGTTTAAAACAGTTTAAAACAGTTTGTCACTTTTTCTGGTGTTTTTTGGACGACAACAAGAAGATCACCTAAGGGGCTGGTCAGGCTGGGTTTTTGCTGGCTTTATTACCCAGCAGATGGAATGGCAAATGTGTGACATACGGAGAAAGCTATCTTGTATGCCAGTTTGTTAAACAGATTGTCTTCATCATCTGACCACTGTTAGAAAGGCAATTGAAAACCACAGGCTCCTAGCTTCTCCATAATGAATGTTAAAAATGCAAATATGGAGCCATTTCTCACCCTTCAAAACGACTGTCAAAACCACACACATAGTGAAAAAATCTACAGAAGCCAAGGTGAGATGGTATCGGCAGCAATCCACATCCTGAAATCCCTCCATGGGACCTGGTGAGAATTTACATCTTAAGAACCAGTCCTTGGTTCTCTTCACCACCCTCACAGTGAACAATTTCTTCCTGATATCTAATCTAAATCTACCCTCTTTCAGTTTAAAACCATATTTAAAATCGTATTTATGATTCGGATTGCCCTGACCCACGTGCAGGACCTTGCACTTGGCCTTTTGAACTTCAGGAAGTTCGCATAGGACCACTTTTTGAGCTTGTCCAGGTCCCTCTGGATGGCACCTCTTCCCTCCAGCGTGTCGACTACACCACATAGGTTGGTGTTGTCAGCAAACTTGCTGAGGGTGCTCTCAATCCCAATATCCATGTCGCCAACAAAGATGTTAAACAGCATCATTCCCAGTATCGATCCCTGAGGAATGCCACTTGTCACTGGTCTCCACTTGGACATCAAGCCATTGACCGCAACTCTTTGAGTGCGACCATCCAGCCAATTCCTTATCCACTGAGTGGTCCATCCATCAAATCCATGTCTCCAATTTACAGACAAGGATGTGGTCTGGGCCAGTGTCAAATGCTTTGCACAAGCCCAGGTAGATGACGTCAGTTTCTCTCCCCTTATCCACCAACACTGTAACCCCATTGTAGAAGGCCACCAAATTTGACAGGCATGATCTGCCCTTATTGAAGCCGTGTTGGCTGATGTGCTAATAATGTACTAGTGTACCACACTGACAGGTTCTGTGCATTGAATAGGTTGCACTAATACTAGCATTGTTATTATTAGTTATAATATATCTATATATTAACATATACATATATACTCCCTTCTACCATGTGCAGTTGGTATGATCCAGAGTTGGACGCAGTACTCCAGGTGGGGTCTCACGAGAGCAGAGTAGAGGGGCAGAATCTCCTCCCTCGACCTGCTGGCCATGCTTCTTTTGATGCAGCCCAGGATGCGGTTGGCCTTCTGCTCTGCAAGCATACATTGCCGGCTCATGCTGGGCTTCTCATCAGCCAATACCCCCAAGTCCTTTAACAGATAACCGCAAGTAACATGGCAGTGTACAAGTGGTCAAATACTTTGATGCACTACGGCTACATGCAGTCTCATTTTCAATGTATTAAAACCAGTTACTCTTGCAATACATTTAGATTAGAAAACAGGAGAAAGGAGTTTCGGAACTGTCCTCCAAACAGTGGAGCAGGGCAGCAAAATTCATTGTTTTAAGCTGGAACTTGAGAAACTTGTGGGAAGGACAGTGGAAGTCTGTACGACATTTTTATTGTGTGATTTGCACTCATCTTTATTTCTGCTGGTTTTGCACAGGGAAACTTGTCAACACTAGGAATGACTACGTTTTCCCTTTTTGATGCATAGTTTATCTTCGATTGCTACAACTGCTACAATTCCAAATAGGACGTAAAGGAAGATAAATTGGTATGAGCAGGTTGTACTAGCATTTCTGAGGTACTTGGTGAGTATCTGCTCTCACACTTAAGAGTCAAACCAATTGCTGCTTTTGGGGACAGCAGGGACTCCTTTGTTCCCATCAGGTTGGCAACATCACTGGGGCTTTGGCACACTCCGTGGAGTTATATATGGCAGTTTTACTTATTGCAGACACCGACGCTGCAGAGGCCTGGGGACATTAGCGACATTCTTGTCCTCTCACCTAGGGGCATGTTAAAGGTTCCGCTTTGAGGCTTTTACTACAGGTTTGAGACTGCCAGAGACAGTTGCACATCTCCTGTGGGCAGGGCTGGGACTTTGTGGGCATTACTAGCCTTTTCCAGGACACTGTGTTCAATAACGGATAAACTTATTTTCCGTCCTGTGTTCCTATATAATGCAATTACATTTGTGTCGTTGCTGAAATTAATATTTATATTCTTTTTAAAAAAAAGACATTTGAAATAGAACTCCTTATCCTCATTAGCAAATTTCATCTTTAAACATTCCTTCCTCCCAACAAGAGCAGGTCCTGCAAGACGGACGAAACGCACAGCTATGCTCAGAAAGGTACTTGGAAACATTAATGTGTAAGAGACGCGACTTTCCTGTGAGCCTACAGCAATCCCTCCAATGCATATGTTGCTTAGCATGTGAACAGTTGTAATACATTTTAAATCAAGAGAATAACACTTCCTTTCCCTCAGGGAATCTCGAAGGTTAGCATTGCTTCAAACACTTGCAAAGCAAGCTACATACAGCTCACAGTCACTTGGTTCAGAGCTGAACATCAAATGTCAGTTAGATGTATTTTACTGAGAAATGTACCATTCCTTTCTAGCATCATTAAGCCACGATTGCAAACAATTAGCAGAACTACAACTGCTAGAATCATGCTGTCTTACCATTTACATTAATAGAGCCCAGTGCAGCCTGTGTTACAGTTGCAGCCTGTGCCACTGGAAGGCGTTCATTATTTTCCACTGCCATGTTACTGATCTTCTATCCATTCACTCCACTCATACTCCTAGACAATGTAATGATTTTGTTTGTTTGTTTCAATAACATTCCCCCACTGCTTTCTTTGGTACATGCTTTCACAGAGCCTATACCTTCAGAAAAAAAATGAACTAAACAATTTAATTTGTCAGTTTGAAACTTGAGCTTTTTTTACTTACGAAGACATTTAAAAACAAGCTATACTGTTTACTGCTTTTAAAGATCCTTTCAACTGTTTTCTGATTGCTCACAATACTTTGATACAATTAAATCTTAATACTCTGCTTTTAAAGAAGGGGAACAAAGACAAAGAGATTGAGTCTCTCAAAGCATTGTCAACGGGAAAGAAGGAAAAAGAATGAAGGCTAATGAATATCTTGGAAGCTTTTTTTAAAGGCAAACTTTTTTTTTTTTTTAACAAAAGTATTTGCTTCCTTTGTGTTTTTCTTAGACGACTGAAAACAAGAGGTTTCTTCTGAAGACATTGTGTGCCTTTTGTTTTCAGCTGAAGTATTTCTTTTTTTAATAAGGTGGCACAATTTTCTGCTGTGTAATGAATATGGAGATATTTTCTGTTCCACTATGTTTAGATTTGCAGTTCAATACTCCAGCTTCAGCTTCACATTCACAAGGTTTGAATTAGAGATGCTCCAGTAAAATGCACAAACACACCCAATGCCCAAATACCTTCTCTTTCAAATACCGACTAGTGTTGTATTTTCACATGTATTTCCATACATGAATGGAAACACTCTGTTTCAAAAACAACCCGTGAGCTTGAAAGCTCAGAAAATGTGACAGGTGAACGAAAAAGCCTGCTGAACCCAACAGGAGACTGCCAGGCTTGATGCGCACACTACGGGAATCTCCTGTACACTCTTGCAAATCAAGCAGAGAAACGGAACCTATCTGAAAGAATGGCAGACATCATCTCTTAATATAAAGCAGAAAGAAAAATAAATATTGTGTGTGTGAGTTTGGATCCTAACAGCTCAATCTGGAAAACTATGGAGAACTAGGCAATCAAATGCCATTTCTTCTTTTGACTCCTTAGGTTGAACAAATTTTCAGTGATTCCACAGTGTATAAAACTTTTATAGCCCCGTATCAGACTTGGATCAGAAATCCTTAGTGCAGTTATGGCAGAGATTATTTCTCACGTTTACTTTCACTGAATTTATTAGGATTATTTTGAAGCAAGATATTATGCACCATAAATAAAGATATCATAATCTAGAATATAAACTTCATGAAGAATTACTCATTCCATTCTCTCTTAAGTAGAGTATGTTCTTAAGCAACAAGAACAAGCAGAGATCCTCAGGATTTGCATAAACAGTCATATCAAGTCTAATCTTTGATCCTAAATAAAGGTGAATTTTCAGTCACTTACATGCCTCAAAGCTTATATTTTTTCTTTCATTTCCCCCCTTCATATGTATTCTGTTGTCCATGAATTATAACAGAAATACTGCTTCCAGGTCACTTAATTGATTTTGTAAACCCTTTCTAAAGCCTAGATTTTCAAAGAAGCCTGGTGATCAGTACATCCAAATCTCACTGAAATAAATACAAACTACACCAAACTTCCATGGCTTCCTTCAAAAATCCTGTCAGAAAACTGAAACAGTGTCAGATGGCACAACTTACAAAATTTCATTTTTTCCTAATGCTTTCCAGTGACCCACTATAAGGAATTCCCCTGAAAAGTGGAGTAGTAGCAGAGTTCACTGTCACTTGGAAAATCATAAGTTGAGTCAATTGCTATTTGTAGTAAAAGACCAGGTTAATCATGAGGGGGGAAATAAGTAAATAAATATCTGTTCCTTCTAGTACACGAACTTAGTAGGGCCCTAGCAGGGAATGTTTGGTATTCCAAATGCATGTAACTTTTCTAGAAGGAAATAAGGACACACTGTGTAACCTAGATGGTAGACAGTGAAATGCATCAATATTTGCCTCTCAGGTAAGTGGGCTTTAATATCTCCAACACCTACTTTAACAGTATTACCATTAGTTTTAACTATAAGTGAAATGTTTCCATCATAAACGATGACCCCTGAAAATTGATGCAGTTGCAAGTAAACATCTCTTCTTGCTTTGAGGCTGTTAATGTTTGCTGTGACAGAAGGATTTATGTTAAGATGCTGCTAAGAACGCACCCTCTTTTCTAGCTGGAATTGTCATTGTCTTTTGCCTCTTTAAGAAGACATTTTACATATTTTTCAATGGTTTAAGTTAACTTGAGGAACTAAAAAAATAATACAGATCACTCAATCCATTCAGGGACACATGCCCCACCTCTACCCCAAACTATACATACAGGATTGAGCAGAGCCACCTTTGTCTTAAAACATGGTTAGAATTCACAGTGACTTTCGTAGGAGCTGATTTAGGTCAATGCTGAACCAATCTGGACATCTGACCTCAATTATTCATTATGAGACTCAGTATAAATTATAACAGAGAAGAAAAAACAAGAAAAATAAATTCTCCCTGATTTTTCTTTTTTTAAATCCCATTTCACCTGCCAATGAATGTTCCTAATTCATAAATATTCACTTCTCTGAATACTGTATTTTGGTCAAAGCTGTCAGCAAAACCACACGCAGAAGCTGTTAACTTTTAAAGTCTGCCCTTCAGTACAGTTTAAATTACTTTGTTCATTGTTAATCCAAGGTGCTAAATATCACAAGCGCTTAAATCACTTAAATTAAAATTGGCAACTATCAGAAGGCAAAAATTTTAGGTTCTCTCACATGTACTGTTTATGGACAGATCAACGTATCACATGGGAGTCTTTTCTTCGTTATACCTTCTATTGCTGCAGTAGCTGGCCACAGTAAATAACAGATCTGAGAGAGGTACTTAGGAAAGGGTACGTACTAAATAATGTCCTATGCTACATCGGGTCCAGTGAGAAAAACGGCATTTCTGAAGTGAATGATACAAAAGAGCAAGTTTCAAAATTAGTATCATTACTGTAAGACTGTTCCTAAGGACAGCATGGATTACCAAGTCACGGTAACAGCTTCATTCCAAACTAAACTCACTACAGTGGCAGGTCAAAACAGCCTCAAATATTTGAAAGTGTGTATTAGCTAACAAACTGGTACTTCTATGCCCATTGCAATGCTTTTTTTTTTGGCCCTCATACCAGTCTTCCATGGGATTTTATTGTTCTTAAGTAAGTAAAGGCATCAACTGACTCAGTAAAGCACCTCTTACTGAATCTGCAGCAAATTTTCAAGCACTCATCAGAACTCTATTAAATCAGGAGATTGTCTTTAAATCTGTACAGTTCCCCACAGGAAACAGATACAATAAATTTTAAGCTTATTCAATGACTTACTGTAACAAGTGAGCAGCTTGTGAGTGGGATGGAGGGTATGAATCTGATAAATTAATGAGAAATCTCTTTCTCACAGAGTACAGGAGCCAAGTAGGACTCTGCCATTAGATCATTTATTTGCGCATTGCTTTATATTAAATAGCTCCTTCTAAAAGGGAAGATACTGAAAAGTATGTATTGGTGTGTAAACACTAGTGGTAAGCAGCTCGTTAGGGGCAGATGCTAGAACCGATACACGCACAAAGGATCAAATCTGTATACCTGACCGGTGTGGAGTGAAATCCTTCACACCAGCTGATGAAAGTTATAAGAACTTGGTCCAACAGGAGCAGATATCAAATCCCAATAAGAGTTCTGCATTCCAGAGTAGGAACTGGGGACCAAATCTTAGACCCTTTTATTGAGTTTGAACACAATCCTTGCAACTATCTTTGACCGCACAAAAGCTACCAAAGGAAATCAGGATACAGCCACTTGTTGGTGCCAGAGACTTTCCCTCCTGTAATTAAGAGAGTCAACAAATTCTGAAGGTCCGTGAAAAATAATGTCATTTAAATAGTTCTATTTCTACGCAGAAATGGTAAGTCTTAAAAAAATAGTATGTACTGGCTACTGCCTTCATCATGTATCTGAAAAACTCTTTCAGATTCTTAAATTAGGAAGAAAATAATATGTTCAAGGAAAATTGCTCATTGCTGTCAACAGTGAACATGCCACAGGTCTCCTGGCTACTAGCAAAGAGGACACCTGTGTGTGCTTCTGTGAGCAGAGTAGGAGCTGTGACATTGCTCTTGGTACTCTGTGGAACTGTGCTCACTCTTACAGGGACGCCACATTGCTATGTTACTAAAAAATGCGTCTCCTACAGTAGCAGTGTTTTGCAATAAGCACAAGTATGGCTATCCACAACCACAGCAATGGGTAACAGCAGAGAGTTAATGCACGTGAGAAAAGCCAGGCTAGTTAAAGCAGGTAAGTGTAATTGCATTATGGAAAGTTACACTTACAAATGTATACAAAGTTTTAAAGAGAAAAGAATTTAGATGAGGCTAAAAACACGAACACAAATGGAATTCACGCACTCGAAGAGAATCAATTCTGACTGTCACCACATCCATACGTTTGCCTTTTTTATCGCAGGCACGTGTTTCCCACTGATCCATACACAGGATGGGCATTAAGGCCATAACATGACACAAATCATGAGAAGCGAGGAGATCATTATGATAATGTTGTTCTCCAAAAAGTTAGTTTTATTTGGAGGACAATAATTCTAAACAACTCTCTAAACAGAGATTGCACTATGCTTCCACTGATATCATTAAGCAAAAAATGGCTACAAAGATCAATCACACAAAACCAATAGTAACAGCCAGGGCAAAAACCTTGCAAATTTCTTTTTATTATGATATCAATTGACTTCCTTTTATTCTCTCTACCTCTGGAGGTATAAAGAATGACAGTAAATTAACTATTTATAGTTATAAAAATAGTGACTTCCATCTGCTAGAACTTGGAACTGCTGTCCCAACAACTTGCATGCTTGATGAGATATGAACAGCAGAATATAATTAGGTAACGTCAGTGATGTATAAAGTCACTTTTCACTAAAATACTCTTTAAAAAAAGGCACACTAATATGCCAGCCCGGCAGTACATGCTAGGTATACCCAGATAATCAGAAGATTTGAAAATTTTCAGAACACTATCAGCAATATTTGTTCCACTTTGGAGAGCTCTAGAGGACTAATATCTCAGCATTGCCATCCACAAATGAGTACATCACTAAGACAAGCAGCAAGCAAGCTTTAATAATAGATAATATTTAGACAATGATACTAAGAGTCTGGGGAAAAAAAACCCAACAAAATACAAAATGAGAGTACAGCTGTTCCCATTTTTAGGCTAATGTATCTGAGCAAAAATTAAAATTTTTAGAAGTGCTTATGTGGCACCTCATTTTACCATGGACCTATTTTTTATGTAACCATGATTTTTTTAATCTAAGTACCAATTCAATTATCCAGTGAACATACAGTAGAGATACTGTTGTCAAATGAAGGTCTCACTGAAAGTAACGACTGGCAAACTGAACCAATCGTTTTCTGGAATATTAAATACACTTTATTCCTAAATAGGCACATCTAAACTGCATGAAATAATACACTAAATAAATAAGCTTCACACTTTATCTTCCCTGCCTGAGTCTTTCCATTTAGGAAAACCCTACAAAATTATATCTCTTGGGGCACACTGGGAGAAGTTGCGCTGCTAGTATTTAAATTGTAACTGTGCTTTAGAAAAGATTTTTCCTAGCAACTTTAATCAACAATGTTTTTTCATGAGAAAGAGGAGAAACAAAAACTTATATTTAAATGTACCTTAAGGTCTAGCAAATAATTTAGCAGCCCAGGCCTTGTAGTAGTACTCAGAAAAAAAAACAGAAGTCACAAATCTGCAGACATTATGGGCAGCTCTTCTGTAGCCACAGGTTTTTTTTATTTAGGAGAATCAAATCCCTTTGGTTTCATCACAGAGAAAAAAACCTATGATTTTAAGGTATACTTTAAGTACTTTATTACATTTTCTCTTCAATCAACGTTACAATTTATTTTTCACAGCCAAACAGCACTTTTGAAAGGGACACTCTCCTGAACAACTCCAACTGTAAAATGTTTGTCTAACAAGTTGGTGACTGAGCAAAAGTAGAAATTTTAAATACCAACGGATTTTCAGTTTCAGAAGAGTCCAAATGATTACTTCACTGAAACAAAACTAATAGCAAGGAAGCCCACAGGAAATAAGTTTTAAAATAATCTCTTCTAGTATAGGAGTATATTTCTCTTTTATTCAATCATTGCAGGCAAACACTTCTAATAAACACTCATTAATCAAGGCAAGGTTAAGTAGGATTATGATAAACACCTTTTACTATTCACTGAGGACAACAAACCTTTCCATTTGCAATTGTTTCCAATGGTTGTGGTTAATCCTATCATCCACCTTTCTACAAGAACTAAACCTGGGCTCATAATGGAATCTAGGTCCCTAAACCCCACTGACTGTAAGGGTACTCTGGTTCCCAAATGCTCCTGGCATCCAAGGAGAAACCTCTGCCTTCTGGTGTAAGACTAGATACGACTATCTTGACTACATTGAGGAATGAACCACTTTTTACATTATGCTTACTAAAAAAGTCCTCACTTTCCCAATGTGGACAACTCCTCTGTACAGATAGATAAAAACCTTTGTTTCCCCTGCTGACCCTTCAGCACATAATTAGCTTTTAGTGAACTAAAGAGTATGTGAATTAACAAGTTGCAAAAACTGTTGACAATTCAAGGTAAGTTTGTTCATATTTTGTCAGGATGGAAAAGTTAGAGGCACATGCAGATGATCTACCTGCCTGCAATAATCAGAAGTACACCCATGCAGAAATTAAGCCTCCTAAATGCAGGTTCCATTTCTCACCATAATATATGCTTTATTTAAGTACATACACAGTGATACACTCATGACCGTCAAAGATAGCACCCACAGCGCTCTGCAACTTCATTATACTTTTGAACTCTCACCCACACATTGGCGGACATAGTTGTAACACAACAGGGTTTGCCTGATCAAAAACATGCAGCCTCCTTTTAACAATCCATTTTAATTTAACAGGGATGGGAAGGGCTTATTACATGCACACAAGGTTTGCTAAAACAATTTGTACAGATATTTTCTTTCTCTCAGTTATTTATTTTTGCTTGTATGTATCTTAGGAAAGGCCAAGCATGAAATTGGAGCTGTAATGCAAGTCAGAATTTATTGGTATGGCTCTGCTCTGAGAGCTCAATAGGTGTGCGGCAAAGCAAGAAGGGTAAAGGGGCTGAATTATTCATTGAACCTTTAAGCATCAACAAATAACACTTATGTTGAAGAATGCCTGTTTCGCAACAGTAGGCGTAAGGTGTACGCATAAAAGAAAACCGATGTTCCAAAACCCGTCTTGTAAGACCATCATAGAATTTTTTTCTTATTAGTTATTCTGAGGATAAAGAACACTAGCAAGTTATTTACAGGAGGTGCATAGCACAAATGGTTTTTTTATTTTACTTAGTGTAACATCTTGAACACTGCACCTACTGTATCAGCTTAAAGGAAAAACTGATGAAAAATTGATAAAAAGAAAAGTCTTTCTTATCAAGCAATTACAGTGCTGGAATAAACCAGCTGTTATTAGCATAAACTTAGTATAAGAAATGAAAAACTGTGAACCACACCTAACAAACTATACATACAACAATATATTATAACAGATATTATAAATCAAGCAAGTTGTTACTTTTAAGTTTCAGCTTCCATTCCTAATTCCACTTCTGTGATAACTTTGCCAGACAAATCCTTTTGGTTAGAAAATATCTTTGAGCTAAAAATTAATTATTTTCTTATTTTTCTTCTATTCAAAATTTAAAAGCATATGTTTTTTTCTTTATGCCCACATCTGTAAACAGATCCATTTTATGGTGAGAGCCACTCAATTAATTGATAACTCTGAGGCACGCTGTTGGTAAAGTCAAGTGGCTGCAAAACTCTCTAACAGTGCAAATAGAAGATGCAATGTTGCTTTCAGACTGAATTAACCTTTGTCAAAAGGTATTTATGTTACAGTTTAGATATATCCATTTTTACTATTTGCTATTTTTTGACAAAACCGGAACAGTAATATTTCTCATCTTCAACTAGCTTTCAATGTCCATAGTTCCGGTAGTTTGATTTGTTTTGATTTCACCTACCGCAGGCCTAATCCTAACATTTTATCACCAACCTATTGCTACACCTTCTGAAGGACGACTTGCAGTATCATTTGGGAAAAAGAAGAAATAAATAAAAATGCTACCATCACTTCTGCTTTCATTTTGTATCCCAGTGAATTCAAATCTTTTGCTCCTCCTTTAATTTCCATTGTAGCTTGCTTCCATCATACAGACTTTCCAAGTTTCCTGGCTGCCGCTTATGAACAAGAGAACACAGAAGAAAACAGGCAAAATTGTGGCAACCCAGCATCCTGCCTTTGACCATGGTCAAGAGCAAATGCCTAAGGGAGTATAAAGACCCTGGGCAATCATACAGGCTTAGTTCCCAAACATGCTCCACCACCCTCCAGACTTTTCAAAGAGACCATGTAGATTTCTACCGCTGCTTTTCTTTGTGATTCTTTAAGAATGTCATATACAAATGAGTTAGTAACCGCTTTTCTTGACAAGAGCAAGAAAGCAAGGCATGGGAATTTCATCCCCTGCAGACCACCATCAAAATGCCACAAAAATGCCTCCGCCAAGTGCACTGGCCCTGCTCGCTGCTGCTGTCAAAAAGGACTGTACCTCTAACAGAGACAGCAGGAACAAACCTGTGCCCCAGGCTCAGTGGCTGCAGCTCACCATCGGAGTGCAAAAATGACTGCTGGAGGGGGAACGGCAGTCTAGACATGCATTTCTATCCACTGCTCCTGCTGTGGCATTACTAACCCTTCCACAGAGGCTGGGTAAGAAGTGTTGGCGATCTCTTAAAACTGCAGCAACCACAGCCAAAGGAATTATGTTGAAATTTGACATTGCAGAAAGGCTACTGCATCACTGAAGGTGGCTTTGGGCAGAAGCAGCTTCGAGCCCTATTTTGGTACAGGCAGATAGATCCAACCAAACCGAAATTCAGGAGCAATACTCATGGAGTGGCATTTCTCCTATCTCATACGTTAGACCACGTGTTGGAAAGACATTTAAGACACATACTGCTTTCTGTTTTCAACAAAAACTTCGTAAAAAACATTTCCAAAACCATGGCACAGCTTCCCTCGTGTGACAAAAGTAATTTTCTTGCTCAGTTATAATCTGTAAATATCCGCTTGCTCTTTTCCTATTCCAGGTCCACATACCACCAAAAATTGCAAGAGTTTATAGTTTGAAGCTCTCAAAGAGGAAAACAAGGTTGTGCGAATTCTTCTCTCATTTCCTAATAACTTATGCACACCTTTATATAAAAGAAATTATCTCTCTTGTTTTGAAGTTCGTACAAAATAAATAGTGTCTCCAGAGAATGGAATAATTCAATTGCACTTCTACTTTTAATTAACTGCAGCAATTACTTATTATTTTGCTGTATCATAAAGGATGAGAGCTATGTATGAAATTAAAGCCAGGTAAAATAAAGCTTTAAATTTAATTCAGTGTTACTCCTTCAGCAAAAATTTTATAAACTCCTTGATACCATTGTGAAAACATACAGCTGGCTTTTACAGATATATTCTGTAAATAAAAGTAGTACATATGCATCGCAAACGAGACCAGAGTCTTATTGTCGGAGGACTTGTCTAAGTCATGGCAAGGAGCCATCTTTATCTCAATAACTTTCAGTTTGGTAGCCAAGATGACAGAGAGATACAAAAGTGTAAAGCAAAGTCACAAAGCCGATCAAGGGCAAAATAGTCACGGACAGTTGATTCACCATTGCACCCACTGAAATGCTCTGCCCTCCTGCTTCTAGCCCTCACTGATAAGCCCAGGATCGCTTTTAAAAGGACCAGCTCTTCCCAGACTGAGCTTCCTAGACTTGAGGCTGCTGCTCAAGAGGATGTTTCAGAACTGTACTGCCTAAAGAAAGTTTATTAGAACAACTAAGAGATCTGGAGCAGAAACTCCCAGGGAGCCAATTCTACTTTTGTGGAAAGGTATGAATGACCTACCATCTACCCACGCAGTGAGGTGGCCACCATGTGGGCCCTGCTATGCCCCAGGAGCCCTTTCAGAATAAACTGAGCTGGAACTAAACTGTAGGAAAAGGTCATGTGAAATTACTTCATGAAGAAGTATCAGGCTTTTCCTCTTACTTTTCTGTAATATCTTTGCACTCTTAACACTTCAAACATAGGTCTGCTCTGCTAGGAAGAAGTCGATCTACAAACAATCTGTATTAGACACTATTTTGAGCCAGCAGTTAGACCCACAAGAATGCAGCCTCATTACTTTGTCCTCTGGTGCAGGGATTTTACAATTGCATCTACTCCTACCTCCAGATTGACATCCTGCTCAATATTTATTAACTTCTGGCTAGTCAGTGCATGTTCCCCTTTTATGTCCTTTATCCCATGTTATTGTTATTCCATATTTTTCTACGTGGAACTGGAAATCCATCATTCCAACTTGAAGCCAAGCCTGTCTAAATCACTCCCAAGTTTATTGCTTTCTTTGGCAGTTCCAGCTCAACGGAGGATTTCATCACATTTCAAGTTCTTTCTCTTAAGTCTTTAAACACATACCAAACAAAATCTTTCTTAATAGCTTTCTATCCAGAACACAATCAGTTCACCTCCCTTGTATCAAACTGTGTCCGCTCATGTAGTTTTTGGCTGCTAGTCTCTGACATGACCCTCAGTCCTCTGTGGCAATTTCTAACTTTGAACTTTAGTTATTTAAGGCTGAATCCCAAACAATTAATCAGATAACTTCACCTACTGTCAACCCAGGGAGAAGAGAAACCTTTTAATGTCTCTCCACAAAGTTTACTGTATAAAATCTTCCAAAAATTCAGGGGATTAAAAAAAAGGAAAAGAGGAAAAAATGCACGCAGCAAATCATTCACTGCCAGAGACGTCTATCAAAGGGATCACTCTCTAAGCTCCAGATGGCAGGTCTCCTACAGGAAGCAGCTGGTCCTTTGGCAGCATGTCCTCAAAAAGTGCCAATGGCTAAGTCCGTCTGTGGTAATTCAGGGCCACCACAGGAATTTTATGCTGAAATTATTTCAGCTGTACAAGCTAAGCCTTCGCTGTTCAGCACACCAGAGATGGCAGCCAGACCCTGTGCTTTATCGCATACCACCCACCACGCCAGAGATGCTCTCTTCTCTGAGGGGCCATGTGGGTGTACCATGTGCTTTGAACTGCTTGTAACATAACTACAAAAGTTGGTAAACTTGATTTATTCGTTGGGTCACTGTCTGCAATTTCTTCAAGCAGTGACACACATTACTGCTTGTGTAAAATAGCTAGCAAACCTATAGTACTAAGGTGCGTAAGAAAAAGAACAGTACTTTTACGCACAGTGGACGATACCCTGAATTCTTTACTCAATTTCATTCAACCCATAAGCAGAAGAATTCTTATATTTTAAGTTCAATACTACTTGATTTATTACCATCTCTAAACTTAATACATTCCGTACCTAATAAGCTAACCCTACATTGATTTTGCTTTCAAATTTCTCTTCTTTGTGATCAGCATATTTGGTGCATAAGTTCAGCTTATTTCCTCCTTTCTGTCACTCTCCCAGTCGTCTAGAATCTCCTTAGCTCACGAGACATGTAACTTGCTTTCAGTCACCCTTTTAAAGCCAGGCAACATGTAGCTCCTCTCCCTTCTATGTAAAACTCTCCTCAACATTTTTAAGATGCTGATCAGAGATTCCTCACGACATTGTTTGTAAGATGACCACCTAACTTCTCCAAACAGCAATTAAACTCAGTGGGTGTTCAGTAGAATTGTTCTGCGCTACTGTGCGACACGCTCACCATTCATAGAGCTGATCTTCCTACACCAGCTGTATCAGTCAACAGAGAATGCACTCCTCCCCAGATTAGAACACCTTCTAACTTATGTAGGTATAGAAATAGCTTAGGAAACAGCCAATGACACCCAATGTCAAGATTTCCAGTCAGACTGCAAAGCCCTGCTCGCTCCACACATCAGTGGCACCAGCTGTAGCCCAATTAAACTCCACAGTGCACAGGTGTTCCCAGAAATGAGTAACAAAAGAAAACTTCCCTTTAGGGTTCTAAAAAAAATTAGAACTCTTTAACTTCAGGTCTCCAAACACCAAACAGATTGAGGAAACAGGAAAGAGAGAGAAAACAACACACAGAGAAATAACAATAATCTGAATTATAACTTAATTAAATTTTACATATATTTGTACTAGAAAACACATATGCTCATGCTTTACCTGTACAAACCAAGACTCATGAAACATTTTAGGTCTTCAACATGAAAGTCCACTTTTGTTTTAGCTCTTTGTTAAGTGAGTTCTTCTAACCTGGGAAAATAGCATGTATCATCCAAAAGACAAAATGTAATATTTCTAAATAATATTCTAAAGCTTCATCTTCTATTGGCATTTAAAAGCTATCTACAGCAAAGACAATTTGGGGTAAAAAGTAACTCAACTAATTGTCTACAATTTTTGGCAACATTTCAATATGTCTGTGAACAGAGTGGAATCAATTCACATAAAGTATCAAATGGAAAATGTGACAACCTCATTTTAAAAACTTGAAAAAGCTTACAACTGCAGTATTCCAAAGAGCTAACTGAAAATCGAACACAAGGAAAAAAATTAGATGGAAATGTGTTAATAGAAAAAAAACCCACATTAAATTCACCTTAGAATAACCTGTTTGATAAAAGAAATCCACTTCATTTTCATGCTAAGAAATTAATCAAGCTGAGGGTTTGGAGAGTTTCTTTCATCAGTAAAACATTATTTCATTACACCAATAAACTTGCTCTGACAAAATGAAGAAATGTATGTTTATTAATTAAACTACTGGAGAGCCAAGATACTACAGTACAGTTGTCAGCATTCTTTTATTAAAAATAAGAGCACTTATACTGAGCAATTGATCTTATTTTCTTAATAGAAGCTCTAAGAGAAGCTGTGGGGCTGTATAGAGAGCACAAACAATAAAAATTTAATTACAGTATGAATGACAGCCATTTCAATTGGAGGCAATATTTACCATTATTGATATGACCAGCCAATATCATACAATATCACTGGCAGATGGTCAATTGTCTTATAAATTATTCTAATATACTAACTGGCAACACAGCAGATTTTCAGCTCATAAAAAGATATTCATTAGTAATACTATTAATACTTACTCACTGAACAGATAATTTGTTTGTAATTTTATAAGGTAACAACTGTCCTACAAAATGCATAGGTCGATAAAGGAGAAGCGGGTGTTCAAAAACTCAAGACACTCAAAATAATCAAAGTCCATAATGCAGTTACATTTCGTAGACTATGGGACAACGTTAGCTCCTAAAATAGTCATTACAACTGCAGCATGATAATGTGGAATATTTTTGGTCCTGCAGCTTGTAGATGGGTAGATATAACCAACTCATTCACAGATGCCATTTTTAACAGTTTTTCTTACCTGACATTTTATCAGTTGAGAAAGATAAAGAATACACAAGCACGTTGCTCTTAATTAACTAACGTAGGAGTGGGAGAAGGGAGCTAGCCCAAAAAGAGATTTTACAAGACCTCAGTAGTAGTTTGGAAAAGCTGCTATTCCAGCTAATAGATCTGATGTATTCAGCCAAACTCTGTGATGTCTTACAGGTTTAAGCTGAAATTTAAGAATGAAGTAAGGCAGGAGAAACAATACCTTATGAACTAAAGCTGGAAAATGGATCACTCTCTGGGACCAGAAACCTGAACCTTATACTGTGCTTTTCTTATGCCAGTGTGTATGACTGGTTACTGCCCCATGCCTACTGCATCAAATCAAAGCACTTCCAAAGAGACAAAAAGAGACATAAAGTTCCACATAATCCCTGCAAAACCTATTCATATAAATACTTTTTATTTACTTTGGGGAGAAAGACTCGGAGGATTGAAGCTTTCTGTGCTGAGCTCAGATCACATCCCTCCCTTGCAAAAAGCTGATTCGAATTGTAATACCTACAAAGTTTTTCAAAGCAATAGCTATTCATATTTTTTTCAAACTGCATGCAAAAATAATAATCCCTATCTCATTCTTAATAGGATTGCAGATCCTGCTTGATGACAATTGCACTTGTGAACAACTTTCTTTTTTTTTTTTAAAGTAGGTTTGCATGGAAATAGAAACCTGAATGCAAAAATCTGCAAAGTTTGCCTGCAGGTTTTGCAAGACTTTGTCCATTGTATTGCTATACAATCTGAAGGTGAGTCAGGGAGCTGGCTTTTCAAGCAGCATTTCACTAGCTTAGCCCTGTTCCAAGCCAAGTGTCAAACTGCAATTTCACAAACTATGAAAAACCAGTGCTCTAGACACCTCAGAACTTCTGCCGAGGTCCAGTTTGAAAAAGATACTTTTATTTTTTTGAGAGTAAAATTTCTGCCTTTCCAGGACTACTGTGCTTTCACTAAGACTCAAATAGTCAAACGCATGGTAAATCAATCACAAAGGTGAAAGCCAAGAGATGGCTACAAGATGTCACAACAATTGTCGTAAGTGGTGACAGTTTCGCTATTCATAGTTTGGAAAGACTGGTACACTGCTAAAGATCTTAAGTCTGCTTTCTGAAGCCACTCTCAACAGTTGTGGGAAAGCTCTTTTCTTAAAACATGCTTAAAGTTGGGGAATAACTACATGAAAAGCGATCAAAAAAGTTTTTTCAACATTTTAACACATTTCTTTTTTTCTTAGTACCCCGTAAACCTAATTAATGCATTCTGGACAATGCATGGAGCTGACATTTTGAGAGAAGAAAATGCAGAGACTTTGTTTTCCCTCTTAGCTAGTTCATCAGATTTTTATAAGATGGCTGTAATCAAGCCTGGACTTGGTAGACCTCAGATTACAAAAAACTCTGGCTGCAGATGTGCCCTTTGACATATTTTTTCAATAACACTAGTGAAAATCCTGGAGAGATTACATTAGGGTAAGAAAGTATTTTCCAAAATGTTACAAGCTCTAGGAAAATACAAAATAAAGAAAAGCCACAGATAGCTTTAAGTATGTCACACTTGTTGTCTGACAAGTATTATACTTGCTGTGATACAAGTATACAACATATAAAAGTTGTATTATACATTCACAATATAACTTACAGCAGCAACTGTCACATAAACACAAATTGTTTTGTGGTTGCTGGTTTTTTTGTCACAATCCTTGGGCAAGGGGCTGAGGGGAACCAGGAAAACATGGCTCAAAATAGTATAGTCATGACCCTCCCAGGCATGAGAGATGAAGTGATTAGTACTAGCCTTACTGTGCTACAAAAAGTTCTCAACAAGAGGGGAAAAAGAAGCAAATTCCACCATTAAATGTAAATATCAGGGAACCAGGGAGCCTTAACAGACTCTTAGTTCCTTGTAGAGACAGATAGTTGCATGACAATCTGGTCCTTAATTTCAGGAATAACCTACTGGTTTCTCCTAGTTTCATTCCACTGGTCCAGAGGGCTTTTCTACAAAGGTTGGAGATGAGACAGAAATAAAATAGAAAAATAAAAATCATTCTGATTGCAAGTATGACCAAGGGAGAACTCAATTTCAGAAAGCCTTGAAAGGCATTAAAATGTTATAATGAGATTTCCCCCCGCTCCTTATACAACAGTGGATAATCCTCTGAATTACAAGTCTCTTTTTACATATAGTCATAAATTATGTTGTTAAAATATTGATAGAGTCAGACCCGGTTAATTCAAGCCAGTTTTGCTTCTCATTATGATTTAACAGAGACTGAAGTATTTATGGTATAATGTCATGCAGACTTTGGGACACAGGGAATAGAGCACGCATGAATTAGGTGGGAATGCAACAGCAACTGAATTGCACTAGAAATATTGGAGAATATCTGATGAGGAGAAGACAATTTTATCTTGAGCTAATGGTAAGGGATGGAGACATGGCCAGCCAGCCTCCCCAGAGAGTTAACATGTGAGTAAGCCTTTGGTGGCCCCTTCTCATTTGCCACCTTCTTTGCCTAGTGGATATGACCAGAACACCTCCCTGCATGCCACACACACCTCATGGGGCGAACATGACCTCCCAGGCTGCCTATTTCAACTGCATCCATCCATCATGGATGTGTGATGGGGCTTGGGCTCTAGGTTGCTCAAATGGATAACATGGTAAATCTAAATATACTTTTAAATCTATTGTGAAATAAAGGAGTAGTTCAAAGTAACTGCATTAAAAAACACTTTACAAAGTCATCACTTTGCAGACTGGCAGTACATGTACCGTAGCGTTAGATCAATATAAGATCCAACTTTATTTAATCCAGAAGAAACACCAGCATGCAGTAATTGTGACAACAATAACAAATGTGTTCTTGAGAAGTGTTGAAAAGAAGTGACTGTTTCCAGGCAATTGTAAGTTGTCTGTACTATCGGAGACTGCAGACCAGCCAACAGCAGCAAAACGTCTTTTGAATAAGAAGTTCAATGAGGAAAAATAAGCACAAACATTCAAGAGCTCAGATCTAGTCCCAAGATATTCAGCGGAAGCATTACTATGATTATGGCTTTTACTCATTACCAAAATTGCCTAATGTGAGACGAAGTGACAAAATACAAACTTAGGCAAAAAATACCAAGTTTTTCTTTCTTACAGAATCCAAGTTCCCAATGACGAATAAAGATGCTCACAAGAAAATTCTTTGTTACAAAATATCTTCGTTGGAAAATCCAAACAATTGCAGAGAAAAAAACCAGACCTCTAACCACAGTCCTACAACATTACAACTCTCGATGGGGAAAAAAAATTAAAAAATCTATAAATATAAACCAAGTATTAAAAACAGTGGATAAGAGAACCTTCTGGTCTACTTTGTGACCATGCATTATTATACCAAAGCAGCTGCAAAAGCATAGGAATATCAAGAAGGGGAAGAGAAACATTCTCACTAATGTTATGATTATAGTAAAACAATGATTAAATCCCAGAGGGAAATGACAAATACTATCTTTTCAAACAGGCAAGTGGAAACCACAGAAATGTTTATTTGGAATTAACTTATTGCATTTATTTAAAAACAAAATCAGGGAGAATAACTTTTCTTAGCATTTCTGAGTTCTTGGAAAAGAAGCTTCCTTCTGGGTTTCAGCAACAGAAGTCAAATGTGCAAAAAGTCTTATACACTATGTTTTAAAATCAGAAAATCTGTGATCACAGCCAAGTTTGCCTATTATGGCCAGTTACAGAACTGTGGTACAGAGCATACACGTACATTGGGGGTTTCAGGGGATTGCTTAAACAAAGTGACACAGCTCCAGGGAGACAGAGGCTTTCTCTCCAACACAAGAGAAGTCTGTGCCCTCTCTGAAATGACAAAACCAGAATTTCCCTGATCATACATTTATCCTTCAGCTATCCTGTTGCCTTTTTACCAGCAGAGAAGATGAACACATCCTCCCATAACATCCGACTACACCATCCATCTGACTAATAATTAAAGAGCAGATAAATGGTTCCTTTTTTACTGTACATCAGAACTAGAGTTCTTAAAAATGTAAAAATCAAAGAATATAACTCATATTGGGCATACTAAATCCAATTATATTTAAAGGCATTTCCGGGCCTTATAGCAGAATTAGAACATAATTCTCAATCTGTTTCACAAAAGAGGTTTCATAAAATATCTCCACCATTTCTGAGTGTGGCAGCACTGCACAGCTCTACAGAGGTTAAGAGAACTAGAGACTAAAATTTTGCAAAGCCTACTTAAGCAAAAAGCTACACTGCTGCTATGGTTTAACTGTGATGAGGTAAGGAAAATTTTATGGTGACACAGGACTTTTCACTTGCACTCTTACTTCTGACAAACACAGAGTGTATAAATAGCAAATAAAACACAGGTCTCCATTATTTATCATGCAGCAACCTGGAATTTCCTTCTCTGACATCAACAGAAAAGTAACTGAAATATTCACAAGTGTCCCAGTTTACAATATTCACTACAATTGTAGTGTATAACTACCACTGCAACTGAGCTCTGCTGGTCTCACATAGAAGGTGCAAGTCTTGGCTTGAGGAATCCTGATGGATGGCTCCCTCAGAGAGGACCCAAGGCAAAATCAGAGAAAGGATGTTCTCCATGAAGGCACTACTGCCCAGCTGTTTTGCAGTTCCTCTGGTTTCACTGGGTGATACGACACTGTCATGGGGCTAAGCTTTCTGCAAACCCTCCACCTGGTATTTTGGACATTGAAGTAAAACAGAGCAGTTTCATTACCATTACAACTTGCATTTATATCAAAATGTAAATGGTAACCTGTTTGGAAGCAGTGGTCTGGCCTCATCAAGAAACGTGCAAACATGTGCTAAGCAGTACGCATGCATGCACACAGTAAAGGAAGAGACGTCTAAACCTTAGTTAGAATAGATTCCTTATTTGTGTCTAAAACTGTGGCTGTGTGATGGGATAGAAAGTCCACTGAAGATTCTAAAGTAGATACAGGTCTGTACTTGAATAAAATACTCCCCAAAGTTAAGGCATTATTCAGAATTATGTTTTCTGATTGAGTGAATGATTTGTATTATTTGTTTGAGAAGAAGGACAAGAGATGTTTAAACAAAACCAGGATGCATTATCAACTGTCTCTTACTCTTTTGTTAGCCAAAAAACAACCCTCCCCTTCCCAACCATGTGAGTAAGAGAGGAGAAAGAGGGATGAATTCTAAATGGCAAAAAGACTCTGATACTGAAATTCAAAGTAAATACAGAAGCTCAAAGATAATAGAAAAGCATCCCTTCGGGAACCTCTGTATTAGGGCTACAAATGTGGCCCCAAGGAATGTAGTGAAAGGTCCAGTAAATGGCTACAAGATACACTAGAGAAATTAATGAGCAAAAATGATGTTATCACTGTCAAAATAGATTGTTACTACTTAGATGTAATTAAGTGAAAAATTCAGAGAAAAAATTCTTCAGATTTATGGGACAGACTCATTAAAAAGTTGTGAACAATGTGCCAAATTAGATGACAAAAATTACATTAAAATACTGAGAATACAATGTTTGTGGGTTTTGAGAAAAGAAACTGTCACTGAGGTAATATTCAGAACTGCATGTTCCTTTTACGGCTTCTTTCCCTAGTGATTCAGGCTACTACTTGTTAAGTGGGAGGACAGATCCTCCCTCCAATTCTTCTTCTTCTTCTTCAATAAAAACTTGCCTTTACAAATTATCCAACAGCAGCAAAAGAGGCAACCTCTTAGATCTGAATAAAAGACAGACATAGGTTTGTAGCTGATGAGCAAGGAGGTAGATATGAAAAAAGACTAGCAAGCACTAAAATCCCAGAGTCGTCCGTAGGAGGCTGTTGGTATTAGAAGTCTTATAAAGCAAAGTAGATGATGTCATAGGACTGCTGCTGAATCAGATGGGGAAACCAGGCCTCTTTCATATTGAATCTGGTTAGACCAGACATGGTTAAAAAGCAAAGGACTAAATTAAAGTTTGAAGTTTTTGCATATCCTACTAAATGAAAGTGACAAAACACTACTGACAAAGTTCCTTCCAGAAAGAGCATAATTTATTTTTAAAAAAGTGAAGATTTTAAAAATGTATAATGGGATGTCACTTACTCTGCTTCAGCCTTTTTTAGAAGCAGCTTATTCTTTTACCTTGGTTATGCACATCTAACAAAATGGCTGTTGTAAGCTTGGTGCTACCTGCAAGTCCCATTCTTAAGCCTCCTCTTTTGGTCCCTGGATAGATTTACTGTAGGTCTGTGACTGTTCTTAACAACCACAATGACTCCCAGGTCACCTGGCAATGCAAATTTGGTAAACATCTGATGTGAGTCCAAGACCGCATTTTAGACAGAATGCACAACACAGAAGAAAAGGTAGTTATAACATCTTTATATGCCAGTTAAGGTCAGGCCATGCCTGAACCCACATATGGCTTCCCATGTAAAATTAACCTGTCAAGATTATTTGAGTCAAACTGTGAGTTTATACTGGATCAGCACTTTACCTGATATAACAAAGACATTTCTGCATTGTATACTAAGAGGTCCATACACACTGCTACAGCTCTTCTATCTAGAAGTCCACAGTTTGGGATCTGCTTGGGCAGGGACATTTAGCTCCAAGTGTCGGCCACGTTAACTAAGGAATTTTCCTTCACTGGTCACTACCACCCCCAAAACACTCAATTTTCTGTCTTCCAGAGGCAAGGAACTGCAAATGAATAATGATTCACCATTCTGTTCCCCCCAAAGGATTTAGTGTGATGACACATGTAGGGGCACTAATAGACTGTGAAAGAAGCGTGGGCTAAACTAATTGAGTAGTATTGATCCACTAGTGCCAGGGAGATTATCATGCAAGTTTACTTGCCTAGCTGCAAAGTCTTCACAATATGGAAGATTTCAGATGAAGTGAGTGAATCAGGGAAAAAATTCAACCCTCCAACGACTCTCAATTGTGCATTTAGCAACCCTGTTGCAGTAATACTTAACACACACATCCCACATAGCCTGATTTATCTTTGGAGCTTCACAAATATTAGCTAATTAATCTTTCACCATTGTAGTTTCACTCCACAGCACATCTTAATTTTTCTTTATAATTGAAGCTAAAGATTTTAACTGGCACAGGACTATGCACTATTTCTAAGGAGAAAGCTCCATGACCTCATCCTACTTAATTTGTATCATACCACAACTAAAAACTTAACAAAAACAGATAGAGGAAATATGCCCATTTATAGAATGAACTACAGTCACTTTTCTGATTAGTTTAAAATAAAATGCATGTTGACAGTCGTAACAGTCAGTAATCCTGTTTTACTGGAAGTTTAATGAGGGATTTGTGGTTGAAGTTGGTACTTCTGTATTGCAGCCAGTTGAAGTGCTAAAATGTCAAGCACTGACTGATTGCTGTCTAATTACAGACCCATAAACCACTTTATATGGCTACAGAATTACTCCCTTAGGTCTTCACAGTGTTGCCATCAAGACTAATTTCAAGAGAGGTGCTTAACTTGTGCACTGTATTTGACATAAATTTTTCTTGTTGGAAATTTTGGCATCACCATTGGTTAAAATCTGGATGAAGCTTTCCCAGCTATCTTTGCAACAAAAGTTTTGTCTCTTGCCTCCAAAAATTTATTTTTATTTCTATTCCTTACTTGCTATTGAAGCTGAAATTGTATCAAGAGACATGGTGGTTTTACGAACATGTAGATGTTAGCTCAAGACAAGAAAGAAATCATCAATTCACTGCAACTCAGTTGTGAAGGGGTAGAAAGTTTAGTGTGTATGCTCAGTGTGTCACCTCTTACTGAAAACATTAAAAAAAATACCATATAGTGTATAATTATTTACAAATGTATTTACCCTTGTAAGGGTGCAAAACCCTCCTGAGCCTTTTTGAAATCATACACGTCTATCTCTTTTACAATACAGCAAATCAGGAAGGCAAAGTTTGAACTGAGTAAAATCATGACTTTCCCTCCAGCAAGAAAGGTGACCTAAAAGAGGAAAGAAATAAGTAGAATGAGCCAAGAGTGAGAGAAAGGCATGAGGAAATTGATTTTATAAGGAGCAGAGGAAAAAGGTAGATGTTTGTTTCCAGTGGCTTGATTTTGGAACTGTCTTATGAAATCTTTGCCTATGGCTTTAGATTATCTGATTTCCTGAAATATCTAAACGACAACACAAACACAAGTTCATTTGTACCAAAATTAATAGAGGATTAGTGTGCCATCAAGGTCTGCAAATCTAAATTGCTCCCAAAACCACAAAAAGCAGATTTTAGTAATAAAATATTCTTTTATTACTCACACATATTTTAATACCAATGTAAGTTATTAATACAATTGGTATGACTCTTACTAATATCTTACCGCTGTTCTTAAGCCGGAATATGAATTTAAGTGAAAAATGACACACTGTAGAGCATCTATCTTTAAGGACGCTTATGCACCTGTTTTATACTATATGGACTGAATCATTGTTTATTACTGCATTGTTATTTATTTCTTAATGCCTTATTAAACAGCCCATCTCATTACCTAATTATATCAAACACATTTTAACACCACCACACTGTGAGCTCAATTAAAGATTTTGTTAAAACAATACAAGAGTAAAGTATATGTTTTCCTTGGTGTATACTTTAAAAGCCAGTCTCAGGTTTGTTTGATTATTTTGTGTTTTGTGCAAATAAGCCATTAAGCTCCTACGGAAAATTTCACATTTCTCAAAATGCTTTCAGCTAATTTTTCTAATCTGAAAGTATAAATCTAATTTGAGAAGTGTATGGTTTCAGTGCCACTGCTGTGTATAATGCATTTCCTTCATATTGAAAATGATTCTTTCTCATTTTTCTAATAAATAGCCTATTGTATTTATTGCATATTACATTTTTGTTTGTATCGCAGCATATTTTGCTTCACATAAAAATAATAACATTTTCACTGCCCTTTTAAGAGCTCAGTACATTTTCTTAAGAACTTGGTTGACTGAACAGCTTAAAAAATGCTGAATATTTGAAACAATTAGCCATTCCCATTGCCTTCTGTACTGCTGAGTGTCCTGTAAATCTACAGCCTTCACTGTAAATTTGCACAGTTCAGTAAATCATTAAAATTATACTATTATGTTTGTCTCTCTTTTCTGCTCCTCCCAAAAAGACTGCAATACAACTCTGATAAGAAAACGCAACTGGTCTTGACTACTAAGCCCAGTAAGACAGATTTGCATAGAGTAGTAGCACTGGTGCCTGCAGTCCTGCCCCACTCCTATTTTGTCTTATTCAGTGTGTTTTAATCCTGACAGCTTGGCTGAACTATCTTTTAGACCTAAATCACATACCTCGGTGGTCCTTTGCACAATCGTATTCTAAGTTTGTATATAGACATTAAAGGAATACTTTTTCCCCCTCTGAAGATGTAAAATCACATTGGTTTTGTGACTGACAATGAAGCTGGTTAAACAAGTTTCCCATTTGCCTGTCCCTTGACTTCCTGTCTTTGCAAATGTCAAAATTTCTCTTTACCTGAGTTGTGCCATTACAATTTATGGCACAGCTACTCTGTAAACCAAATCCCTGATTTGCTATTGATTAAAAATAAACTTTAAATTTATTTTAAAATGAACCCATCCAATCTGCACTGTTTCTGTGAAATAGAAAACAAGTATGAAAAATGATCCCATAAAGCATTGTATGGGCATATTTGACAGTATGACAGCTTCTTTTTTATATCAAAATTAATAATCTTCTGATTACAATTTTCTACTACAGCCAATGATAAATGCATGATTCTATCATTTATCCTTACTTACATCTTCTTTTGAAAGGTTACATACAAATAACACTTCATATTTAAAATTTCCTCCTTGGTCAGACAATGCAGAGAAGCATTACTGCCAATAATAAGATATTCACCTAAAGCGCATTTTAAGCTAATTTGTAGAATCATTTGAGTACCATAGTTCTCCTTTTCCTACAACTAGAAATGTGAACTCACTGCTTTTGTACATCCTACACTGGAAATATATAAAACCAACCTGAAAGCATACCATTATCATAGATGATACTGTTATCACAGGTTCAGGTTACATTCTGAATTTTACTCTTTTATTCAAACATTTTAATTCACCCTGACTATGATTTCTGGGCCTCCAACATTTGGAATCAAAGGTGCACTTGTGAGCTGAAGTTCTTTCTTTCTCTCCACTATTGCCTCATCTTCTTCACAGCTTTTGCAGTTTTTCCTTCCTACTTACAGGGATTTCCTTGGCAGTATGCCTCTTAAACATGCTGCTGAAACTTCCATAAAGCTGGAGGTTCATGAATTAGTATATAAATACACTTATCATCTTTATGCTTTGCATATCTGCTTTTGAAATTGAAAGTAACAGCGTAGTAAAACCCTCTGAAGAGTACTGCAATGATCCCTTCTCCTAAATATTGTCATCGTAACTCCCCAGCCCTGATTTGCTGCTGAGTTCTGTACCATAGTATGATGCAAAACTTTTTGTTGCAAAAAAATGTTCTGCATCCTAAGTGCTACAGAAGCAGATTTTAGTCATTAATATCCTTTCAGATTCCTCTCTCTCAGAATTCTTTTCACTCCCATTCTTTCCTCCTCTGCCTGTTTTGCATCCTGTAACCCTTTTTGCACCTGACTGCAAGCTAGACTCTAAGAAAGATTTAGACGAGCCAACGATGGACAAGGTGGCAACTCATTTTCAAATGCCCAGCCCTAGAGACAATCCATAATCCTTAATTAGGTACTCGTATCCCTTAGTTAGCTCTTAACTGCGCTTTTCATAAACTGCCTGCTGGAGAGGGAGGTAATCCCCTCTCACGCTAGAGCTGCTGACTCAGCATTGCAACGTTTTCACCCATGGGGTACCCCAGGTCATTGCATCCTCCCTGGCAAGGGAGAAACCCCCATCAGCTCTTGGAGAGCAAGGCACAGGCCTCTCACTCTTGGTGTAAAACAGGAGGAGAAGGAGAAGGTAGACGCCTAGGGCTAACTTTTTAAACAATATCGGTTTCATGCCTGCCTCAGCTGCATGACCGAAGTTGCAAATCTCCAAGCTCCTACTAAGGTGCCTCTCTGGTACTGGCAGAAAGTCAGAGAGAGCAGAGCACTCGCTGCTCACCCTGATGATGCTGTGCTGCTGCGACAGGAGAGATTTATGGGCTCAGAAAGAACACAAATGATATAGAGCATAATTTAGGACCTTTGAGGTGAGGGCACTCAGTAGACATTAGTCCTAAACTGGCATTATAAAGAACAGCAATTGACTAAAACAAGAAACCGCATTTGAAGTGAGGCCGGCCAAACTAGAGCTAGGTGCAGCTGAGGAGAGGAGGAGAAGAACTGGAAAGGGCAAGAGAGTAAAAGTTTGAATAATGGTATGGGTGTTGAGATCTTGATTCTACCAAAAATCCTCCTTAAAATACCTATAGCCATGATTTAATGACAACTTTCATTTCGCTCCTCATGCTTACAATCTCTGTATGTTCTATGCAGGTCAGTTGGATTACCAGTAACAACTTTTTCTCTATCAGGGTTGCTCTCTGTCATATTCTTCAGTTAATTTCGGTATTTTTTCCCAATTACTGACAAATACATTTCACTACACTTAACTGTTACATCTCTTGTTGATTTCTCACCAACTTGTTTTTATTTGAAGCAAGTGCTATACCTCCGAGCAGACATATTTCCTCCTTATGTTATTTCTATATGTGGGTTTTTTTCTGGTTTATGGTTCAACTCAATGATCTTAAGGGTCTTTTCCAACCTAAATGATTCTATGATAAAATATACATTAAAATACTTGAGGAAAATGCAAAGTATTGATTTGACAAGCTAGTAGAAGCACATGTTTTCCTAGATGAAATATCTGAAATTAAAATTAAGCAAATAATGTTTAAGAAATGAAAAAAAAAAAAGAAACCAAAATAAGACAGAATTGCTACTTTGGAAAGCCCTAAATACAGACAATTTTAAAGGCCTATCAGCACTCTGAATACTGTGAGTGGTGAGCATGGGAGAAGACAGTACATTTTCCCAGAATAAAGTTTTATTCGTATTCATCCTGCCTAAACTCATTCACTCCCTCGTTCAGGAAATGACCTGAAATTACAAGCTATAAACACCCGTGGCACTATTCTTATCTTAATATGTAAATTATTACTGAAAGCCAGAACATCCCACTGAGAAGCAGGAGACCTGGGGCCTTGGACACAGACGTCCTTGCCCGTACTTTAAGACCTCCTGTGTTGTCATGCATGTGTATCCGTTCTCCTCCAGTGGAAAAAAATCTTGATGGTTAATTAGCAGTAGGCATAAATAACTTCTGTGGGAGAGACACATTTTGGAACTAGTAATTGGCACACTCTCTAGCTTTGATTTGCAGTTATATTGCATGACAGACATACGGCTGGAAAGAAGAAAACATTCATTGCCTCAGCCTACTGTAGTATCTTCTTAAATAGCTCAGATGAGTGGAAATGGAAATAAAGTGATTATTCCAATTATCAAAGGCTCACAGGAATACACTGAGCTATGAGAAATTTACCCTTATTTAATAAACTGCTTGAAATTAAAACTGTAAAAAACAGCCAGACAGTCAAGAGCTATATGAAGTTAGGCTGACCTAACTGCAGCAGCATGTACCAAGCAAACAGGGACACATTCCTCTTCCCAGTCTGTGCTGACAAACACCAATTAAAATCTCTAAAGGACTCCGACTAGACTTGAAAACAAGAATGACATTTAAATTGACTTCAAATATCATTTATCTATTGTTTAGATTTACTGAAACATGCTGCCCTTTTCTTCTATCCTTTGGCATTTGTCCGTTACAGTGGTACGCCAAAAGTGAATTGTTTCATTAAAATCTGAAACAAAAGGGACCAATGCTCTGAGTTACAAAAATGAATCTCTTTAAAAAATACTTCTTGTTAATAGAGAACATCTGATCACCATCATTCAGTGTCTGCATTTAATTCCATTAAGCATTCATACTCCCAGTGCATTTCAAATTCACCCACAAGCAAATTTTCAGAGAAATTTGAGTACTATTTTCCTTATAAAATAAAATTACAGATAGATTTGATTTCTTGGTTTTCCTCAAAATTACAAGTGTGTAGACTTTCAGCTGCTTTATGAGTGGGACTACAGAGATTTCCTTTAACTGAAGGCTTTGGGGGTTTGGAGTTTTTTTAGAATTTAATATGTTCTGCATAAATCCCAAACAGCCTCATAAGAAAATCCTCTGTCAGATTTTTAATGATCTGTAGGGAAAAAATACTTAGAAATCTCACAATGTCATCACAGAATAACATCTGTATATAACCTGAATATCAACAATATACTGTTTAATGAAAA
The DNA here is from genome assembly GCA_013397275.1 of Burhinus bistriatus. Classification (NCBI taxonomy): domain Eukaryota; kingdom Metazoa; phylum Chordata; class Aves; order Charadriiformes; family Burhinidae; genus Burhinus; species Burhinus bistriatus. The sequence goes on from VYXH01006629.1 coordinate 148,148, forward strand.
AGTACAGTATTAATTACATGGTATTCCATTCTCATGAAAAATTATGTTTATTATATGTCTTAGAAACCAAATAGAAGAACCACTGATAAAAATGCCAAGTATTTAAATGCCAGTAGTCACATAATCTCAGTGAGGTAACTCAAATTGCCAAGAAAAAGGCTTTACAATTCAAAATATACAGAACAAAAAGTTCAGTAGCATAGGCCAGATACAAATTGTATCCCTTGCACAACCTCATTTAGTGCTGATTACGTCTAAAAGGTGCTAGCCTATTCTAAGCAATCATTTAAGGAATATTTGTGTTAAATAATAAAATACTAACTACTATAATCAGAGAAGACGTAGATTGCTAGTATTGGAATTTAAATAACAATAGCTAAACACAACTTTTCTCTTTCTCAACTCACTGCAAATTCATGATCAATACAGTATAACAATAATTTTGTGTGAATTGCCCTACTCTCTTGCTAGCAACATATAATGCACAAATAGGCAGAATTATTTTGTAGATTTTATTAGCACTAGTGTAAGCAGTGCGAAAAGATGAGGTTTTGCTGTTTGTTGTCTGACTGTTCCCAGAAGCAAAATACAGACCTGCATATTTCATTCTGATCCTGTTCACCTCCTCTATTATCATATATCTTCACTTTCTAAACAATTTTCAGTGCCTACAATTTACTGAACTTTGACCAGCAGACTAAAGGTTATGCCAAAAAAAAATAATCAAATAGCTGCTGGAATCGTATGGTCCTCATAAATCAAAAAAGAAACCACTTGAACTTCAGGACTTACCTTGAGATTGCAAAACTCTAGTCAAAGTGGAATGTGTAAATTTGCAAACAGATTTAAATCTTCGTTTAAGTACATGACAGGTATACTGTGTGGTTTTGTGACCCAAATACTGTGTATAATGCGGAATAGTCTCAACTGATTTGAATCCAAGAATGCTACAAGACCACAAAGCCTACCAATGGGATCAAGCTCACAGTCATACAACTATTCGTCCATCCATTACATATATCTCTTAGTTAGCTCAATGTTTCCAGTTCTTCTTTCTCTAGGAAGCTCACTGTTTGAAACAGATCACTTTTTAATTATTTTAAATCAAATTACATTTATGCTTTTGCAAAATGTGATTCTACAGCAGGTATCATAACAAAGCTACTACTCCATGTGATTACCATAACTGAACCATGATCCTTATCCATTGGCTTAATTGAGTCAATTAATAGCTAATTTTATATCCCACATCTTTTACCTTACTAATAACTAGGGAAAATCCATTAAGGTAATGTAATTATACAGGTTGGAAGATAACAAGGAAGCAAGTATAGTTCATTTAGGTTTGACCTCGCAATAACGTACCTCGCAGTTTGCATGCTACAAAGCTGCAGCTTGCAGCTATTTAGGACCAAGTCTTATTTATGGCAATATACATCCTGAATACCTCTAATGTAAGCTTGTGAACGAGGCACTGAGATGAACCTTAGCAGCTCTAAATGTTCTCACTCCACACAAGAAAAAGTTGTACACACAAATCCAGCTATTTCAGAGCATTACTTTCAAAAGAAGTACTTGTCACTTCCCTTTTTTGACTTCCTAATATTTATTACCATTTTAGAGTCTGAAATTGAGGGGGAAGACAAAACAGCTCCTACTGTCCTAGCAAAAGAGGAACTTCTACAGCAAGTTAATGATGTTTACATGGGAAAATGATTATGCTGTTAAACAGTTGTTGCAGAGACACTGGAGATAAGAAGGGAAAGACTGAGAGATGACTAAAGAGCCTAGAAATGATCACACTTGAATTTTCAAGATCTTGTTTTCTCATTCAGAAAAAAGTTATACCTCTAGGTACACTGCAGCTTAGAGTCATAAGGACTGTAAGTTGTTCCAAAACAAATGTTAAATAGAAAGGATTGGCATTTCAAATGGTGTATGAGATGTGTCACCATCAAAAGCAACTGGGTTACATCCATTGTCACCAGCTGTGGATTTGGTAACTTGCATTTAGAAAGAACTCTTATTCTTTCTTATTTCTTGTAAGAGGAACACTTAGAAACACATCATTGATGTTTAACATGTCTAATAACTGCGCATAAGCTCATGAACTCACATTCGTTAATTACATTAATTTTTATTCCTAAAAAACAGGTTGTAAGATGTAGTTTTCCACTATTCACCAGCAACAGTTTACTTGCAACAGCTCTTTAATTTTCTCCTGCCAAAGTGCAAAAGTAATCAAGCTACAAGCCAGTGATGTTCAGAAACATCATTAGAAAGTTATAAAAATTTGCATGTAAATGAGCATCTTCAGGATCTTGCTACTTTCTCCAAAAAAATATTAATCAGCTAGCCATATAGCAATCTGCACATAACATGTTTGTGAAAGCTACATAAACACTGATGAATGACAGTTTGGATACACAGAACTAAAACAATAAGGAATGACAAAAGTACCAATTTATTATTCAGTGTTTACCATTACAAAGGTGAAAACTACAGCTGAGTATCAAGCATTTAATATAAACCATTCACAATCACAATAAATAAAAACTGAACAATGCAGCTCAGGGATTTTTCAAAAATGAAACTTCATAGCAGATGTTAATCCACTAAAAAGATTACAGGGTCCAGGCCATGACCTATCAACAACCAAAAACCTGTATAGTAATGCTTTCTAGCCCATAAGAAAGACAATATCTCTTTGTTCCAGAGCATTAGATTAAATCTAAAAAAAAAATTAATTTTAAAAATTACTTTCCTGCAGAAATGTTAGTTCATATCCAATGGGAAAGGAAGACAGCAAGAAAAGAGGTTAATGTAAAAGAAATTTGCTATGACAATGCACAATACTGAAAAGTTTTGAAAACACACATACATGTTTCCAGAGACATGTAACACCGTACCTGGTGATGTGGGGAATTGCCTTCACACGGTGGTAACGATTACACAGACTGTAATCAAGAATGCAATACGTGACAATGGATGGATGGAAGGAAAAAGAAAGAAAAAAAAAAAAAAGAGAGAAGAAATGAGAATGATATTAACACACATACAACAAAGATGAACAACTAAAAAACATCATGGATATACCGAAGAATTAAATGCCCCCTCCAACTCACTTCTGAGACCTCTAAACTAAACTGATCATCTTTACAGACCTCACCCTGACGTTTGGTTACTTTTGCAGTAAAGAAAGACTGGTCTTCTGTGGATATAATATTTCAGTTAATATTACCCTCCATTATTAGAGCCTTACAGACTGTGGAAAGAAGTCCCACCGCTGTCACCAGATTGCAATTGGGTTTTTGTTTTTGAGTATCTCTAACTTACACGTTACACTAGGTTATGAACACATGGAGTAAGATGTTTAACACTTGGGCAACCGCTGGAGAAAAATCTTGGTTAAATCAACACAAGAAGAGCTATTTAAAATTTATCTTAAACTCCAAAGAAGGATAGATGATATATATATAAAAATATACATATAAAAAAAAAATATATAAAAAACACCTCCACTAAAACTTCACCTCCTGACTATATCTTCTGTTTTACAGCATTTGCCCTACTATTTTGTGAGGAAGAAACAAATGGGGAGCTAAGAGAAACAGAGATCACACCAAGCTCTGACTCTCTGGTTCAGTGTGGTACCCAAGGGGAGCTAAACAAGAGTGGTGTGATCCATCTCTTTTCAGAAAGCCTAATCCGGGCGTTATTCGGCCTTCTATGAATTTGGTTCCCTGTAATGTATTCTTCAGCCAAAACACTGCTTAGGAGGTTCCTGTTGTTTCTTTCTTGTTCTTCCTCCACTGATGTGCCTAGGCTCCCTCACTCTGAAAAAGGCCATAGAGTAAGGGAAGGGAAAGGATCTGCTGAGGTTCGGGTAAGCCGGGATGGGAGGCAGCAATGGGAGGGGACCTCTTTAACCACTGATGGCAACAAAGCAAGGGCAGTATTAAGCAGCAGCAAGACTGTTCACAACTCCCATATTCAGCCTTTCAAGTGACACACAGCCAGAAAAATAAAACTGCAGATAACCTGACTACAGTAAACCACCAATTTTAATCTGTTGTTTATATACAGTGTTTCAATTACCTCTGTTACACTAAAATTGGATTTACAAATTTTCTGATAATTAGGTCCACTTAAGGAGTAGACTCAATTGCCAAGATGTAATCACTGCTGAAATCCAACTCATAGAAAGATATAAAAGAAATTAAACTATAAGGATCTGCTGTTGTTATTTATTGTTTTGGTTTGGTTTTTTTTCTTTCTTTCTTTCTTTAAGGGTAAATAGCCAGATTACTGACCGTGGGGGAAGGAAAGGGTTGCATATTTAACTGCAATGACCTCTTATGCATAGACAGTGCTCAATATGAAAGCAGTGGAGGGACTGCATTTCTGGATTCATAATTAGAAATACAGATATAAGGACTGGGTGCTTATTCTGTGGGGGTTTTTTTAAAGTTAGAATACAGGTTCATGAGAATTTAAAGATGTTAAGATTACTTGGGTTGCTGAATCTTCAAACCTGTTGAATAATCTTCTCTCATTATGACTATACCAATTTCTTAGAGAAGAAAATACTAACCTAATTGTAATAAAAAATTGCTAGTACCTGTGTAAAAAATGAAAATTTGTTGAATTGGTACTCCTTTGTTTATTAATATTATCTGTATGTCACCTGTTAATATCACATCATTGTATGTACATACTATATACATTGTATATTTTGTGTGTGTATATTGTATATTTTGTGTATACATAGATCATGTTTATTTTATGAACACTACCTAACCATGACAATTTGGAAATAGATGTAAAATTTAGGACATGGGTCCTTTAAGCTGACAAGCAAACAAACAATAAATTCATTATAAACAATTATACAATTCTATTTACTAAGAACTGAGTTTGTATCTAGTTATGCATTTTATGGTTTGCTGTTTTTGTTTTTTTTTTTTAAGGAAACTATAATTTAAGTGCTATGTACGGGTTTTGGTTCATATATTTTACTAGTGTAATTTGAAAGGCATAACAAATGAATGAAACTGAGAAATGAAATACAACTAAAGCAACCATATGATGATGAAAAATAGCATCCATTTTTCGTGTTATTCAGCTGATTTATCTGAAAAATCATTAATACTATTTTCAAATTAATTTAAATTACTTTCTAAATCAGCAATAATTAGATTATAGACTGAAATCCCATGTTTCAAATCAAAATTGTTATATATCATGCAGCCAACCGATGGTTCAAAGAAGTGAAGTGTTGGAATTGCTGCAAGTTGATTCTTTTATGCTACCATTCTCCTTATTTGAATTACCAAGAAAATATGTCTAACAATAAAACATAGACATGAAACCTAGATTCATGAAAAAAGTCACATATAAGTCAAAGACGTGAAAGCAACTGTAATAACATATGAAGTTCAAGGCACCAGGATGAAACAGCAGTTGAATCTACTGATGCAGATAGCAAAGTTACCGTGTCATCCCACTCCTTCCTAATATTTTCATTAAAATCGTGAAAGTTGGCAGTAGTTTCAAATAGAGATTCTGCTAAAATTTTGATGGTAGGTCAGTAAAGCCGTAAAGCTGTAAAGCCATGGTTAACTGATAGAAGTTAAATGCCTTCTACTACTAATTGGATACCGCTAAGGACTAAAGGAAAATCCTAAACAAATGGCATTTAACCAAGTTGCCTATAACTGAAACTAAAAATTGTTTTCAAAAAGTCTGCTGAGGACTGATAACATGCGCGATCCCGTATCAGGAATAAAAATAATCCTAAATGCAAACCAACACCAGAATCAAGATCCAAATTCAGCAAACTGCTGAGTGCAAGTGGTCCTGCTGAAGCCATCAAAAGCTCTGTCACAGTTCACTTGGCTACCTGTACAGTCAGGCTTCATCCTGGACTTTGGTTTCCACCTTACATTTTATTTTACATTTTCAGTAAAAAGATGAGACCAGGGAATAATTTAGAGAACTGTCCATCAATCCCCCTACTCCTCCATCCTTTGCATGGGGACCTATCTCATATTCCCACATGGATTTATCAATACTCACATCTCTTCGTCTGCTGTTGAAAGTCACTCATAGAGAAGTTGTGCCACTTAATTGCTGGTTTTGGTAGTCTGGGGGAAGACCTGCAAGGCATTTTTTCCCCACAGTCCTACACAGTCTTGGAACAAAGTGTTCTCATTGCTGATGTGGGCATAGTTAGCAGCTTTAAGATTTAAAAGGCAAACACTGACATGAAAAGGTACAAAACCCTAACGACGGGGAAAAAAGAAAAAAAACAAACCCCATAAAAAAAAGCGCAGAGGATCAGGGGAGAGCCACCCAGCAGCAGGATCAGCTGATCCAGGGAGCAACTGAGGGGGACTTTTCCCCACACAACTGGCCGAAAGGGACTGAAAACAGCATGAGACTGATTTCTCTGAAGGTTTTTTTTGTGTGACACTCTTTCAGCTCTATCAGTCAGCAATGCTTTGTGTTCAGTGCATCAAATGGCAGCTTCTTTCATTAATTTCCGCTGGGTAAACTCTGTGCTTCCACATGTCACTTCCCATTCTCTTGCATTGATTCCCATCCATTTGCCTACGAATTTATTCAGAATCCTCGTTACTACTGCCCTACACTGTAAACTACTTTTTCCCAGATGAAACCATAAAAAGTGGTTGTCTCAAAAAGATATGTCGTTTCCTGTTTTAGAAAGATGATTTGTTCTTTTTCTTATTTTTTCATGCAATTTGCTTCATGAATAGCATCAGTACTACATTTCTTGGTATGTCTTGATTTGAACACTTCACAATTGTCTTGGCTATGTCTCATTATTGGGGAAGAAAAATGTTTTTGTATGGAAACATCCAATAACCACTTGGAAACCTTCCGTAGGAATTGTTGCAAAATGAATGTTTATAAATACTTCCTTGATATAAATAGATTTTCTGTCACTTTATAACAAACCTCCAAATTAAAGATATAGCCCTAAATAAATACCTAACATTTGGTAAAACAATTCATATTATCTCTCCAGTGGAGCATGTATAATAAGTCTTTTGGCATGAAAGGGAATAGTTACAATTAACTATTCCTATGATGGTTAACCAGCATGCAAATAGTGCGCATTTAATCTTTCATCAGCAAATTTTATATGGCACTGTAAGACAGAGAGATTTATAGGAAGACTGGGAGAAGACTCACATTAGTAAATTTTCATGGGGGTTAATTCCACATGTAGTGACAGCACAGAAAAAGGGGGTTAAGGGAAGGGATTTGTGAGTTTGGCCTCACTGAAAGTTTCCAATGCTTGGGGAAAGTGACAGGACACAATTTAACCGGGGCAGGCTCACAAAGATTTATATTCAACCTTGAGACTGAGAATGAGACTTTTGCATTTAATTCTCAAAGCAAGGGATCAAAGAGTCCAGTGCAGTAACTCCTCATACATATCACGCTCAAGTACCTTACTCCATGAGTAGACATAATGATTTTAATTAATGAAACCATTTATTTCCAGTCATTTTGCTGACTAGAAAAATCCTCCTTTCCAAACTCATCAAGTTCTTCCTTTAATTTGCTTTTTACGTACAAGGAGGCGTGCTTTGAGCAAAGATTCGTGCACAAGATACCCTTTAGCTATGCACGGTCATGTCCTCAGCAAAACACAACAGTAATCCAACTGTCCTGTAAAACAAGATTTGGGTGCCAGGTACCCTCAACAACTGGCAAAAGAAGGTGGCAAACGTTGTCCTTTAGACACTATTTCGGCAAGCACCCGCATCTGGCATCTTCTACAAGGCCCTGTTGGAAGCCACAGAGTCTGCTGACATTGCTGTATTAAAACCATATCTGAAACAAAGTTTGCTTAGCTGCTTTATCAGGATAGTGACTAACTTTACTCTGGAATTGTTCTGGGAAAAGAACAAACTTCCCTTCATTTCCTCTTGAAACCTCAAGGCTGCTACCTAAATTCATTGCTACAGTGCAGCAGCTATTCAAGAGGATGAATTAGTTTTACACAGACTTTTATAGGGATTTCATTTCATCAGAATTACCCCCTGCACCCACTTAACACTACTACATACCTTCCTATTGAAATATTGTATTGCTTCTCACCATTTAAAACCTAAACTGGACAGTAGCGTAATTGCAAAATGGTATATAATATTTCATCTTCCACCAACACAGAGGATAAATATGTAGAATCATATCTATAATTAGCTCATCCCAAACTGTTACTATTATAATTTTAAAAAAAACAAAGAAGTAATAGCATCAAAAATAAGACTGACTAAAGAAGAAAGGGCTAAGAAAATTGCTAGTCGGATTCCATATGGAGCCCAATATACGCCAAGTCCTCCTTGCATTGCAAGGGATGCTGAATACCATTTTTTTGCAGAAGCTCGGGATTTTTCAGTGTGACTAAACCCTCATCTGTGTTAAATACAGCAAATTCTTTGAAATCACTTCAAAATTTTCATCAATAAAAGTCTGTGAAAATCATGAAAGACGCAGTTAGGGAGCCTGATTACCCTAAGCTAGAATAGCAGTTAGGAGCTATTGCAGATTGCTAGAGTTTATAACATGCTTGTAGCTTATACTAAGCTACTCAGGGGAGAAAGAGAAAGCTGCAAGAGAACAGCCCTCTTCCAGCTTCCATGCTGGTGTGGATCTACCACAGACCTCCTTATGAGACACGTGAACTTTTTTAATGGATTCCAAAAGCCCATCAGAGCTTGTTGACCATTACGAATTATGTGTAAATGTATAAAAGGAAACCAACTCTGTGCCACAGAAAAATGATCTCATGTCATGCAAACACATTTAAAAAAAAATAAAAAAAATAGTGATGGTGGTAATAATGGAAAAATATCAAAACACCTCAATAATTATCGCGGGTATAGGAGACTCCAGCACATCAGCCTGAATGAATGCATGAACTTCTGAGAGATCACTTCAGCTGAAGCAAGGGATGTTCACCATTTCAATACACTCAAAACCTTGAAAAATTGGTCCTTCAGGGATTTTTGTTTGTTTGTTCTACAGAAAATTCCTAATTGGGAGTGAATGACAAATTGGGGGCACAAGGGATCCTAATGGGGGAATTTTGTACATTTAACTTGTACAATGCATATAAACATTCAGCTTACAGCAATTATTTCATCAGCTCTACTACCAGATCTGTTTTTTTTACTGTGCTAATGAGTCAAGCGGAGGTAAATAAAAAGATATTGCTCAGAAAAAATGTCTTACATTCCTCTCTGAGGATACCAATCAGATTAAAAAAAAAAAAAAAAAAATCTTACTTTGAACATTTTACTTAATTTACATAATTCCTTCTGGAATGCTTTCCCCTTCCCAGATTTATTCATCCTTGCTATAGCATAAAATCCTAGTTATGATTTTTAAGTTATGGAAATTTGCCAGGATTTTTTGATAGTGTATTGGTCATCGATCTTGCGTTAATCATATGTAATAAGGACAATTATAGACCAGTTACAGTTCTATGTTCTTTAACTATAAAAAACCCCACAATAATATCAGAAAGGGAAAAAAAAAAAAAGGACCTTATTGGCAAAACTGAAAAGATTCCTTTTTGCAGATATCTTCCAAAAGATCATACAACAGCATAACATTGAAAACTATTATTTAATAGCAACATAGAAGTGTCATGCATATATATTTTAAATAATAACATAATTGTTATGACTTTTCAGTTTACATGTGTACACTCCATGTCCTCCATGGAGGAGGTCAGAACATGACAATTAGTTAAATCTGTCAAACTGCACGGTTTTACGTACAACAGCTTGCCCTCTTATTAGCTCAGTTATTTTCTGACCTAGAAGGCCACAGTGGGCATATTTGCTTTTTAACTGAATGAGATATATATATATACATGTATATATATACACACACACTGAGAATTTATCTTCCAAGTCTGGGCTTGAGAAAAGGCAATCTGGGTTTGCAAAGTCTTTTGAAGGCTAACTAGGATTTTGTTACAAGAAAATAATCAAGGTTGCTTATTGAATAATAGGCGGCACAGATTTGCGAAAATGCAGGTGCAAACACTTTGAAAGGTATTTGTTTTTACTTCTAGATTTCCTACTGAAAATCATCCAAGAATTATGGCAATGTGTATACTGTGATTTGTGCCATCTTGCTAGTTCTTCTGTTCAGCCTCATGGCTAAGCAGAAGAGTTTTCAACATGAAAAGTTTCAGAAATTGGCAATGTCCAAGAGTTTGAACTAAATGTCATTTCCATCCTTGATGATGCTGTCAGTTTTATGAGCTGTGGCACACACAGAATATATTGCACACTTGGAGCATGCTCAGCAGTGTTATTTTAAAACCATGACAGATGTACAGCCCCAGCAAGATCTCACACTACAGAAGCCACAGCAACCCTGCCATACACTGATCCCTTTGTTCATGGAGGCAGAGTATCACCCAGGAAAGCCAACTGCCCAAACCCATACAATTCCTCCACCTATTAAGTTCCACCGAATTCCACCTCAAATTCAACATTTCATTCTGCAACTTGTAAGGTCTTCACGAGACTGACACAATTACCGGAGATGCTTTTCATTTACTGAGTGCTCGTCTGTAACAAGAGGAATGAAAGCATACAGAGTAACACCATTCCGAACACAGAAGACTGGTCACTTGACTTGGTATAGCATGACTAATTTACTGAATAAGTCTGAAGAGCTCTGAAATTCATCACCTTCACAGCAACTTGCAAACCTCCTTCTTGCTTCAAGCCCATCCATGATACAGTCAACAAAAAAAGACAGTGAGACAGTGAGTGGGAATCCACTCTATATATTTCCAATGAACATTTGATGTAATCAAGTGCCAAGGGTGATGAATGCATAAAAGATGAACTGCTATAATTGAGAGAACATTATGGTAGGATCTTTAGTTAGACTCTCTCCCACACAATTTCTTTTTTTTTTTTTTTTTTTTCTCATGCCATCTTTGAAACAAGATTTTAATATATCCAATTATACATTAAACAATACTCTCTCTATCTCCTGGTGAGAAAAATGAAATTGTGCATCTATATCAAGCAAAATCTCATACAAGAAGCAATCTAACCTTCTGAAATGACAGTTCTGTCATGACAAAGTATTTATGTGATGAGAAGGAATAATTCTTTTTGAGCATTTTTCTAGTTTTTCTAACCCAAGTAGACTTTCTCTCGAGCTGGCTTTTCCTTGTAGAAAAGAAAAATACCAACCGTCTTTGCAATGTCAGGAGAAAAATTTTTTTTATTATTATCTTTCTTTTTTTCTGCTTTATTTTTCTTTTCTCTCCCCCCCTCCCCATTACTTGTTATATCATATCAGATAGCCCCAGGGATGTCTGTTCACAATATGGAACTCCGCTTGTGAAAGCAAGAAGTTTTGAATTTCCTACGGAGACAGCAGGACTAGATAGGTATTTAAAGGTGTTGTAGGTAGAAGGATAAAATATGTTTCTCTTCATGTCCCTCTTTCATGAGAGGGACACAAATATTTCTTATCCCACCTGAGAGCCAACTCAGCTATGATCATCTCTGACCTATCAAGAGTATCAGTGTTTAAGGAGAAAATCTAAAGAAAATAGCTGTAGTTGTAGTTTCTCTTCTCAGAAAGAGTATGGATTCCAGGATATTAGGCTCAGTAGCCCACAGCCATAAACACCATTTTAACCCTGCTGCAAAGCTATTACTCCAAGAAGGCAGCAACTTAGACCAAGAATAATTTTGTTGGGAAAGCTGGTTTAGAGCTACTTTGGCATGTAATATAGACTATCCTAAAGGCAGACACCTGAAGAAAGAAACTTCCACCAGTAGCAAAACAATTGAATTTGTGTTTTAGTTGCCAGAGACAAAACCATCCTGCTAATCGATCTCATATCGTTCTCACACCTAGAGTAACAAAAAGGCCAAATACTACAAGCCTAAGAGCTTAGTCACATTTCAAGGCTTTTGTTAGGGTTTTCAATGGTCAATTTTTATGAAGTGAAGCTACAGCAGCTGTTATTGACTCCAAGTTTTACTTCATATTTGCCTAAAAAAGCCATGATAGAAAACTGACATTTACTCAAAACTGGAGAGGGATTCAAAACACAGAGCTCAAAACTCTAGTAGGAATGTCTTCAAATGACAAAGGATGGAGGGACAGGACTAGATTCAGTTTTGACTCAGATGTATGTACAGAGATACAATAAGGTTAGAAAACTTTCCCCAAATTTGAGAAGACTTTAAATATTTTTTTTTAAGTTTTGTCTTTTAGCCAGAATTGCCTAAGCCATATCCAGAGAGCTTCAGTCAAAATCCTGATACCATCTGCCGTCACCTGAAATGTAGCCAAGGTATGACACTGTATAATTTCAGGTGTACGTGGCCTGTCTTCATTGGAGACGAGGTCATTAGTGTGCCTCTCAACTTTGCTGAACTACATTTCAGGCGAGCTTTGTAGACTTCTGGGTGTCTTTGGGAATGATTTGTCCAGCTCTGTTCAGAAACTTCGCCAGTTAATTGGATGCTCTAGCTCCTTCCACAGCAACCCACAGCAGCCAGATCTGCCATTTAATATTAGTCTTCCACTGAGTAACAAACAGATTTAATGGACCTAAGAATTTCCTTGCCAGACAGGTCTAGGACAGTAAGATGGCAGTATAATGGCAAGGCCACGCCCAGGCTCTCTGAAGAGAAGATAGTTAAGCAGCAGCATTTATTGATTCAAGGAATTTCAACAGCATAAACTTATTCACATTTCACAAGCAGACGTTATTTTCAGACTAAATTACAGGGCAAACAGAAAGAAGGGATTTGCTCCAGTCTAAAGACAGAATTGGAAATGTAAATCAGAGGAAGGAACTGCAGAAAAAATTATTTTCAAAATTATTTTTTCCCAACACTATGTAAAAACAAAAGTTAGAGAAAAAGTAAGTAGTGCAACCCTTGCTAATGTCTTGTCTAACAAATACCCAAAGAATATTCACCGGCTTATAATGCCTCTCTACCTTATAGGTTAGTCTGAAACGAGTACTTTCCTGATGCTCTATCATTTGTAACTACAGTAACCAACTTATCTTTTCGTTTAGATGCTGCTTTGGTAAACAAGTAAGTGGTTGACATACCCTGACAGCTGATTAAGATTGTGTATTGTACAGTATTCAAAATTCTCTTCCCATGCTATCAATCCAAGCATAATGGTGTGTTTTAAAAACATGCACACTTGGACAATTCCTCCAATAACAATAGCATCCCAAATGTTTATGCAGCTGTTTAGCAAAGATGCTCTTTGTGACAGGAATGGCTGGTTAGACACTTACGAGCATAGAGAGACAATTTCTCTGTGATACAATGATCCTTGAAGATTTACTGAGTCAAAAAATAGCTTAAATGTGGGTTTGAAAGTATAGAAAACTTTTACTTCAGCAAGAGGGCTACATATTATCAGGCCGTAATTCATTCTGCAAAATATTTCATTTTCCTAAAAGATAAATTTCAAAATATTTTATAAAAACAACTGGTAAATCTTACTTTAATAATTAGGATAACACATCAAAAGAAAAAAAATAATAATGATATTTTTAGCCTATCAGGCCACTTATTTTCTCTTTTATCTGTTTCGCTATCTTGCTTCTGAGTTTTTGTACAGTAATAATAAGAAGAGAATCAAGGTTACAGGAAATGCTTTATATTACTTATTTTTAAATTACCCTGTATACATTTATTTTATTCCTGCTAGAATTTCATAGTCTTTATGAGATAGGACTGAAAATTAACATCAAGGCTCTTAAGTTCTAAAATGAGTTGAGATGAATCTATTTGGTTTTTGCTAAGTAACAGTAATTCATATACATGTTTAGAATAAGTAGACTTTGTTTACAGTGAAACTCTGGAACAGGTTGCCCAGAGAGGTGACAGAAGACCCATCTCTGGAAACATTCAAGGTCAATTTGGATGAGGATCTGAGTAACCTGATCTAGTTGAAGATGTCCCTGCTCATTGCAGGGGAGGTTGGACTAGATGAACTATAAAGGCCCCCTCCAACCCAAACTATTCTATGATTCTATAGTACATATCATAGAAAAAATCCGGATGTTTGGCTAATTCAGACCCCTGTATTCAACAATGTAACTAAAACACTAAATTAGAAATCTAAAATATAGTCTACTTAGTCCTATCTATAAATGAACCCTTTTAATTTTTGAAGTTATTTTAAAATATAAAGCTAAATATAAATATTTATTGATACAGTATTTAGAGTAGCTCCTGCTTCTCCTTGTTGGTACCATTACCTGTTCCAGTCAGCAAACCTTGTAATGGGAGTTTGACTCCAAATCCTTTGAGATAAATTTATTAACTCCCATGGAAGTAAGTAAGTTTTGAATCCAGCAGAAATTTTCAGTTTTTCAAAAACTGTCAGAAACACCTAAAATGTTTAAAGACATTTCTCCTCTTCTTTGGCCTCAAAATAGGAAAACTCTTTTCCCTATGATGAGCATGAAGTGGCCAGAGTGAGATGACCTCTGGATTATGATCTGTGGCTCTACAGAACATCAGTTCAACACTCAGCAGCACAGAAGAAAACAAAAGATACACAGGAAATTTGAAGAACTTGAGATAATCCAAAGAAGAGTAACAAGGACTATCAAAATACGGAAAAGCTTCCTGTGTGAGGAACAACTGAATAAGCAAGGGCACTTTATCCTGAACAAGAAATTATGATAGGACATGGAAAAAGTTGCTAGGAATGAACTATTCACTTAGGATAATCAAATGAACAAACAAAAGGAGATAGTTCTTCACACAGCACATTGCAAATTACAAGTGTGCCCTACACAATCAGCGGGAGGCCTCAAAACCGCCCAGACAAATAGCTGGTAGGCAGGAGACTGAGGAAAGCTGATCTTGTAACATGTTTAACCCAACTCAAACTGATAATATAAGCCAGATCAAGGCAGTCTGAAGGCTACAGCAAGTAGGAGAAAATGTGACGTGAGGGTTGTCTATTTGTGGATTATGTGAGTGGAGGGCTATTTTTGCACAGCCCTTAGGTGCCTGTAAAAAGTGATGAATGTGTGTATGGAAGCAAAGAGGAAAAAGAAAAGCAAAAAGAAAAAGAAAAAAGAAAGGTCCTGACTTCACAATACCAAGGAACAGCACTAGAATCAAAGAAACAATGTGAGGTCACAAATTCCCTTGCTAAGATGCCTAAAATCTGACCAAATCTCAACCTTATTGGTAGTAGATACAAAGTTAATTTAACACAACCTGTAGTTCTTAATTAAGTCATAACTTAAGCTACTGGTAACATACAAGAGTCCCTTTGTGCGGTGAAGCATCGTGGCAAGCCATATTACTCATCTACCCTTACTGCAGGGATTACTTTGCATACTGCCTTTGAAAACCAACAGGATTGGTATGGAAAAAATATTCCATTGAGGGTTACGACATGGTCAGGAGCATATATGAATTGGAGCTGAAAATACCTGGGCTGTGGGAAAGCACAGTGGAAGGCGATATCATAGGGACATACCACTACTGGAGACAACATAGGGCAAGGTGACATTTATATCATAGAATCATAGAATGGCTAGAGTTGGAAGGGACCTTAAAGATCATCTAGTTCCAACCCGCCTGCCATGGGCAGAGACACCTCCCACTAGACCAGGTTGCTCAAAGCCCCATCCAACCTGGCTTTGAACACTTCCAGGGATGAGGCCTCCACAACTTCCCTGGGAAACCTGTTCCAGTGCCTCACCACCCTCACAGTAAAGAATTTCTTCCTGAGATCTAACCTAAATCTACCCTCTTCCAGTTTAAAACCACTACCCCTTGTCCTATCGCTACACTCCCTGACAAAGAGTCCCTCCCCATCTTTCCTGTAGGCCCCCTTTCAGATACTGGAACGCTGCTATAAGGTCTCCCCGGAGCCTTCTCTTCTCCAGGCTGAACAACCCCAACTCTCTCAGCCTGTCCTCATAGCAGAGGTGCTTCCAGCCCTCTCATCATCTTTGTGGCCTTCCTCTGGACTCACTCCAACAGGTCCACGTCCTTATGTTGAGGACTCCAAAGCTGCATGCAGTACTCCAGGTGGTGTCTTACGAGAGCAGAGGGGCAGAATCCCCTCCCTCGACCTGCTGGCTATGCTTCTTTTGATGCAGCCCAGGATGTGGCTAGCCTTCTGGGCTGCGAGTGCACATTGCTGGCTCATGTTAAGCTTCTCATCCACCAACACCCCCAAGTCCTTCTCCTCAGGGCTGCTCTCAATCTAGTCTCCTCCCAAACTGCATTTGTGCTTGGGATTGCCCTGACCCACGTGCAGGACCTTGCACTTGGCCTTTTTGAACTTCATGAGGTTGGCATGGGTCCACCTCTCAAGCCTGCCCACGTCCCTCTGGATGGCATCCCTTCCCTCCAGCCTGTTGACTGGTCCACACAGCTTGGTGTCATCAGCACATGTGCTGAGGGTGCACTCAATCCCAATATCCATGTCGCCAAGAAAGATGTTAAACAGCACCATTCCTAGTACCAATCACTGAAGAATGCCACTTGTTACTGGTCTCCACTTGGACACCGCACCATTGACCGCAACTCTTTGAGTGCGACCATCCAGCCAATTCCTTATCCATTGAGTGGTCCATCTGTCAAACCCATGTCTCTCCAATTTAGAGACAAGGATGTGGTGTGGGCCAGTGTCAAATGCTTTGCACAAGCCCAGGTAGATGTCAGGTGCTCTTCCCTCATCCACCAATGCTGTAACCCCGTTGTAGGAGTCCACCAAATTTGTCAGGCGTGATCTGCCCTTAGTGAAGTCATATTGTTGTGAAGCCAGCATATGAACTTATTTAGAAAAATCACTGCAGAAAGCAGTCCAATATTGGAGAAATAAGGTCCTCAGATCCCTTTTAACAATCAGGTCAAGTTGTATTCGGGGGGCTGAGCTGAGGAATACTCACTGCTAAGTCAATCCATGACTTTAAATAACATCAGGATCTCACAGCATCTCACATCAACACTGTAAACAGGATTCTTGATGCAACTAATTTTCCGTGTTTGTATTTTAGCCAAAGAACTGAAAGCGCTTTTACGTAGCCTGAGTGAACTCTTCATTCAGTTCTATTCTTCAGTATAATTAGGTTCTATTGTTGGGTCCATGTGTGAAAATACGTTACCCTTTTCCTATACACAACTAAGCATACACATAGAAAAGATGTAGCTGCTTCTAGTGCAACTAGTTGCTCCTGTGAATGAATTCAAGTTTCTCTTGTACTTTTTCTTGTACTTAGAAGGGCTGGATTTTAATGAAGAGAAAAGAATGTCAAACAATCACTTTTCCAAAGAAAAAAATTAGATTAATTTCTCATTAAGCAATTGATTCATACAGTTGTGACTAATGAATAAACATCTCCATTTTCCAAGATAAAACTAATGAATCATTTTACAAACCCCAGTATTCTAGGCTATTAATATTAAATTGTGATTTCAGCTTGTTTTTCTTGTCTAGGACTGAAAGAGAAACAGAATAGTGCCAAGTCCTAAGGATGTGAAGGCACATTATTCCTAGCAAAAAAAAATTAAAGTAGTAGAGGAAAAAAGATCTGTGAATTGGCTCATGTATTAACTGTATGGAATGCTGCCAATGCAAGTAAGCAATGTTCAGTACAAAAAATGGGTGAGACCATGAGTCTGATTCGAGACATCACACTACAAGGCTGTGCCACATACTTTAATCTCTGCTTTTCTGTGGAATGCTAACAACTCTGAAATCAACCTTGACCAACAAAATATTTCTGTCTTGGTCTTTTATCTGACTCATAAAGTTGATGATAAAAAAGACTCTTCTGTTTTCACTGGTCTCATAATTAAAAAGGCGGCAGAAAAAGCAGAACAGAGGTATAGTTGAATAAAAGGATGGACAATCTATCTAAAGCATCATTAACTTCTGCGGGGTGTTTTTGGTGCTCCATTGCTATAATGCATCTTTGCATTTTAGCAGGAGGTCAAGCAGCATAATCCAACCCAACAAATGTCAGATTTAATGTGGTAGTGCATCCCAGAAAGCTCATTTTCATGTGTACTTGGGGTATAGTTTTTCCTCATAAAATGAACACTCTTTTCTAGATGTACAGTAGATCAAAAGCGGAAGTAGCTCATGTACACATCTATAAAGCCACATTTTACTTTTTTTCAAATGCTATATTGTCTAGACTCCCCCTGTTTTAATATAAAACATTAGGAAACAGAAATAATTACTCCTAGAACTTGAGAAAAATATCTGTATGGAACCACCATGGACCAGTCAACAGCTTGGTGAATAAGCTTTCACTTTCCTCTCCAAGACACTGAAAATTAGCATATACAAAAAATTGGTGAGTAAAGGCATTGCTTCACTATACCATGACCTACCAAACATCTGAAAAATCTCCTTCTCCAAAATGGTTATGCTTTATAACACTGTAAAGGAGCTGGCAGGAATGGAAGAAGCAATTGGGAGGATCATGGGGACTTAAGGAGTACTAGATCATTCTTGCAACTGGTGCATCAGTGAAATAAAATCAGATTTCAGCACATCAAGCTGCTGTGAACATCTTCACAGTAAGAGCAATGACCGACCAAGACAACTGGTAGGTAACCTTTTGGTATATATCTCTGAAAGCTTCCCTAAATGGTCTGCAGTGGTGGTTTCCATTTTAAACAATACATTGATCTTTTTGTTGGGGTTGCTTTTTTTCACCAGAACTCACTGATTGATATTGCTGCCTCTCCTCTTGAAAACACTGCAAAAACGAACTTTACAAACAAAATATTATTTATGTATAAGGAGTTTCTTATGAGCTGTCAAATGACTACAGAGGCTAAATTCTATCAGCAATACAGAGGTGAACTTCTGGAACCAAAACTAAAAGCTAACTATACTTGAGCAGTGTTTCCTTTAAGTGTCTTTAAGTATTGTCTTTAACCGTATTTTTCTAAGCAACTTCCATTGTTAGTAAAAATATAGATGGAAATATTGAAACCTGAAATAACTGTCACATTTTACAAGTTGTATGAAAAGAAGCCTCAAAAGAGTATGTTTCAGGAATAATTGTTTCTACCCATTTGTGTACTTCACTTACATGATAGGTGCTCAGAACTGTGTATTTTCCTACCCTCAGGCCTATTCAAAATACCAAATTGCCCTGTGACACTGGAGAGAAGAAAGAATAAAAATGCCTGCTTCTACATTTAAGGGAACTGTACTGGATATGGGTTAGCATGAGTATGCCTATGACCAGCTCCCCTTCTCTGTTCTGTGGTTACCCTAGTTTGTTTTTAAAAGCAATAGGGGAAAATTAAGACCTCTGTTGAACAGGTATACTTACAAAACACACTCCATTGTGTGTCTGAGATAATACAACCGTGTCAGATTTTCAGCAGCGGGTTTGTTCAAATTCAGCTAATGTAGCATGGAGTATAGCAGTATCTACTTTACGTTCGTCTACCACGCTGTTCAAGACAGGTATCGACTCTCAAAAGCCAGCACATTAGAAGGAGTTGCAGTATGATGACATTAAGAAATATCAATTATAAGTTCAATTATCTGCAATTTATAGCGCAAACACTTGCTGACTACAGCCAGGAGGTAACTGGTGTGATATACCTCTAAGAGAGGTGCAATGTGCTTGTAGTTAATGCGCGTGCCTGCTTGTGCCTAAGGATGTGCTGGTATGGTGCTCCATTTGGGCAAGCAGGGAAAGAAAATATTATTCTGGAAATTTGATATGTTGGGTGCAACTTAGATATTTTCAGTTGATTCTTATTAGGGAGCCTACAATTATTTGCAGAAAAGCAGGAATAAAATGTAAAACGAGTGTGATAAAACTACAGAGATTCACATAACAAAAGCTCATTAAATCCCTCACAGAAAGTAGTAAAGCCACAAAGAAATATGAGGTATCTATATAGAATGCTTTCACAGTCTGGACTTTTGTGCATCAGAATATATTATATCTCCATAATTCTCTTTTAAGACTATGTAATCAAAAAGGTTATCTTTGTGGGCTTTTTTCACCCTGATATGGAAGGATTATTTACACTTCAAGCTACAAAATTCATTACAATAACTACTTCAATGTAATCAGGTAAGTTTTATAGTAATTGATTCCTGTAATTAATTAGAATTTTCAATATTTTATAAGAAATTTATTATACCCATCCTGAAAATAATGGATTTTTTAACAGATCAAAGAAACACTGTCACTGAAAATTATTGGTTTGCAAATATAATCATTACTTTATCACATTACTTTCTGCATTTATGATGAAGCCATTATATTTTGTTGAAGTCAAAACTTACATAAAAAGTTCTCAACTTCCAGGCAAAGAGCCATGTTGTTAGTATTTCTGCAAGGCTTCAGAGCACCTGTACATCAATGCGCAATCACAGTTGGACTCTGAAGTATTTGCTAGATTTGGTACTTAAACTCCATCAACCGTGATCTTGTATGTGAAACTTGTCCGCATAGCTTGTGCTACTGTTTCATGGCTTGAATATTCAGTTTGAAAAATCGGAATATATACCGTATAGTAGAGAATATTCATATTCAGAATTCAACTTGAGTGCTGGCAGTGTCCTTTTTTAATGGAAAGATACTGTCAGTACACTAAGGTTTGGTACTTCCAAACCCATGTTCTTACTTTAAAGAAATAAATGAATGGATTTATGGAGAGTTGCTTCCATGGAAGCATCAGGACCAAAAATCATGTAACAATTGCTAGGGACTAATTAATCACAGAACAAATAACAGAAGGTAAAAATCTCTCAACTACATTGCTATGAGGAAGAAAACCACTGTATTCAGAGGTAATTTTTTTTCTAGTCTTAAAAATACCAGGTGATTCCAGACACGTTGTCCCACGTGTGGAGAAAAATTAAAAAAACAAGACCAAGTTCACATGGTCAATGCTTACTTATGTTTTTGGTGCCCTCTGTGTTTGAAGACTATGAAGTAAAAGAAATGGCAGCATTCCTAACCTCCCCAGAGGAAGCAGTGAGGGAAGCAGCACCACCCTGAAACCTCCTCGTGTCAGGAGACACAAGCATAGGCTCAGTTTCCATCTCCTAGAGCACTGTGTGCTGTGGGGACCAGAAACTAGCTCAACATGCCTCTCTTGGCATCAGGTGGTCGGTCAGCTTAATTTCCTGGCCTTTCCTCTGTCTTGATTGCGTCTCAGGACCGACTTCAGCAAAAGAAAACTTCTATGTTTTCTTGTGCTAGGTCTGAGAAACCTGGTTCTAGCTCTCTCCAATTAATGTGAAAATTCAAGAGGCTTCTTATTATTCTAAAAATATTGCAGTATTATCTTTCTTTTATTTGATAAGATATAGCACATTAATTTAAAAGATAAGTTTCTTGTTTTTCATTGTTTATTATAATGCAGTATCTCATTCTCAAATTTTTTGTTTCACTTTGTAGTGAAACGTTTTTAATCCCTTAACACTACCACCACCTATAGTAAATCTGTTAAAATGTAATGAAAAGCTTCATCCAAAAGGCTACAACATTCTGAAAGTTAGATAATACAAAATTATTGTCGCTTTGTAATTGTAGAGGGCTGAACTCTCCTCTGTTAGTCAGACACAGTTCCCCACGTGCATGAAGGTAGCAGTCACAAAGCGAAACGGCTCACCCCTGGGCTCTGACTGTGCCACTTAGCCCTACTTTCTTCTTTCATGCTCTTGGTATTCCACAGGCAATGTCTGGCATCGTGCATATTATTAAGGTGCCTATTACCACACCTTAACGCTTTACTATAGTAAATTGAACAAGTTGGTGAGCTGTTTTACTTCTGGACATGGGAAACTGTCAGAGCTGACTCAGCCACTGGTTCCCATAGCACTTTATCCACTCCCCCATGTGTGGTTCGCTTTATTCACCAGATGCAATCAAATTACGAAGTTATAGCCTGCCTGGGAATAACCTTTTCCTAGACTTCTAGTGTGTAAGATAACAAATCTTCATAATGTGGTTAGGAAAACCATGGAACAAAGGAAACAAATTTTAGGCATGCTTTATACACACATGCTGTGTCTACATATGAAGCTGCAGAACTGCATCCTTCAGCACAGCAGGAGCAGGGCACACAGGATACAGCTATTCATTTATCTAGCTATGCTCCTTACCCCTTAGAATTATTCCAATTACTCCATAGTAATTGGAATAATTCTAAGGGGTAAGGAATACCCCAAACTCTGCAGGCTTAACAACTTGCTGGAGATACTTAATCCTTCAAAGGAATTACTCTGTGAGAGACGTATAAATGCCATTACCATGACCAGTCAAGAACATAACATCCTTTACCAATTAAGAAGCACTTCGCTGCATTCACTGTCCAAGAAATCAGCACTGATAAAAGCTACTACAAAACAGAAATAAAAGTATCCATATTTAACCCCTGGCTTTACAAACTAACAGTCGTTGGTGGTGAAAAATATATTAAATTTCAGATGCCATTTCTATTTTTGCCATCCTACACCATAATTAAAAAAAATGCAAATCATGTAGCTTTATGTAAATAAACACACAATTTATATTCTGGTCCTGAAAGTGCTACCTTCGCCTGTCTAAAGCACACCTATAAGGAAACAGGTAGCATTTTTGTAAGAACTACCTGAATAACACACAGGAATTTACTGTAGTACACCGTTAGTGACTGTACACCCTGGATGCCACATATTATCTTATCCTAGCGCCTATACCAAAAGTCATTAAACAGTTACACCTAGTACCAGAAGATGATCCATCTTCGAAGCAATCTTCCTGGAGCCATGTTTTCTATAATTCAAGCAGTTTACTATCCTGACTAAGCTCGCCATCAAAAGCATCTTCTGTGAGAACCGACATGCCTCAAGTATAGCTAGACCACAAATGCTGCCAGTGCATAAAGTAGTATGTACATAATTTGTTAACCCTTTTCCTCAGTCACTGGAGGAAATACTTCTGAGACATTCCTCTTTGCCTTTATCCTGGGAGAACCTCAACCATACATCATAATACACAATTATAACATAATGATCTCCTTCCTGCCTCCACAGTGAATTAAGCATATATTATTTTCTTGTCTCTCCTTTCCTTAGCCACTGAACATCTTATTGCACCTTTTTGCTACTAACATCTCCTCTGCCTCAGAAGTACCAGTTACTGTTCCACTTGCATAAAATGGTGCATGTCTAAAACTCAGAGCAGTTGGGTTTAGGCTTATGTATTGATTTGAAGTTTGCTGTGTCTATGGAGCCTTTCATAGACTTAGAACACTGTGTTTTAATATGATACCACCTATAACGTGGTACCTTCTTTCAAACAGAGAATAAATGCCACTCTCCATTTCCCTTCAAAAACTAATATTAAATAAAGGTGTAATTTCAACGCTTAGGTTGATATTTAAAAGGGCAAGCTCCCCTGAGAGATTGTCTTTCTGCTTTTCAGCATTAAAATCAATAGTGCCAGCAACCTGTATTGCTTTCCACAGATGAAGAACACAGCAGTTTATCAACTAAGTTCACTCCAGGATCAAATGATTGGCATTGACTTTGAAGCCTTTGAACACTTAAGTAATGCTATCTGAGTATCACTTAATGACTGTATTATATCAGAACCCACAATTTTCTTATATTAAAGTTCATATATCACACGTCATGATGTTCTTCAGACACTGAGGTTTTCTAAATATAAAACAGAGTTATTTCTTAGAAGGTAGCATTAAAAAAAAGCCACAATAAAAGTACGCTACTTCAAACATTTTTTTCTTATATTCTATATTCTTCTTGTATTTATGGCTCTTATGAGAAAGACTGCAAACAAACTTCCTTTTAAATAAGCAGATTATTGCAGGATCACCTCCTGAGAGACACTACCTCACTTGTACTTCACTCAAAGGGAATGCTATGGGAGGTTTGATTAGTTATTATAATTAAATGGGATTTACAACATTACAGATTCAGCATAACAGAATAGTCTAGATATTTTATAGTCTGTCACAGAATCACGGAATTTTCAGAGTTGGAAGGGACCTCTAGAGATCACCTAGTCCAACTCCCCTGCTNTCATAGGAATTGAACTCATGCCTTGAGGAGTTTCTGG
The DNA here is from genome assembly GCA_013397275.1 of Burhinus bistriatus. Classification (NCBI taxonomy): domain Eukaryota; kingdom Metazoa; phylum Chordata; class Aves; order Charadriiformes; family Burhinidae; genus Burhinus; species Burhinus bistriatus. The sequence continues at coordinate 172,296 of VYXH01006629.1, forward strand.
TTTAAACCACAAATAAATAAAATTAAAATAAAATAAAATAAAAATATCTGAGGCAAACAGAAGACAATAGGTGAATGGCCGAAGTAACACTGTGTTTTTGTGAGGTCTGTTATGTTTGAATAAATGTGTACATATTCAATTTATTGGGTTTTGCAGGGAGTAGAGGAAAAACAGTGCACACCTAAAACTGAGAATACTGGTGTTTGAAGAACTTGAAAGAGGAAGATACGTAGAAGTTAGGAGGTGATACAGCAGATGAACTATTTGTGATTTTGTTCTATTTGCCTTAAATTCAGACATAGCAAAATGACTGAGAGTAGGAAGCAGTGTTTTGTGGTAGCTCTTTACTTGGTATCAAAATCGTAAAACTAAGTAATTTCCAGCCTGAAATGCTTAGAATTAAGCAGATGACTTGCAGTCAGACAGCAAATACTTAATGCTGGCCTCAATGAGCCAGAATAGATCCGCACACAGAAGATAACACCCCTCTGGACAAGTCCAAACAGCAGTAGTTGAGCATAAATGATTACTTGATGTTTTGATATTTGCCTGGTGTCTCAGTTTCAGAATACAGCCCTCACTGCTTATTCCAGCTTTACAAAAAGACAACCAATGTCCAATTACACGACCTATTATGAAGCACAGTTGGTCTTAAGTAGGTAGGTGACTTCAAACCTTTGAAATACACGTTTATAAATATGTCAAGCATCTCAAAATTACTGCAATGGATGCAAACAATCAAGGAAAAATTATAACTGACAAAAATTTAAAACTCTGGTAGAGCTATAATCATTAATGCCAGTGGATCAAATGCTAAAATCATTATTATCAGTGGACCAGCATTGCAGTGTCCAGGAAAAGCAATAAAGCTAAGCACTTAAATTTTCTCATTCAGAAACTTCTAATTTATACTTCTGTTCACTTAAATTTACAACAAACTTACAAAAATTCAAAGAAAAATTAAAAACTGAGACAATCTGATAAAAAAAGATAAGGAGAATTTAAGCTAAGTCTGAATAAAGCTGTTAATGTTTGCCTGAAGTACAAAGAAGCATTTAATGCTTTTGACATCAGGATCTCAAGGTGAAACCAGCATGCAAAATTTTATAATGTGAATCACCCCGAAGCCTTTGCAAAATGTGTGTTGGAAATCAGATTGTAACAAATCTGTCTCATTTTACAGATTTGCATTCATACCAGACCTCAGTTGGGAATGTAAAATCACATGATGTATTTCATGTTTTCCTTCAGAGGCTTGATTTTACACTATTCTGTTTACTTACAAGAACTTCCATTATTTTCTGAGTGATAGTTGGTGATCAAGAAGGAAAAAAAGCCTGTGATAAGGTGAAATGATCCAATATTTGCCCAAGCTTGAGACAGTCCCCTTTTTAAACTTGTCCCAAAAAACATCATAAGTGGAAGACTGCACTGTCAAATTACAGATACATTTCCTGGTATGATGATAAATGGGGCTACCACCATTCACATAAAAAAAAAAAAAAAATAGTTCTCTCAGGAATTTTTTTTCAGAGAATAAGAGGTGATCCCAAAGCCTGTCTTTATGCTTGCAAGATCTCTGTCTCCACGTGCAGCTTTAAAGTTGACTGCATAAGCTTTAGATAAACATCTTAAGCTACTTTAGCAGGACGTAAATTTACATAACTCTTGGTAAATTTAGTGAGGCAGTTAGATGACTGCAGAATGAACTTAAAGACAGAAATTTTTCTTCTTTATTTTAATTTTTTTATTATTTTTTTTTCAGGAAAACGGTCAGATGCCCTGCTTTATAATCTCACCAGATGCTTCCACAGGGCAGAGGATTTAACCTTGCAAGAGAAGCCAGCTGCGGAGCAAAAAGCACAGCCATGCAGATCTGGACTGATGGGAATGAAAAGTGATGTTTTGCCTCTTATCTTCCCTTTCACCTCAACCGAAAGGGCATAGCTTAAACTATGTTCAGTTTAGATCCAGATGAAGTAATGATAAAAGAGCCTGAATTTGTTGTTTTTCTAAGTCCTGCAAAAAGGGTAACATCATGGCAACACGGTTTCACCTCTCCTTTTAGTCTTTGAAATGAAAAATGTTAATTAATTTCTAGTAAAGGATAAGCGGGCCAAGACTTACTGACTTGTTTTCAGCAACAAGTGATGCAGCATTGGTACTGACTGCTCTTTTCTGATAAAACTCACTCTTCTGAAAGAATTACCATTGAAGCCATAGAAGTTCTCATGGTAACGACAAGAAGGGTAAACAGATATTAACTTCCCTTGTGGCTTTTCCCATTGTTTTAATTAATCACATATCTTCCCAATGCTTACTAAAATCATTTGACCTACGAGAAAATGCAAGCGATAACAAGAACATGGAAAGTTATTTCTTCCACAAAACATATTTACGCATCTATGCTTTTTCAAACTGTAGAAACCAGTGTCAAATTCCGTCAATCCAATTTTTTACTCTTATTTTCACTACCGATACAGAATGGTTAGCACATAACGTGCAATATCTTCAAATACATTAATGTCAAGCTGTACCAGAAAAGGAGTTAAAACAGCAATTATGTGTCATTTTGAAAGCACTTGGTAAGGCTAGTAGGGTGACAGAGGGGAAGTAAACGGTCAAACCACCCAGAGAATATTTTGCATTCTGATTTTTTTCTTCCTTCCTTTCATCTTATGAGGTCATTGGCCCAATATTTCTTCATTTTCTGTTCAGACTGAACTACTTAAAAAAAAAAATAGATCAGCTTCAACTAAGTTTTAATGTGTATTTTTTCCCAGATTTCTCTAATTCTATTTCAAGTGAATATATTATCACAAAATAGATGTTTTACTCCAAACAAAACTATTTTGAGGGCTTGCACAAAGATATTATGAATCTAAATGAAAAGTTCTGGTACCACATTAAGAAATACCAAAAGTAATAGTCAGCCATTATTTTAACTACTATGATAATAGTGCTTCTATATATTCAGAAAGCCTTATTAGAGTAAAATTACTCATTGCACTATGTTTCTAAATGCAGTATATATTTTCATTGGTATTTATTTTGTCATAGGCTACACGTTTATGTTATAATTCAAAAATCAATGTCATTGCAATATGCGTTCTGACACAGCAGATACACTTTTTAGAGATGCTGAACGTGCCTGGGGACTTCACAGGGCTGCAGAAGAAACAAGAAGCCTCGCCACAGCTCACACAGGTGCTGTACAGCACAGGTGCTTGAAGGGTAGCTGGACAATACTCAATGGGTGACCAACAGGTACTAATTCTAGTACGGATTGTCAACTATCACAATAACACAAGCACAACCCTATTAGCTACACAAACTTAAAATTTAAGTCACTTCAAGTTACTGGGGATGGGAAGAAACCAACCCAGACCCAAACCCAACTACTGGATCATTCTAAGAACTGATTTCTACTTGCACTTTATTTTGTGGATATATTCTGCACAGTCAGACCTTACTCACAATCCATACACTGATTCCCAACCATTGTATCTGTTTTGTATTTCAGTACCACAATAGGGAGAAAATGTTTAAAAAAATCATTTTTATTCTTTGTTACACAGCCCTGATGAGTTAACCCAGGAGCCAAGAAAAGACCGCAATCACATGATGGCATGGCAGTAAGTTACTTTTAAATGCAATTATTAAGCATACTTTGGCTTATGGATGTCAAAGTAAACATATTTTCTTCAATAATAGCTTTAAAATGGCTCCAGATAGTGCTGTTTCAGAAAGGCTGAGTTGTTCACTTAAAGTCCTGCCAGAGAAATAAAAGGCTGAATGAAAAGAATGAAGTACCTAAACTGAAATTATTTACTACTTCATCTTTAGACATCCAAAAGCACCACTTAGTTTTAAATATTTGTTTTGTTTAAAATTTTCCTAATTTTACTTTACTCAGAGATGCCGTATCTTTCTCAAGCAAGATTAACTTGAATGGCTGAAACAGATTAGCTTAATTTCAGAATTAAAGTAAACAATACAGGGCAGCATAATTCCATGTAAACTCAGTATCACAAGTGCAGAATTTGGGGGAAGACAACATCTGGCCTACGTTGTTATTGAGATACTACAAACAAAATAAAGCTTGTAACTTCTAAGTTTTATTAGAAAGTCAGTATTAGAAAGATGATCCCACTTCTGAGAAAAGAACCCTTTGTAACTTCAATATTCATTCTGTTCTTCCTACATCACAACAATTCAGTTATTTGCTAGCTAATTCTCTCTAACAAGAACAAGAAATAGAGTTCAGCATGTTCTCTTAATTGGCAATAAAGGCATAGGAGTATTTTATAATGTGAAGTCTTTTTTCCCCTATATATAATTCGAAAAAGTCGGAAATCCATTAATGACAGCAGAAAGTTAACGTAGGCATTTAGAAATGAACATGTTTAAAATATCAAGGGATTAGCCTATAAAGCCCATCAGTATCTGAATCGGTTCTTTAAAAAAAAAATTGGGGAAAAGTGTATGGGCTATACGTAGGTGGAATTATTTTTTCCCCAAACTGGCTATTTAATTTTTATACCTTTTCTTTAGAAGTGTGCACTCTCAAACTACTGCTTATTTACTGGCTCATAACCAAGATTGAGCTACTGCCTAAAATCCGAGCCAATGACTTCATGCAATCTTATATATCCAGTCCTGGAATTTCTTTTTGGAAGGAAACAGCTTTGTATCTTAGTGTCACCAGTGCACTTTGTCCAGAGCTTCTCTCTTGCTAGGAGACGTCTGTGAAGAAGCAATGCAGGACCATGTTGTTCAATAAGCGTTATAAAACATGACTATATGGTTGCAGGATCCCATGGAAAAAGAGGAACACAAATCTGCCTTTTGCACTTCTTGACATTTTGATCCAAATTCCAGGGCAGCCAAATGGCCATTTCACACCACGCACTTGGCAAAATCTACTTGTACTACAGCTGTACTGCCATTGAGGAAATCAGTTAAGCACAGCAGAGTCCCTCTGGTGCCATTGACTCTTCTCCAACAAGCATTAATAAAAACAGAATGGGGAAAATACACTGTGCCTGAGGTGGGACTCCACATCATCAGCAATCATAAGGATTTATATAAAAGCATATAATATTCAGCTCATATTATTTAGGCTAAGGATAAGGCTTGACATGTCACTGGGCCATGACTCCTTTTGTGCCTTCCCAAAGGGAAGCTTGCAGATTTCCTTTGTAGCAAAAGGTTTGGCCACTGAAATCTGGATGGGCTAGAAACACTTTTGTAGTCTCTTGGCATTTCATATCAAATCAACACAGGAAAGGGTAACAATTTTCCCTTGCAGCTGAAACTAGAACTAGACCTCATACCTGCTAAGAGCCACATTTGGATGGTGAGGGTCAGCATATGCAAATCCCTTAGCGGGATCAGAATGTTAATTGCTACATGCTCAAATTACTTGCTTTCAGCTGCTTTAAATACATCATCCATCAAAGATAAATTACAGCATTTAAATTGCCTTCTGCCTGTTGTTTTTCAAAGGAAAAAAAAATAATCAAAAACCTAAACCACTCTTCAAATAGTTAGTTACAAAATAAGCAATATGAAGAATTACTCTATATTTACTGTTCTTGATTTTCCCCCTAATTCAGAAGCGGAGCAACTACTTAAATATACTTGATAAACTACAACAATATAGCACCTCATCCTGTAATTATTTAGTTAAGTATTTTTAGGGAATCTTTGTTCCATGCCATTATCAGTCCACTGCTTCTTGCAGTGGTTCCCTTTGTACTTTATAGCTCAATGTAAACATGAAAGCAGAATCTGTACAGACGCATCCTGTGCTTACGGCAATGAAACACATATTTGGCACACAGAAGTACTCAGACTCAGTAGTTTTCCTTCTCAGATGAATTAATACTGCAGGGTATTTTTCACGCTATTGTTTTATTCCGTATGACTTATTGCACAAATTGCATTTAAATTTATTTTAGTGCTGAAGTCAAAATGAACTGTAAAATATCCAGATGTGATTCTCATTTTAGTGTGTGGCTATGTTTGACAGTTCCTTTAAAAAAATTTAAGATACTTATACTACCATAAATATAATATTTAATATCATACTCAGTAAATAGTAAAAGAGATTGTGTTTGCATCCAAAGACAGATTACAGACTTCACAAAGACGAGTAGGGAAAGAATTTTTCACATCTTAAGACTTGTGCTCATATTCGACCTGGATATCTAACTGAAATTATTGTATTTTGTTAAAGCTTTCAGTAATGTAGAAGCTCCTTTGCTCCTAACAGATCATATGGATGTGCAACTTGCTGATAAGTTTGATAGTTCAAAGTGAGATCTCAGGAAGTCCTCCTAAATGCCCTGATCCTCCTGCTGTATGGTTAGTGCTGAGGCAAGAAAACACTAAATCCACTACGGGATGGAGACATCCCCACCCCTGCTCCAGGAACACAGACACGTCATCATTCACTGGAACAGTCCCATTTTGCTCTATTTACACTTGTGAAATTAAGCACACACAGCTGCCTGCCTGGTTAAAATACACGTTAGCCAAAAAGAAAAAAATCTTGTATGTAGAAGTTGAGAGGGGAGACTCACAGCCCTCCAGATGAGCATCCCACCTCCCAGGTCTCTGTGCCCTGCTCCCATAGGACATTTGAGAGGCCGAGCCAAGGGGCGCCAGGAGAAAAAAATAAGCATATGGCTGCTATTGTTAGCATCCAGTCACTACACCTGTAACACTAATTCATGCCACATAAGGATGTTGACAATTTAAAAATGAAAATCTGCAACACTTTCCTATTGTCTCAGTGTGGGTAATTTAAGACAAAAAGAAGAAAGGAGGTACTGCTCTTCTTTATACACTCTCTTTCATGTTATGCTTAAGTACCGCCATGTTGTTCCCAAGCTAGAGTAGCAGTTGCTTTATTTTGTTTTCTTTAACTGAGCTTATTTTGCTAATATAAGTGACTATTAGATTGTTTCATAAGGTCAAGAAGGCATCACAAAAATTAATACTTTGTGTACTTAAAAATGGAAAAACATCAGAATGCTATTTTCATCATAATCCAACGAATAAATGATCAAAGCTTTTGTTAGGCATGGTTAGACAAAACATTTTAAATATAATCTCCAACTTTTGAACAATCACTGCGCTGCTGAAGGACAAACCACAGGTGCTTACAGTTCGGTGAGAGCAGCCTAGCTTTACCATCTTTTGTACAGTACAATTAAATTTCATTCTTTGAAATTTCCCAGCCAAGGAACATGAACAGGCCAACAGAAATCTTCAGCTGAGCTTTCTCCTACTGAACTCAGTGTATGCTCACACATCGTTACCCAAGAAAGGTTTGACATAGTCAATGAAGCTAAAATAACAAGCAGACTGTTGGTTTTACTTGCAGCCATAAACTGGTAAGCAAGACTATTATCCAGTGTGCAGGCACCACCATACATGCCATAGTTGAGGGCTACCAAACAGTTTGAGAAGACAGGAGATCTGGTTCATGCAGAGTCACCCCAGGCTCAGAGTTCACCACCTGGCAACTCTTTTGCTTCTCAAGGCTGGCCCTGGCTGCTAGCAGAAAAGAAAAAAAAAAAAAAAGAAAAAAAAAAGGTCCTGTTTGGCATCAGTCTGTGTGTTTTTCACAGGAAGACTCCTTTACCCTTTGTAACGAAGACTGAGTATATATTATGCTGTATATAATTCATTCAGGTAGAAGTGAGTAGGCAAAGCTGATGCTGGCAGATATGCTGTACATGGCCAAGATAGCCAACACCCAAATGAATTCAAACTTAAAAAGCTTTCTGCAAGCCCCAGTGAGAAAAATCACAACACACTGAAGATCTCTGTCAAGGTTTTATCTATAAAAGGAGTAGCTCACAAGACTGAGAATTCAGACACAAGCTGTAAGCTACCGAGGCTTACAAAACACTAGCTCGTGACAAGTCCAGACCAAGCTGATCCCCCAGTAGTATTGCCTCTTTCCTCAGCCTTCACAGATTTTGATTTCTTTTTTGAAAAGACACTATGAATGAATTACACATAATAATAAGGCTTTTCACATCAGGAACTATTGTTGATGTTATAGGAGATACAACACAGTCAGATAGAACAGGTTGCGTTGAAAGGACAACCCAGAAGCAGGCAGGGACACATGGTGACACTGAAACACTGGGGATTGTTCTGTACCCATGACTAGTGCAAGCTGATCTAGCCTCAACACTCCTGGAAGGAATATCAAAAGACATGAACTCACACTTCTGGATTGTTTCTGTATCTAGCTAGTGAACCACATGTCTTTGCACTCCTGCCTATGCTTGTCTTCCAAACACTTCTGTTTGTGTGGATGATGGCATTTTTCTTGTTCAGAGTCATGCTTCGGTTAGCTTAAGTGCCTGATCCCTTAATTTCAATGTCTAAACCTACACATAAAAACTAAACATAATCAGCCCAGGGGGAACGATGATAATCTGATGACTCAAATATTAAATGTTAGCATAAGGCCAACTTTATGCATAACTCACTATCCTAACAAATAATAGTCTCTGTTACCCCTTCTTACAGTTTCTACCTGTGAAAACATGGAATACTGCATCCTTTGTTAGAGAAGTAGAGGGAGGCTCAATTACCTGTACAATACAAGTCATAGAGCATTTCTGCTTTCTGGTTCTCCAGTACAAGCCAGAGTTAAGTTGAGAGAGCTGGCAGAAGACTGTGGTACGGGAATGACAGCGACCACAGGATGCCAACAAGGGAAACAGAACAATTCTTTCCACTAGGGAATTATCATTGGGTTTCTTCAGCCATCCTGTTAGTACAGACAATAAGACTTTTCACTGCAAAATCCTGTAATTTTAAAATAAGTAACAAAATCCCAGTACATCTTTATGATATATGGTACAATTTATTTTTACTACGTTAATTTTTATGTCTATTTTCTTTGGAATTATGGTATTTAAAACCCCAAAATCAGATATGCAGGTAAATGTCAACAAATATCAATTATTTTTTTAAATAAAATTCTGGAAGCAGCAAACTTTATATAATATGCTATTTTAACAACAAAACTAAGGCAATTATTAGCCTTTTGAAGGGAAGGGATGTAAAAATTATTGTTGCTTTATAGAAAAGCTTAACGAGGTTTTGTAGCAAGTACTGCTTTTATTGTATTTTCTTATAAGAAATGCTTGAAATAGCTTCCAGAAAACATTCAGCAGATATTTATTTCCCAACAATAGATGACTCCAACAAAGCACATAAAAACCTCTCATTCTCTTCCTGTGTGTTTGAGCTTCAGCAATATGACCAAATGACAATAACAAATTGACTTTTTCTATAAAAGTAAAGTAGTATACACTTCCCAGACATTAGAAATGAGTGGATGAAAAGGAGGAAAAGCCTATTAGAAAAATAGCTGAAAAAGGAATGAACTTGAATAAATTGATATACTTCTATGAAGTATTATATACATTGCTACTTAAAATTGCATGATACCAAACGTTCATTTTTAACAAACCATACTGCATTATTTGTATTTATACTTCCTATGGGTGAACTTGATAAATATCCGTGAATAATTCAAATATTAGCAATGTCTTGCTTCATCACAGCAAAAACAAATAATTCTACTTAGTGTTCGATGAAGCATATAAAATCTATGGATTTTACGGGAAAATGACTAAATGAACAACAAAGGGAAAAACAGAGGGAACAACAGAGTGGATCATTTGCCTAGCTTCTCTCTAGAAAGGTACAGACTGTGTTATGTCTGTGAGAGAGAAAACAGCAAAGGGTGCATCTGCAAGCATGTTTGCATGGCACGGCGAAATGGTGAATATTTTTATTTCAACTTTTAACTCTTTTCAACCATCTGAGTAAAACGTCTATCAGTCTGCTTTTTCCACTGTTGATAAAATGCAAAAGTGATTGCAATAATTGCACATGCCTATTCTTAGATGGGAAATCTGGGGGAAAAAATCATGCCTTCTGTACTAGGACTTGGTTAAAGGCAGTATTTTTTAATCTATCCAATGAATTTAAATAGCTTACAGAAAACTGTTAATGGTTTAATAGCTATATCAGAAGACCAACAAATGGCATCATTCTTTATTCAGCCTATACACATCTGTAGTTATGCCAAAGCAAAATATGATCATGATATCTCTAGTCATATATTCAACAAATAGCAGTATGCCAATAAAAGTAGTTTCATAGAATTTCTCCACTGTGTTTAACATACTCTAATGGGAATGGCTCAAAAACTTCTTAATATTGACTTGCCTATTAAGCCATTCAGCAATTTAAATAACCATCTTCAGCAGTGCTAAATTTCACTGATCCCCTGAAGACAGAACTACAGACCAAAACACGGAATACAATAGTTTTTAATTTAACTACATATAAGAGAAAGCATATAAGCATCTGTTACAATGATGAATCAAAAAGCAAATACAGTCTCCATAACTGTAAATGCTGAATGTTGCCGAAGGTAAGTAAAATACAAGTGTGTAGGCTTTAAGTCCTCATCATAAAATGATGTTGTAATTTCTTGTACCTTGAAATAACTTTTTTTTCCATGATTGCACATACTCCAAATCAGAAAAACATCGGTAAATATTTTCTTTAGTTTAAATTTTGCCTGAAACTGCTTCGCTTAAGCTCCAACATCCATTACAAGACCAGTACCTGAAGCCACAAAGTCCCTAACACTCAAAGGTCCTGCGAAAGAGCCTTTTAGTTGCAGGTTTTACATTTTCTCAGCAGATAATGTTCATTGTTCATGTTCACCCTAATGAATCCTTTCTCTACCATGGTTTCTTTCACTGGAAGCTTTATCTTGAACTGCTATATATGCTACTACGCTACTATACTTATTAATGAGTTAAGGCATCAATTTTCTGCAAGTATTTTTTCTTCCTTTTCATGGCGCTTTCCATATAAAAACATCTAATAACTATGCAATCAACAGAATATTTACAATAACTGAACAACTAAGCTGCTAGTAGGAAAAGTTTTTCACAGGAATACTTAACAATAGCAAATCTGAAAACAGGTATTGCTATTATTATAGCACAGTAGATGGTCACCTGGAGACAGAGAAGGGTTTTTTGTGTGGAAGAGTCCAGGAAAAGCAGCAATATTACAGTGGTCAGAAGAAGGAGGAAGTACTGAATGAGGGAGATTACTCCACTGATAAAGCATAAGCTAAAGTATGTGGATACTGACAATTCATTACTATTCAAAAATAGTTATAAAAAAAATTACTGTTAGATATTAGATAATTCACTAATAGGAAATAGGATTACTTTGACAGGTAATTTATTCAGAATAAATGAATCACTGAGTTTACTCCTGATGGAGTTCTATCAGAGATTCAATTTCACTTCTCAAAATAGAGTTAGGTAAATAAGAGACTCTTCAGTTTGATGCCTGAAAGAAAAAATCAGATTAATCAGAAATATTTTGTTAGGCCAAAAATGAAATATTACTTTAATTCAAGAATTATTTACTGCATTAACCTTATTTTTAGGTTAAAAGAAATGTATCACCACTTTGAAAAGTCAATCTCATTTGAAAAACTTGAAACAAATCATTAACTTCTTTTTAAAAAATTACTGTTTTCAGCAGTTAAAGTTTCTTAGATTAACTGTACATGAATTTGCAAACAGAAAAGAAACTCTGAAGAAAGTTGCAGCTTCAGAGGACTGAATTTTTTCCCTTCTTTCCATCCCCACCAGTGCTCCCCAAATTACAGACTCAGAGAAGCATTGGCTGGAAGGAGCCTCTGGAGATCATCTTGCCCTGCCTCCTGCTTGGGACTACCACCAACTCCAGGTGAGCTTGGTCATACCTCTGCCTGGCCAAGTCTTGAAAATCTTTGAGGGTGGAGATTTTACAACCGGAGTGACCTGTTCCAGAGCTGCAGTACGCTCCCTGAGAGAAGTTCTTCCTAATGCTTCTTTTGTACCTGTCAAGCTGTAATTTATGGCCTGTGCCCCTTGTCATACCGTCTGGCACTATCAAGATTAACTCTCAACCAGCTAGTAAGCTGTCACAAACTCTTAAGGAACTATAGTTAAAAGCCACCTTTTTGTAGACACAAGCACTAGCATCAGAGATATGGAATTGACAATTCCCTGAGTTCATGTAAAAGTTTCATGAATTTCTGTAAAAAATAAAGAGCTCAGTCTTTAGGAAAATAGGTATTCATAGTTTCAATTATGTATATTTTTCTATGAAGTTAGAGCAAGAGAGGTGTTACAGGCCTCCTTCCCTCTTGTAGTGACCACAGACATAGTCACCACAGAAATTATTAATGGAAATATAAAAAAATATAGGGTGTAAACAACTATGTCTGTTGGACCATACCACTTCTGCTCATTTTCATGGGAAAAAAAGAAGCTTACAAAACTCCAGAAGAAAAAAGGGTTTCATATAGAAATTATTTTAAAACACTTTTATAGTAATGAACTGTATTTTGCAGATGTTTTGAAATACTTAACAGAACTTCCAAAAAAATACAATTACAGCTACTTGAGGTAGTTCAAGAAGCCAGAGTGGAACATTTCCTCTTAAAATTGTCTAGTGCTTTAAAAATAATTTAGCAAGACCCTACCTAATTTCAATGGATTCCCTTAGTTTTCATCTTTTAACATTCAAAAGAAGTGCAAAATAATGTATTTCATTTTTATACACTATAATGGCAGTGAAAGCAGAAAAAACAAACAGAATAAGCAATTCCTCAGCTCATGGCTTCTGTACTCTCCCTTGATTAAGGTGTAATCAAGTCCATGAATGCAAAGCAGGAAAAGAAAAATTGATTACGTCTGAATTTGTCAGATTTCACCCGTATAGATTATTTATTTCAATGATGAAAGACTAAGTTTTTGAAGGGCTATTTTATTTAAACAGGAAACAGTATCTGATTTTTAATCAACTTATGACTGTGGTGTTTTTTCTGTGCTCAAGGATACGCTAGCCAAAAGAGCAACAATGTATTTGTTTTATTTCTTCTTCCCTATTCAGGTGTAGTATGCAAACCAAACTGGAGATTTTCTCATGTATCACTGTATATACCAGTCCAGTAACTACTATTCTCTCTCATCAAACACAAACTGATGAAAACAAAAATCCATTTTTCTAAATTCCTCAATGCTCCTAGGTACAGAAACATATCCCTCAATGTATTACCCCTCTTGGGGAGTTCTGCACTAGCGCAATCTAAATGCAATAATTTTTTTATTTTTTTTTAAAGAAGAAATCCTTCTTTTCAATCACGGAATTAAGAAACAAAGACAAATAAAACCCACATGCTAAGCTATAAAATAAAAACTTTTTATTTCTGTTCTATATCTAAGCTCCATTTTTTTTGAGTGGGTTCCAAATTTGCCTAAATGAATTCTCCAGTCCCCAATGTTTTAAAATAATCACTTTTAAAAAACTTTCACTGTGCTAATGTTTGTTTCCATAGAAACAGGACTGAAAGTAGGAGCTGCTGTTAAAAGAATTAGAATTCTCTCCCACAAATTAAAGACTTAAAAATAATAATATATTAGTAAAACCATTGTCAGAATATATATTTTCTCATTTTGCAAAAACAGAGCATGATCTTACATCCACTGGAGTTAATAGGACTATAAATTGTGATTACAACAGAATAAGCCTGAACCTCTAAGACCATATTACGGAGTTAAAAACCCAATCAAAAGACTATTCAGTCTAACACATAATCTCCTAACGAATTTTTAAATTAAATTTAGCAGGTGACTGTCAGATGAGGCTCTTTTTAGAAATATTACAATGAAGACTTATGAACCAAAAATGTAAAACAATAGATAGTAAGGATTATTACTATTTATATAATTCTATTACTCTTGCTTAATTTTTTGAGAGTGAATTGCTTTGTTAAAACCTGATTGGAAGTCCTTTACAGTTAGTCTGATATGTTTCTAAACTCTAGCCAGACAGTAATTGAATCTATAGACATCACGCTGGCATAAACCTAAATTCCTATAGGATTAAGAACCTACTCATTTTACAGTAATTAAGAGTTTTGCATTTTTGCTCACAAAAGCCATTCTAAGTGCACCTCTCTGCATACCTGTAAACACTTAAACACCTCCTGTAAGAAAATTAGTAACTTAAGAAATCGTAATTTACCTCCCCCGGAACCATAACTTCAGTCAAAATCTTGAAGAGACAATCTATCCAGAATTTGTATGCAGTTAGTAAGGTTCCTGAATAATGTTGCCATAGTAAATTTTACTATGCAAATACCTTTGTCATCATTCTGAAAGATGAAAGCAGTTTTTGCATCATTTCAAGCTGAATCCCGTCAAATAACTGATACCAGTCTTACTATAGACTTTGAGACCCACCACTGAAATTGGTGACCCTGTGTGAAGTAAAGGCATTTAGCATTTTCTTAGTCAGATATTCAGTTTGGAGAATTAATTGTATCTGGCCTATGGTTGGGGGGAGAGTTTTGCACCCTTCTGCGAGGGTAAAACTTCCTTATAAAGCTCAAAATACACCAATTTAGTTTCCTATGCTCACTATTTTTTTTCATACGTGGAAGAGAATTATGATAGATAAACATTTGCAGAAAATATCATGGTTGGACTTTACAAATGTGCAGATATTTTTAATAAGCTTTTTTTAGGCATTATTTCAACTAAACTACTACTTACATCTCTTGACTCCACATATTTTGATCAACTCTACAAGAAAATGACTGCCATCCCTTTTTCTAAGACAATCTATTTTTACTAGTAGGTTACCCTGCTCATTTCTAAATTCCTTTAAAATTCTGAAAAAAAGACATTTTAAGTCTGTTAATTTGCAACTTACACATTTACTATTACCACTTTAGGTTTTTCTCTATTTTAGAAAACCACTCCCATGAAAAATGTTTCTTCCTCCACAATGCACTGTGATTCAAGAAAACAGTTAACTGCTCAGCATTGTATCTACCTTCCTTGTTTTCTCCCTCTGGTTGACCAAAGAAGCCATCAAGTCCTTTGAAATATCCTGACAGTGAGTAAGTACTTCTTTAAGATTGTTTTATCACTTGAACTATCTATGCCAGGAATTTAACTCTTGTAACTTCCATTCTAGACATTTTCTCCTGTAATTTATGCTTTAAAAAAATCACTACAGCTGAATTTAAAACTCTGAAGTATTTATGTTTGCCCCAAGTAATTAAACTTTGCTTGTGAGATTATAACATTAAAGTGCCGTTTATCAGGAAACTAAGGATTTTGCTTCCTTTAATTTTGATGTTAGGTTGATTTATTCTTAACAGTGAATTCTTCATTGTATGAACCCCCCTGCCTAAAGGTTAGTTTAACTGCATTACATTTTGGCACTGTTCTGATCATTAGATGGTATGAAATTCTTTGGATATAATATGGCTATTTCAAGTGTCTGATCCAATTTGTTCTGTCTGTAGAGTTGATTGTCAGGTACCACATAACTATATTGATTTTTGTTGAGATTCTACTGTGTTTCAGGAACATCTATTACAGCAAGGCTCTTTCTATATTTCTTCTCATTGATTTCTTCTTCTAAGTACTGCTAATCAAAACTGGTAAGCATTTTTCATTCTCCAAATTACATGTAAATGATAATACATTTTCTTAAAAAGTACTGCCCACTGTCACCCTCAATCAGCAATTATTTACAGTTTGAAGACATTTCAGGTTAAACAAGGAATATGTTTGGAATGAAGTCTTGATAAAAAGTACCATAAATATAAAACAGTTAAAACTTTGTCATCTGGTGCAAGGCCTAGTAGCTTAATCCAATGGTTTAACAGAGAATATAAACTTAAAACCCTGACTCTGATATACATTTTTCCAGAGGAAAAGTGCAGTTTAAAGGAAATCTTGCAATGAACATGTGTATTTTCAGAATTGTGGGGTTCAGTCTTCTTCATGTTATATGCAAATAAAACATGCTGGCAGTTCAAATTGCACAGTATACCAGTTTCACTGGTGTATTTGTGCTTCTGTTCCATGTAATGCACAAGTGACAGGAGAACATATAACAGCTCTTGTCTCCCTAGGGCAATTATGTTGCAATTCTACCCAAAAATCTGGAGCTGCATTTTGTTTTGATAAAACATTTTATTTAGTCATCACTGTATTTTGCAAATCTGTATTTTGCTTTTAGGTCAGCAGTACACCAATGAACAAAGCTGGGTCATATAGCGATCATAATGGACTTCTGACAACATCCGTATTCACTTTGAACTCGCCATTCAGTTTGTCCCCTGTCTTTGCATCTTACTTTGTTGCTAATTACAGATGATCTCATATTTACAGTCAGTTTGGATTGTATGTTTCTTTATTTCCACTTCTGTTGGTGTCTTCATTGTAAAACAGAAACGAACTCACAATCTACCCCATTTCAAAAGGCAAGTTTTTATCTTGGAGAAAGGAGTCTTAACTCCCATATTGGAATTTTTTAGTTATCCTTGTACTCAGCGTCTCATAGTTTATGGCCAGAGTGTTAAAGCGCCCCATCAGTAGAAACCTGTTATTTTAAAATGTTATAGAAACAGCATCTTAGTTTCAACCACTCATTATTTAGCCACACTTCACCAGCAGCTTCTCTGGACCCTGGGCTACAAGAGGAAATGTTGTAACACAGCATTGGCACAAATGCCACTTCATGTCTATGACATCTTTGGATGCCCAGAGGTGCATGACTTCCCAGTGATTCACACCACCATCACTGAGCCTACCCTGCTCATTCTGGAGGTAAAGCAGGCACAAGTCCTCAGTAGCCTAAAACATCTTATGTGAACACAGATCAAATTAATCTTGCCTCTTCTACTGCAGCGGAGTTATGGTAGGATCACTGGTAACATCAACTGGAAGAAAACATAGCCTACTTTTGAGTTTCTATGTGATAGGACACAGCATTTATCCAACAGCATTCCTGCTCTGGATTCCCAGACATCGTCATTTCCCATTTTTGTACATGGACAGCAATCATGTTCAAAATGCTTTGTAAGGACCAGAAAAGTTATCACCAATGACTAAAAGACAAGCTTAGTAAGTTCACGTTCTAATTTTAGCTTCCTGTTAGAAGAACTTTGCCACAACATATTCACAGGTCTAGATAATCTTTCCTCCCAGTGCATATAAAAGCAGAAAATCACTGGCTGAAATATTTTTTTTTCTCTCCTGATGTTACAGATTCCCTCATTTATGTGTTTCTTTTGCTTCTATTTGCTTCACAGTTAAGCCACTGACACATTCTATATACACAGTTTTAAACCTACTTCTCCCATCTCACCTTTCAGCAATGTTTTACTGTTATTGTACCAGCTAATCATAGAGATTCTGACCACTTCTTCCAGCCTATTCATCCACATATTTAACCCAACCATTATCCACTCCTCTGTTTACTTCACAGTTCTGCATCTCCGTTTAGATACACAAACTTCCTTCTGTCCTTCCCACACCTTCCCTTATGTTCAAATCCCAGACACCTCATTATGTGACACTTTATCATTCATCTCAAACAGGTACTCCATAGAAGGAAGAAAGGTATTAACAGTGGTACCATGCACACTTCCGATTATTTATAACTAAACACATTAAAGCATGTTATCATGTCGGTATGCTTCCAAAGTCTTCACTGATTTTGTTAATCATGTAGACCAGTGGCAGGATTAACTTAAATGAAAGTAAGCTAGACAGCATTTTTAATTTTCATTTTAGCAGACTGCTAAGTGTCATACATGTGGGATAAAAATAACTTCAGCATTGTTTTTCTGAAGGAGTCAATGAGGATATTAATTCGTTCCACCATACCTTAAATAATGATAGTAGGAGCACAATAATATTTCATGAACAGTGTTTCATCTTGATTTTTTTTTCTCCCCTTAGATATACCCAGTAGAATAGGAACATCTTAGATAAATACACAATAGAAAGGACAGTCATATACAGATCATACTTTTTGTTACTTTTGCAAGACCCACACTCATAGACAAATGCTGTATGTTTTCCTACGAATACACAAGAGCAGCATTGGTGAATTTATGCAAGCAACATGTTTCAAGACTGCCAACAATGAAGCATTGTTCAAACTGCACTGTATTTTATGAATAAGCCTGTAATGTTATATTATGATGAATCTATTTGACATTCAGCCGTGTGATGCAGTGCATAGTAATTATAATAACGCAGTGCATAGCTGTAGCATATGGAAGACACCAATGTCTTTACGATGGACATCGAACTCAAGGTAGGAGGAGAGAGACGAAAGAAGACTCAAGGAACATAAGAAAGTCCTCATCTCAAAGTCTGATGGTATTCTGAGAATCTATGTATTCAATATAGACACTCACACGCGCACACTGTTAAAGCAGCAGAGAGATCATCTTGAATTAGAATGTAAGCCTTTCTCTTTTTTTTTTTTAAATATAGCACATTATGCTTGTGAGTTCTTGGGTTTTGGGTGGACAACAGGGAATTTCTTCAAAATTTAAAAGAAAAAATATCTATTGTCAATATTTCCAATGGATTTAAGGAAAAAAATGAATGAGATCCCTCTATAAAAGTTCCCTTTCCTCCCCAACTCAAGGGATGGACTTGTTTTTCAAATTAATTAGAAGGAAAATCTTATAAGAAATACAGCTGGTTTCAGTAACATCTGCCTTACACCATATTGTTCAATTTTCCATCTCTTAATTTTTTTTGAGATCCAGATTCTTTTTTGTTTGCACGATGGAGAGATTAATTTGAAAAACAGGAAAGAGAGATTCTTCAGTTTTAACAATGCTACTCATTAATATGTTGAACACATTATCTGAGGATATTATTCTTATTTCCCTCCAGACTTTGAGTCATTATGGTATTTTCTTCCCTTCTTGCAACTCTATAGTGCACAGCACAGCCCCAATTTATGATGTGTTGAACAAAACACAACAAAGAAATAAAGAAGGGGGTCAATAGAAGCTGTTAGCTACAAACATGTTACAGGCAATATACAACACCAGCGGTTGAATATTGACCTCAGGGCATTAACTCTATATTGGCATGCCATGCTACAGCACATGAACACATAGTCATCTTTACAACACAGAGCGGAATTTAAGAGACTCACATAATTGCCTGCGAGAAGGTACAGGAGCACTTCCAAATGCTGTGCCCTGTAAATAAAACACATTTTTTTTTTGGAGCAAAGGATGTCAGATTAACAGCAGTAGCAAATGAAAAAAATGACAAGACAGGAAGAAAATGAAGGCAGTGAAACGAAATAGAGACTGTTTAGGTAGAGGAGCTTGTTATTACTGAAGAACTGCAGTTCCTATTTTCAGATAAACATAAATTATAGTGTGGAATGTTCTATGAGTAATCCACCCATCAGAGGACACAATGAACCAAAAAGAGAGAAAAAAAAGAGACAAAGAAAGAAGACAGATAAAAAAAAGTATCAGCATAAGACAGGCATGCTCACACTTGTCAGAAAGTAAATTTGAAGGAAAGGACAACGTACAGAGTATATATTAAAATGAATTCCTTTACAAAAATAAGAAGGCTCAATTACACTGATATCTTAGCTGATACTGTCACTGTTTGAAGGTAAAGTACATCTCAAACAGGTAGGAAAGTGAGTGAACACAGTACATTTTGGTTCCTGACACTTCCTCCTCATCTTCCCTCCAAAATGCTTTAACAAGTCCTCATTGGGCCAGTTTGATGACAGCTAATTGGATGCAGCTTTATTAAATCCCTGATCAGTATACGCAGCGTACTCTTCCAGTAGACAGAGTGCTTCATCTTTTGTGTATTATGCCAGCAATTACCACACATCTCTGAAATACCAGCTGTGCATGTAAAGAAAATATAAATCAAATGCCAAGCAAGTCATACCAGTTGGGATCTGTAGACAAGCCTTTTCCTGATGCGATCCCCTGTCCCCACTCTCCACTGCGCTCCCCTACCCCCCAAAAAAAAACCAATGCAAACCTAGAAAAACAAACTACCTGAGACAGATTAAGAGGATGACTAGGCAAAGAGAAACTCTAGTGTATAAAATTTGAAGAGCAGTGTTAAAACAAACTATGGGGTCTCATTCTGAATCTAGATCATGAATTGGAGCTTTGCTTTGAGTTTGTGTTCAAGACTACATCTTCCTTCCCAATGTAAAAGGGCACACTGATTATCTGGACTGGTAGTTGAGGATGACTAATTACAGTAATATTTAGATTGCACTTATTGCCTTAAAAGAAAATAAATAATCAAACACCTGAAACTTATGAGACTTGAGTGGAGCTTGACTTCCTTTGAAGTCATTTTGACTTTCACCATCTTTTTGAATTCAAGGCTGGGAACTGATTTACCAGGCACTTAGACAGCGCTAGGCATTTGTTCTTTGAGATCATTTTCTCTTGTAAAATTCTGTTTTCCTTTACCTAGGAAGAGTGAAGTATATATATGCCTATCTAGAAAGCTCTACAGGGAAACCATATTTACACCACTGCTCACATACCATTTTATCTAAGGAAAACCAGAATAACTAGGATTATTCATCACTTCAGATGCCATGGCTGTGCCACTGAGACAACAGCTTGCTGTGCTGTGGCCACATGCAGTGCTGGGTAGCTCTGCAGAAGCTGTTTGTCTCACTGCACCCCAAGCTTATCACTCTTAAGTCCTTCCTGCAACTGTAGGTCACAGTCACTGCAACAAGCAGCCAAGGGGGCAAGCTGGGGTTAACTTGTGTTGGGCCAGCAAAAACACATTAGTTGCCTCCCTTGTTTCCAAGGTTGCATATGCTGCCAGGAAAAGGCAGTAAGCTCTCCTATTCACCAACAAAACAGTATAAGCAGGCAGCCTTTTCCTCCAGGGCAGGCAGTGCCCTACAAGTGCACTATCCCCAACCCCACAGTTATTTGTAGAGTTATTTTAGCACTGCCAAAGTCCACCTTTACCTCCAGCTAACTTCTCAAAGTAACCAAAGGACAAGTTGGTCTGGGTACGTTTGGCACTTGAATCAGTTCTTCAGTAACTAAAAAGGCTTTACTAATTATTTCCAGTGCTTCCTTAAGTCTTCTGCAAACAAAATACAGTTATTTGAAATACTAAGGCAAAGCTAGAAGTGTTGAAGAATAGACACTGCACACGGGCAGTACCAGAGCCTCCCCATTCTGTCAACTATATGCTATTCTGCTTTACTTAAAGGCAGCTTTCTAGTAAAGCTGATTTACGCTGTGGTACCTTACATTAGGGCACCTCCTAAAAGTAAGTTTTCAATTCATCATTTAAAGACGTTGAAGTGATTTGTGAAACCGTATATAAAAACAAAAAGCACAAAGTAAATTGGTCTGATAATGGTTACCTGACTGCTTGCTTATTTAGCAAAAAGTACTTTTTTTCTACTCTTTGAATGTGTAGCATCTACATTTTTTCCCCTCATGAATCAAAAAGAAAACATTTAAACAGCCTCAACTTACACAAACCCATCAACCAAAGAATTGGGAATTTAAGTATTCATTGTTACTTACTACTATCACTACTGACACCAATTAAGTAATGTATTTCTAATGACATAATACGCCTTTGAAAAGCAAGACGCCAATGAATTTGACTGAACTACTTTTTCATGTTTCTGATTTTCAGAGTGAATCGCCTTCTGGGGGAAAAACCATATATGTCTTTATCTTTTAACCAGGCCTTCCTTTCCTTTTTTTCCCCTCATACTCCAGAAATAATTGTTATCCTTCAGTATCATCCAGCAAAATCATTAAGAAGCTGTTTTCAAAACTAAGCCAAGTTTCAGACATTGCCAGTGGAAAATCCAGGCTCTTCTGGAAATCTTAGTAGTTTCGTGGTTTTAATCACATGTAGCTTTTTTTTTTCTGTACTCTCTGTGAGGTATAACTAAATCCTAAAGGTGTCTAGGCTTCCATGATAGCTTCAGTGGTAAATAACATATTAAGTTTTACAAGCGTGCTGTGATTCCTAGTAACGTAGAGCCTTACACAGGGATAAGAGAATGCTATTAATAATGTACAGGCATTGTAAATGACTAGTTACCTTGTAGTTACTAAGTTAATGATTCATAAAAGTTAGCACGCTTATCTGACGCTAAGCCTTCCCTACCTTTTTGCTGCACAATTTTAATTAAGAGATCACTTACAGAATAGAATCTCTCAAAATATTGCTGTTAGTATACAGCAAAGTTTGAATTTGGATTAATCTTTAAATACCATCACATGCATTAGGCTCACCATAGGATGCTGATGTATGTTAAGCATTTCCATACATTTTAAATTTATGTAACTCATTTTCATTTAAAATGCTTTGGAACTGAGGTGCAGATTCAACATCTTGGGATCACTGTGCAATTTTTTTTTTTTTTTGGTTGATCGCTTTGCCTATATTAGATCAATGTCACTTAATTTTTTAATGCTAAAATCCCAGCAAGTCCATGCTGTCACTGATGAGAAGCAGGAAAAAGGTTTTCATGATGATCATATTTTTTACCTTTTCCTTTTCCACTTCAATCAGTTCTAAAGATCTTTTTGACTTAACATACATAAATCAATCTCTGCTAATTCATATAACATGGAATAAATTTTTAAAATTATATTCTTCATATTACTACATACATTATGCTTCCAACAAATACCAAAATAGTCTAATAAGTACAGTAAGTTACACTTCCTCATCAGCCAATTAATGTGCCAGTGTAAGGAAACTGAAAAAATAGTTGCTGTTTGTGATCCGAGACCTTTCTGGAAGGAAGGTCTAAAAATGGACAGCCCCTGTATTTCACCTTTGAATATAGAGGTGAGGAGAAAACACTCATCAGTGAAAAGTCAGAGCTCAACAGCTGAGAAAGAAACCTTCAAGATCCAGAAGCCTCTGAAAGTGAAGCTGCCAGGATGCCTCATTTATAACACCTGGCCTGTTCAGTGGACCAATGGGGGAAATACAAGTCTTAGGACTGCTTTGCACATGAACACAGTATGACAAGAAAATGCACCTGTTCGGCTCTTGATTCCTGCCTACTTCTTGCATCCTGTGGCACAAAACCCAAGTACTGAGATTTCAGTCCAAAGTGCTTGCTGGCCTGCTTGTCCTGGGAGGGCCAGAGCTCATCCTCTAGGATTGAGCTGCTAAACCAGTCAGCATCTTCTATCTGTAGACGTATGGCACATTCACACACTTTTTGGAATTAAAAAGAAAAAAGTCTTGAGACCTCTGTGCAACCGTATTAATTTATTTAGTATTACCATAGCATCAGATGCTGAACTAAGCACTAATCAGCTAGTTAACTCATGCTTAGGATAGATTCCCTAGGAGGTATGTTCCCTTTGAAAGCGGGGGCAAAGACTAATTTTTCTATATGTTCCTATGCCATGCAATTCAGTGCTTTTTCCTCACAAGGGAAAAATAAGAGAGGCTTTTATTTTATCTTTTCTGCTTCCATATAACACATCCTCAGCATCCTCTCGTTGTTAATGCAGGAATGTTTGATTACCCAAGACATCCCTAAAGTGAATGTGGATTTCATGCACCAGACAAGCAGATACAGTGTTGTTCTGTTTACATTCCTTCAGTCAGTCACTTATAACTTCTTTTCACTTAGCTTTCAGAAATGCAATCAGAACATTACAAAGCTCAGTTCTTTTGGAAAACACTATCAATTTTTAATCTTGTCAAGGTGAGAGTATGACACAGTTTCTGTCAGAAGTCACAGTTAAGTATTCACTGGAAGCTCCAATGAACTCAGCAAGGGAATCTGGCATTTAGCTCCCACAGCTATTTTATTTCTCACATCCTCACATCGAACAAAATCAGTTACTGTCAATTTTTTAAAGTAATGGCCAAAAAACACTAGCCTAGATATTTGTGACTGTAGCTATTCTGGGACAACAGCAGCAAGGAAGTCTGAATGAAAAGGGTTCATAATGCAACTTGTTCAATGAAGAAAAAACAATCCAAGTATGTATTAGTTTGCTGTTCGAACGAAGCCTTTCAGTAAAATACTTCAGCAATTGCATATGTTTCCTACATGTCTCTGAACTCTAAAGTTATGAGTTCAGCTGTTATTAACTGTATATAGTGACTGAAGTCCTCTGGGTTCACCTTGAGCAACATGGAAGTCTAAGCACTGCAACATATGAAACGATCAAATCAGTTCAGCTGAACAGAATACCCCCTCTGCAGCATAACTACACAAATATTGCTGTTCTTTTTGTGTCACTTTCTATAAGGAATCTCCACAAAGATGTGTATTGACAACAGAACAATCAATGCCAGAAGAAAATAAACGAGAGCTCACTACTCATCAAATGAATGTTTTCCTAATAAATGTTCTCTTTTCTCTTAGAGCACAAAACCTATCAATTATATGGTTAAAAAGACACTAATTAAAAAAAAAAAACAAACCAACCAAACAAACAACCCCCCCCAAAAAAACCCAAACAAACAAACAAAACCAACCCAAAACTCCAAAACCAATGCCACCCCACCCAACCCCAGATTATGATTTTTAAAGAGGCTACTTATAGTAGGCAACATTTTCCCCAGATAAAGCACATAATTCTTTGACATGAATTTTGAAAATGAGCGTATCCTTTTTTCTTATCACAGAAATGAGACTGATACCTCAGAATATTTCAGAGCACTACCAAGAATAAAAAGCACAGTCTTAAATTACAGGCTGTACTGAAGTCTTAGTTATTACCACATAAAAAAATGTTCCACTGATATCACAAGACTTCTGAAAGATAATTCCTTGTCAATACATGACAGCATAATACCGCTGATACATAAGATTGCCCAGAGACAGAAAAACCTGCTGGATCACTACCACATTTTCCTGTAAGGGCAGAACGCGTTTCTTTCATAAACAGAGCAAACATTAAAACAGGAACCCGTGCTCTGATATGATAGCTTTCACTTGTATCATGCAGGACTTCACCAGTTGAGTATATCAATGAAATGCTGCACTGACTAGCATGCTGCTACTTGGAGTTCAGTAAAGGCTGTCTTGGATCTACTACTTTTCCAATGCAATGTCACTCAAATGGTTCTTAAAAAAATATTCAATTCAATATAATGACAATGTCTCCAGAGATCATGGTGCCACCATATTCTAAAACATGCAGACTTTTACCAAACTTCATGTCCTCTCTCCGAAGTTTGTTTTGGTGCAAGAAACTTACTCATTAACACCTTCTTGATTGCTGGATTTTACTATGCACACTCAACCATTCTGAGCACAAGCATCTCAAAAGTCCTTGCACAATTGAAGACCTACATCTAGCTCTCCAGTACCTCCTCATTACCATGATATGATCCATGGCCTGTTTGGCAGAAGCATTGCCTATTCCAACTGCATTTAGAAAGCAGCTTGTAGCAGCCAATTTTACCATGCGACTCCTTACTCAACTCTTCACCTTGGTACTAACAACCCACCACTTATTTTTGCATAAATGCCCTAGATGCCTGTTGTAGGTTTCTTCATTTCAGGCCATGCATAATCACTCATTTTGCTTTTAAGATTTTTACCATTTTGACAGAAAAACCTGCTCTTTGTCACATCACCTGTTTTTATGTGAGCTGATTCAATGGAACTATGTTAGTTAGGATAGCTCTGCCCTGTGTTCTACCTGCAATTCATACACTGCCTTTTAGCCTTTATTCCATTTCTCATTTTAAAAAATTCATTTAAAATTTTAAGTGCTGAGACCATTTCTACTTAGGTAGAAAACATCCATCCTTCAGGCTCATTTTGACAAAGCTGAAGAAATGATAATTTAAATACAGAGAGGTGGAGAGTTTGATACTTTGGAAGAATAATCATCTGCATAAATATAAACAGAAAATTGTAGTCAAAGTAGTAGTATTGAGGAGGAAGACCACAGCTTTAAAGCAAAACTCAAGCAGAACAGGAATTCTTTTTCCTTTTAGAAAGATGGGATTAGAAAATGCTAAAAAACCCAAACAAACAAAAAGCCCCATTACTTTTCACAAGCAATTGTTTACAACTTAATCTCTTTTATAGCATTATCCAACTTTAATAACAGCCAACATTCAGTCTTTACAACCCCTCTGATGAAAAACTGCTTATCATTTGTGTCTTTTTCCTTTATTAGATTTCAGATTGCAATGTGTTTTACCTTAAACAAAGAAACAAGAAAAAATATTTTGTTCCTATGGTGGCCTGAAATACCACAAGGCCTGCGTACAACTCCAACATATTCAAAGCTATGTGCAATTGAAGATGATAGCACAGCAATCACACATATTTATTCTCATTTTTTTTGAAAGCTATGGCAGGCATGAACAAAATTACTAAAAGAAAATAGCCTCAAGAGCAAATGTGGCTCCATAGTCTATAGATATATTAATACAAATATGTTCCTCCTCCAAATATCTTCCAAACTTAAGTTACAGCTCAATAAGGAAGACATATTTCCATCTTAAAGTTATCAGTAAATATTTTACTAGCAGTCTCTTGGCACATTTTCAACTCTGAATCAACATTTACATGCATTTTTCAGCAATCTGCTTCCACATATAAATGAAAGATCCTAAAATACACTTTCACACCACAGTTTGGATTGCAATCTCATAAGGCCAAACTATACATACTACGTTAGATCTAGATACAATCAGACAACGCAGAAACAGTATTTCTGGGTACTTACAGTCCCTTATGTGATAGCAAGAAGATAATTGTTTCAAATGGATAATCCAACTAATGTTTCTGTACAGCTAGCTTGCATTTGTTAATTGGATGCTTCCTTGCAACTACCTTACTAGCAACAATAAGCTGCTCAAATTGCTTAGGTAGAAAATTCTTATAAAATTGTGAATTCCTGCATGCCTCAACATCTGCTGAAATACTGTGTTCTTCCATTTAAAAAAAAATTATTTGTAAACATAACAAAAAACCCCATGAAATAGGAAATATTAACTCGTTTGCAGACATCTCATTCACACTGGTGACATTATGTTACATTAATTTCTTAATCACTTTATGACCTGTCTGATTCTTTATCCTCTCAGATGACTTAAGAGAACTGGAATTTAGCTATCCCTGTCTTCAAGGTTGTACAAGTTGGCTGCTTCCATGTATTCAGGTCCTCTTACTTGCACTACTTTTTCTACGAATGGCCACTTTTTGATTGCTTGTACCTGGTTCATAACTATGATACCCAGTTTATAAAAGTGATGTTCAGCCATTGTTTCGCACACACAAAAGATCCCACTAAAAACAACAACAGCAGCAAAGGAATTCATTGTATTATACAGCAAGTAATTTTGGCATATATTTTAAGGACAATTAGAAGACGCCTATGCAATACATTGTCACATACGTTAAACAGCGTGACCCAGATGAATAAAAGAAGCACCATTTAACTTTGTTTAATGTCAGAAAAATACTTTTTGCTGATATTACATTTAGTACAGGACTGCAGATGGCTTAAAGAGCAATGGGTACCTCACTGCCTCTCAGCGTGCACTAACTCTCCAAGCGAGGTGGATGCCATTTCTGATGCAAACCATTTGGCTGGAAGCAACCCCTGTGGGTGAATCTGATACTGTTCAGGAATACACGTAGTGATTCTGAGACATAGCTACACAGGGGTTTTTTGAAGACTGGGCTTATTTATTCCTAAGTTACTCTCTGCTTCAACCATAGGGAAATTTCTTCATTAGTTTCAAAGGGAGACAAAAAGGCAAATGATTCTAATTGTGAAGTTAATTCTTTTAGCTCCCCATTTTTAGGTACTGTTCCTTCTGTCTATGCAAGTCTCTGTCTTCATATATATACATATGCAAAGTGTGTTCGGAACATACAAGTAGCAATTCAAAAAATACATACAGTGTAGGTATATGCACATACTATTGACTGAGTATCACAGAATCAGCACCATTCTGTTTGGAAGACACCTCAGCTGGTCACCTAGTTCCCCCTCCTGCTCAAAGCCAGGTGTCAACAATGAGTTCTGACTTAATCACCCCTAAATGAAAAATACAATATAGAGAAGGGCAGAGACCATTGGATTATTATATCTAGATCAGAATATAACATTGCAGCAAATGTTTGTATACAGTTAAACTGAATGCCTAGGGATTCACATTCCAATTTTAATTTGGAGTCAGAACCTAATGCTGGAGCACACATTTACTGCTACCTTTTCAGCTCATATTTCCACTAGAGCTCATTTATGTCTAAAAAATCCCTCCTGTGCTTTCATAAAAAACAGTATTAATGCTAAAAAGAAATATATGCCAATGAACAATGAACATGTGAAATTTAGACTTTTCTCCCTATTGCAAACTGCAAGTCTATTCACATGCTTAGAAAGCACAGACCTGCAACATTTGCTTTGCCACATTAAATAAATACTTCCACGGTTCTGTACAGTATTTCCTGTAATGGTCTCTGAAATATCCCAGCAAGACAAACTACTTCTCTTATTTTTGAGGGATGAATATGAAGTTTTGTACAAATCACTATGAATGAGATTACCACAGCAGGTTTTGATGTGATTACATTACAGGCCTGACCAAAAGTCACTGTAAATCTTTCACACCCCAAAGTACTTTCTTCTTGTGTAAGCTTAAATACAGCATGGAGCTCTCTCTATATATATTAGTTGTCTACACAAAGTCAGGCACTGTCACTCCTAAAAATCTTCTCATACAGCTTGAGAAGTTCTTATTTAATTGACTTTGTTTTAATTTTATCTGCCACAAATAATATGAGTAGATAACAGGAATAACATGATAGCATAAATAACAGTAGTAGAATATTTAGGTGACTTTTTGCTTAATTAAACTAAATTGATGGCTCAATCAGGAAAACGAGGATTATAGTTGAAAAATACATATCTATAAAAAAAGAAATCACATGATTATTCACAAGAAAAAGGTGACTGACTGCCAAGGAAGAAAAGGAATGGTTATTAGAAGATGTAGTTTTCATCAAGAAAAATCTCAGTCAGTATGAAAGTAATTGCTATCAGATCAATGCTCAATGGCCCTCATGAAACCTGTTAGTACTCCTGGACCTAACTGGTAAATGCTTACATTACCAAAAACATTATTGCCCTTGCTCAATAGAAAAATGAAAAATTAATTGGACACAAGCTCTCCTCTTACACCTCAGAGCTGAAGCAAACTGTTATTTGAGAAAGATTTTGCTGCTGAGATCTATGTTAATTTGTATCACCTTCAAAGAGAAGACTAATTTTATTTTTTTTTTAAGACTGTTGATTCAGCTTGGCTTCAAAACCAAATTAAAATATAAATAAAACATATACCATACAAGAAAAGGGACATGATTCTAGATACATCTCATTTTGATTTTTATTTTACAGGCAGTGTGACAAGCTCTCAGAATTTAATTTCCAACTGCCTAGTAGCAAATGTCTTAATTTCTCAGCTCCTGAAGACAGTTATCTTTCCTGTCTATTCTCTTCCCTTCAAAAGAAAATCTTTCTTTTGTGTTTTCAAAATAGGTACATAAGAGCATCTTGGAAGTTGAACTTTACAAATAATAATGAAAAAAAAACCCAACAGGCAAATTAAAACCACAAAAAATTTTATGATTCCCACATCTAAGCCATAGTCTGACTGATGACTTCATGTTTTGATCCACTTCTTTGAGTATCTGAGCTTCTGAATTGATACAATAAAATACGATTCTTTACAGAACCAATGGTTAGTCATGGAAGTTTGCTATTAGATTTAGCTTTGCTAACTGTTTCTTGTCTTTGTTTTCATGTAGTTTTTTTTATATATATAAAAATATATATATGAGAGATAATTTGACCTATGCCCACCTGACCAATACAGTATTTCTCCTTTTTTGGTATGTAATATGGGCTACCCATAACGGTTTTACAGAAGCCTTGTAACATAGTGTTTCAAGAGCATCTTAGCTGTTAAAGGAGTTTATTGAAAAAAACCAACACAATCTTATACACAGCTGCGGGGAATTACTCTGTTACTAATCTGTGTGGTGCTATTACTACCTGAATATTTCTGTTGCTACTTGATTTTATACTTTCTTCAGTGGTGAGGGCTGGCGCGCCTTCCAGAAACACTCTTTATTCCATTTAGTCCTGTCCCTTCCTCAAAATTCATCTAGAAATAACCAGTCAAACACTATTTTTTTCCAACTCGTATACCAAAGTGCTTTCAAAACAAGTGAATGCCTTGTAACTACCTAAAACATTCTGAATGCAGCTCAGTTGCTTGCCTTTGCTCTTTATCAGATGCCCTGACATCTTGTTAGTGCACATTTCCCTAAGAATACAATGCTGCGTGTCTCATGCAAAGGGCATGTGGCATAACAAAACCTAATTTGGCACCAAACAAGTCTTCCTTCCCACACTCTGCAACTGAACTAATATTTTTATGCAGTCCCAATATGGAAAAGTCTTTTTACCTCTTGAAGCATTAAAATTCATTACTATAATTAGATTTACTAGCAGTGCATATGCCATAATAAATTCCAACTTTTTACTGAATGGACAGTAGGCTAAGAGGAAAAAAATACTAAGTAGCTTCATCAATGAGGCATAAAACAAGAGAAAACTAGAGGCTGGGGACAAAAATGAGGAAACAGAAGAAATTAAGAAACCTGGGTAGAAAGTTGATGGAGTAAGTGTCGTCTACTGTCACCAGAATCAATAACAATGCCAAAGTCAAGATTATCTCAGCTACAGCATATGGGTGACGCTAGTAGCTGTGTTGAAATTACTTCTAATAAACACAGCTCCAAACACGACTAAAAATAAGGCAGGTTACATTTCTACTGCGAACTCCAAACTGCTGAAGACATTTTGGGTTTAGGTTTGGGGATCTTTGATATTCTCATTTGATTAGAGCTGATTCACAGCAACATCTAACACAGCTTTGTGCAGCTGGAGATACAGTCAAGCTGTGTCTAGTCTTCTAATTGAAAACTTTGTAACTTCCCAAACCATGGATATAGCTCTGCTACAAAACAGATGAGATTAGATATCAAAAAAGAGCAACCATTGGAAAGGTTATTAAACAGTAGAATTCAAACCTGTATGACAAGGCAAGATACTACCAAGGAGTCTTTCGGTGCAGGAAGTATTAGTTAGACACATAGATACGCATGGGATTTGATACCATACCGAAGTTTTCAGAAGTGCCACAAAGATGATCGTAACATCTGGTTTTTTTCTGTATCGACTTTTCCGTATTACTCTGGAGTAGTTTTTTGTTTCTTTTTTACATAGCCTTGAGGCTAAAGAAAGGAAACTAGCTACAAAGAACTAATGATGACAGACAAAACTGTCCTAGAGTGATAGTTGTAAAGACAATGACAAACATGGGTTTTCAAAATGTTTCCCCTCTCCCTTGAAAGAATGCCTGCTATCATATGAAGGAGGTATTACCAAGAGCATGAAATATACATGCAGCAGCTTGTCTGGAGGTTGAGGGCACATTTTTTTCTGTCTCCCAATTTAACAAACATTTAAATTGACATTTAAAGGGAAAAAGAAAAAAACCCTCTCCTTTAACTTTGCATACGCTCTATGCATTAGAACTCAAAAGTTTCTCATAACAGTAACAATGGGCTATTTGTCTTCCCATCAAAGAACTTGTACCTCTGAGTACTTGTCAGAGTATGCATCTCATTAAAACAAGAGTTTAACTATTATAAACAAAGAAACAAAAAATTATAACTGCAAAAGCTATCTTAAAAGCTGCCAAGGCATGACTAATAATAACTGAAGTCACATCAGAAAACAAATCCTCATTTACAGATCATCCACTGCCCAAATGATACACCTCCAAATAGAGATCCCATCTTTATAGAATTGCTTTTTTTGAAGTGAAAGCCATATAACTAAAATGGTTTATTTTGCTACCCACTAAGAATCACACTCGAGAATGAAAAATTATTAGCAATTTTATGGCACACAGCACTTCAGTATTTTGACACACAACCACATAATTAACTTGCAGCGAAAACAGGCACAGCTCTGAATGTACTTTGAGTAACTTAAAATCTTTGTGAACACACATGAGTGAAGTTTCTCAACGTGGCTCATGTACCCAAGCCTACAAAACCAAAATATTCTTTTTCTCCAGCAGAATACATAGGGCACACTCACACTGCCACTATGCCTTCCTCAGTCAGACATATAGTGGGGAAATATTCCACACTATCCATGCTTTGAGAAGCTCTTCAACTTCTTTTTCAGAAACTCAAGAAGATTCTAACAGAGAAAAGGCAGAGCCTAGATAATGAAGAGAAAGCACCAGTCGAGGAACAATAGTTAATCTTAAGCAACCCTTCTCTTCCCTTCACGTGGTACCTACAGTCACAGAAGGAAAGGTGGTGGGAAGGCCACCTAAAATGTAGAGGGAGGCGAAAGCAAGGAGATTTGATACTGCTGTTCATTTTCAAAGTCTATTAACCTCCAGGACTTCAAAATCTTCACAAAATCCAGGTCAGGTAGAGAAGGAAAAAAAAAAAAAGAAGAAGAATTTTGCATAGCAAGCTCTACCTTTCAAAGCTCAAGAAGGGAATAAGGTGCTCAAAATATGAAAATCCTCTGGTTTGCAGCATGTCAGTGGAGCTCCATCCTACTGTGAAGCAGATGCAAAGAGGCACTCAAAGGAAAACCTTAACTGCCCAGAAAACAAAAGTTACATTGTACATGGAGGTGACTTCAATGACCCAATCCCCAACAAATATTCACTGTAGGAACCAAAGGAAAAAGCACAAGACATGTCAAGGAAAGACAAGTTCAAAGGTTTTGGAGATCAGCAAAGAAACACATCACCCACCCAAATACAAGCAACAACGTACTTGCATTTGGAGAGATCGAGGCAGCTGCAAAGCAGTCTGAAAAGGAAAAGCACATGAGTTTGTTCACCCTGCAGCAACTGATACAGTCAAAACAGAAATGAAGAATGAGAATTGAAGGACTGTAGCTCAGAATTTCACCAATTTCCCATTTTCTTGTGCTTTACTAACATGGATGAGGCCACCAAGGTCTTGCTCGTGCTCCCAGAGAGAATTTGGTTTGTGCCCAGGGCCACAGAGGTGGAAGGTTAATGGACTGACTCGCAGCACCACCTCACCATTTCCACACAAACCTTCACATGTCTCATTTGAATAGCTTTGTCTCTAGCTGAACTAGTGCTAGTTAAAATGTGCCAAAACCAATTAGTGAATAAAGATGCTGCTATAGCAACAGCATCTAATTTTCCAATTAGTAATAATTGCTGAAACACCTGCCATAAAACATAAATACACTTGGATTGGGGGTCTCTGAAACAAACTTTGCTTTAAAGTTGGGGTTTTTTTTTTAATTGACATTTATCATGATAATGAAAGAGAAGAAAATGCCAGTTCTCTTTTTCCTGCTATCAAATGTAATACAAATAGACAAAGTATTAATTATTTTTAAGGAAGTCCAAAGAATGTGTCCTAAAGTCTTAAACTAATTAACTACACTGTGCTTAGAGATTCCCAGGCAAGAAAAATTCCAGATGGCAGTCAGTTACAATGAGGGGCAGGGCAATGAATGCAATATTGAAATACCACCTGTAAGATGCAAATGCTCTGATTCACAGAGGAAAAGACAAAGTATACAGCAGTGCTACCGTAAACAATTGCGCGATCAGGCAAGATAGAAATGACCATATTCACCCTAGACATGTTCTGAACTCTGAACATATGTTTTTTACATGTAATTTTGAGTATATCTGTACTGTCCAGTTCCAGTCCCAAATGGCAGTGGGCTTCACATTTGCTCTGTGTTGCACCTAGAATGTTTTTAGCACCCTCTGATAGCAGCCACTATCCAGCCACAGTAAGCTGATGCTTATTTCCACTCTTAGATAGCAGCAGTGGATGAGACTGGAAATTCCCACAGTCATCACGTACTTAAATGTTCTGTATTTCAAACATTTACCCTTGCTCCTCAGCCATGTAGCAGGGACTATATAGCTTTCCAGCACTTCTCAAAGATTATTTTGAAAATAATACTTTGTTTTCCCCACTTTTTGATAGGCTGCATCTGATTACATAGACTTATCTGTGATCACTCCCCTAAGTACATTCTCATACACACTGAATTTAGAATAATATGAGTAATGCAATGGAAACACATGGTCATAACATACTGGTGTTTTTTATATAATTTTTTTAACACCCATTAAGTATGGGCAACATGCAACCCTTGAGCAAAGAGGAGAAAAGTGTGTGTGTGTGTATTGTTTCCTATACAATAAGCTGTGCCCCAACTTTTTTTTAATTTTTTTAAGAACACTAATTGGAAGAGCTACTCTGTGATCAAGCTCTTACAGGTTTCAAAGAGGGAGAGAAGAAACTGTGCTATTTTCTCCTCTTTAGTGAAATGATTGATCATAGAACAGCAGAGTATTTCATATTGGTCAGCATTTTGGATTGCAAAAGACCAGCCACACATTCCTGCGTCAGCAGGGGAGTTGGACTAGATGATCTCTAGAGGTCCCTTCCAACTCTGAAAATTCCGTGATTCCATGATTAGTACCCTGCTTGTAAGATCCTAAAATCACACATAAGGATTCCCATTGAAGCCTCTTCAGAGATCCTAATAGGAGTGAACATAAGCAGTTAATCAGAAAGGCAGGTTTCACAACAAATGTGATAAATTCCCAAATGGTCAAGCCTAGCAGCACTTCTTGAAACAGCAGCAGCATTAACTGCAGCAAACAGATGTTGTTGTTTCACAAAGATAAGTTTTAACAAACACTTTAAGACATGGCTCAAAAATAATGTTTCTATACCACAACAGAATTTTGACTTGTTTTTTGATTTGAACAGAAAAGGACTAGAACAGTAAAGACAAATTTATACTTTTAGTGATGTACACTGCTTACTGCATCTACATTTGTAAACTGGTTATGCCATCTGTTGGGACCAACAGAAACAATTTGTGGTGTGGGGTTTTTTTTTCCTGGGGGTTTTTAGCTTATAGAAAATAAGCTGCTTTTTGTTGTTTACAAAAAAAGAGCATAAAAGAATAATTTAACACTTTAAATTCAAACATTTGACATGGAAAAATCAGTGACTACAGCAGACAATCAAGTGCGGGAAAAACTAATGGCATTTTAATACTCTATTTTTGCAAATGACCTAATTATCTTTTTACAAAAGTGTCCTCTAAGTTACATACTAGTGTATTGTGCTTCAGAGTTTCAATAACGTGTTAACTTCAATAATTTATATAAAATCAAGGTCCTTGCCCAGTTATTATTCCTGAACTCCAAAGGGACATCTTTGGATAGAGGGACTTATCTAAAAATTACTATTTCATTAAGCAATTCACTTTCACTTCACCTTTGAAAGGTGATGTCTCAGTGACAAATACATTTTGAGAGAGCAAAGTTTGTGATAAAGGCTCTTGCAGCATTATTAATTACACCCTCATTCTGAATGCTTAAAAATAAGATACGCTTCCTTTATATGCTTAAACCATGTTAAGGCACATAAAATGCCACGGAAGCTATCAGAGATCTTACCATTGAAAGGAATGCAAAATTGTGTCATGATTGAAGAAAAGCCTTAATGGTTACATTAAACAGCATGAGTTTATCTTTTTTTTTTTTTTTTTTTCCCTCTTCCAGATTTATTTAAGCCTCTGCAGAACTGGCTTTTCACCCTGATGCCACTTCCTAGGACTTCTGTGAGCCAAAATAACATGTAGATTAAAAAACAAACAAACGAAACTCCCAAAACAGCCAACTAACCAAAATCATCCTATTTGTTACTACACTGCAAACAGAATCCTCTACACTGTAATTCCAGTTTACAACCAGCTTTCCATAGAAGACCTTCCTCCTGTATTTCTATATCAGGTAGGAAACCAAGTATGCTTGAAATGCCGGGAGAACTCCTTCAACTCAAGTTTTCCAGTAGTTTTAAAAATAATTGTATTTATGAGATTATTTTTGGTCATAAAAGAACAGAAATGTTTTCAGAACCTTCACACTGGCACAGGACATAAGCCCACTTGCTTTTAAGCACTGGTAATCTCATTGACACTGATAAAATTATTCATTCTTTGAAAATTAAGTGATTAAGCGTATTCTTAATTTTTTTTTCCTGTGCTGGACCTCTAGGTAATAGGTTTAACACACTGCACAGCCTGCACGCAGCTTTTACATGATGGAGTATGTTTTAAAACAAACCAAAAAAATCAAGTATACTGTTTATCTCTGGGTTTTTTGAGCATGTTAGTCTTTCGGGGGACAATTATGAATCGTGCTCTCTGGAAATGCCCGTGCTAGCATTAGAATTAAAGGAGGTAGAAGATCTGCAATTACTTCACAAAAGGACAGATCTACAAAGAATCAACGATGGGCTACACTGCAGGGAATGAGCAGCGTTAAGATTTGTATTGTGAATTAAGATTTAATGAATCCTTGGGCAAGTTTTATCAAAGAAACTAAAGGAAAGGGAAAAGAAAAAGAAGACTGCTTGATCATGGATTAGCTAAATGAAAATGTTCTGTATGTTAAAAGCAAAATCCATCCAAGACAGAGTGACCTTGAACACTGAGATATACCACTAATCATCAGGAGGTAAAATACTCTTATTTCAACATAATGATGAATTGACTGCCATGAAAAGAAAACTATGTTGCAAAAGTATTTCAAAATCACAGTGGCATATTTGTAATATGGATTTTCTGATAATAAGAGACTGCAAAATATGTTTTTTCTTTATGGACATGTTAAAAAAGGGAACAGCCTTCTAAAACAACTAAAATAATCAATTAAGTGCATAAAATTTTTAGTAGAACATCTCTTTTTTTCCCTATATCCCTCCCAGAGACAGTAATCTAAAATTAGATGGGCACCACATCACATCCAATACACAAATATAACTATCAAACACAATTATCTATATAATGGAAAGAGTTCACTGCACAAAGTGATTTTTTTCCTTTGATAACTACGCTAAGGAACTGTTTTTCAGGACAGAGCAAATAGAGTTTATGGACTGATGCAGATATATTATAGGCATAAAGTGGTTATCTGGATAAACATTTCATCAGTCCGTCACAAAAGTAGTTCCATTCCCTATCTCCAACTGATAATAATTTAAAATGTAATTGATAATAAATTATTTGTGGAGCTGGGAACTAGAACTTTCAAAATCATTAGTTTGAGGACATTTTTCAACAGTTTTTATTCTATATTAGACATAAACTGCCCCAAAGAACAGTGGGGAAATGTTCTGTTCCCAACAAATTGAACTCATACCTGCAAGATATAATCGTAGCTCCAATCTCAAGTACCAAAAGTGCTCATTAAGAACGCAACTCCTAAGCAGAAAAATGTGATCCAATGTCTTCTGAGAGAGCTCATTGAACATTGCACATTCCACAAAATAACAGCAACAGTGGCATTTTGTTTTTAATTCACTCAGTGTTCTTCTGTGAAATTGCAGGACAGAAAGTTCTCTATGGGAAGGCAAAGAATTTCAAAATACTCAATTCCTGTAACTGAGGTCATAGTCAAATGTGAGGCCAGAGACATAAACCTGATGAGAAGCATTACAGCTCATCCTCAGGACTTGATGGAAGCCACAGAAGCATATCTGACTGCTCAGGCCCAGACTAGCCAGAGGAGGCTAGAGGGATCCCCTTCTGTTCCCCAGCAATAAGCAGGAAGTGGCAACCTCTATGATATTCTTGGTACCAGCAAGAATTTAAGGCTGCAGAAACATTTTCAGAAACAAAGTATTTTGTAGTTTTAAGGGTGGACCTCTCACAAATTACTATGGAAAAACAGATTTTTAAAAAGTATGGTTTAAGTAACAGAATAGTCAGAACCTTCACTTTTTCTCCCTCACAGTTCAGTTTTTCTTTAGAAATGAGACCCTAAGGGATTAGCTCCCTTATGTATTATGCAAATACAAAATTTTAACATTATTCAAGCTACTTTTCTATTGTATAAACACTGTATTACTAGATGGTAGTGTAATAACTACAGTTACAGTAACCAGAAAATAGTAAAGCACTGAAAACTCCTATCTAGAAGTAGGATAAAAAAGTAGAAAAGAAAGTGGCCATCTTCATAATGTAATGTAAAACACTACTGTCAGACTACATCTCTTAAATTCTGTGTTTTGTTTTCCTTCATCTGCATTTACTTGAAATAGTTGGGGGGGGGGCGGGG
>VYXH01006629.1:210541-246043 GCA_013397275.1 Burhinus bistriatus
CGGGGGGAAGCTCCTTTTTATTTGCTAGGAGAACCATGGGCCACTAAGTTAAGACTCCAAAATTCCCAGTGAGATATGGCCTACTAAGAATAGTAAAGGAAGAGCCTAATCCCTTCCCTAAAATGATACTATCTCAGTAACCTGAATATACTTATGTTTCTCCTCTATTCAGGACACATATTCACTAACAAATAAAAAAAAAATATTTCTACTCATTCAATGCTAGAAAAATACTTTTTGAAGGCAATCTTCAAAAATCAAGGAATACTTACGCATGAATTGAGACAGTAAATAGTGGCCCTGATCTAAGTCATTCGGCTTTCAGCTTCACCTTCTGCTTTCTCCTTCTCTTCATAATGTGGCTGCTAGCAGCTGCCCTTTATTCCAATAAACTTTTGGGTACGTATATATCCTTTCTGCCAGTCAACATAAAAACTCATTAGAGACTGTCGTGGTTTGGGCCAGATTGGCCCAATCCGGTGGAACGACAGATGCTCGCTCCCTCTTGCTCCGCTCCCGAAGGGAGGCAAGAGAGAGAGAGAAAGAGAGACTTAAGAGTTTAGAAGGAACTAAACTACTTTAATGAAATATTAATAATAAAATAATAAAAAGAAAAATAATGAAATATATACAAAACCGTATCAAGCTCCCAGGATGACAATCACGTCACCAGCAGGTGCTGGGGAAGTCCCAGACTGGACTCAGCAACAGATGGGAACTGGATTCCAGGTCTGGATTCAGGATCGGGATCAAAGGCAGACGCAGAGATAGAGTCCTCTTCGGACGCCGGCCATTGAAGAAAAAAGAGTTGACCCTTTGATCCCTCAGCTTTTATACTGAGCATGAGGCAGATGGGATGGAATACCCTGTTGGTCAGTTTTGGGTCACCTGTCCTGTCCGCTCCTCCCTGCAGGTGTGACCCCTCTACGCTTTTCCGTTTCCGACCCTCCAACGGGGCAAGTAACAAAGTTGGCTGGCCTTGGTTGTTATAGCAATAGGTATAAGCAAGAGCCTCTCTGCGTACCGTTCCTTGGCATCAACTATAAAGATGGGTCTTATCAGCCTGAGAGTGAACAGTTTTCTGCACAACATGCTGTTAATTTCAGCAGTTAGAAGAGGCCTAGCTAAAAAGTAAAGTTACTGAACAAAATTGGTCCTGTTTTACCTCAAACCAGGACAGAGACAAACAAGGTGGAAGAAAATCCAAGCAGCATGAGAGAACTTCTGACCCGCTGATGTCAACAGCACAACTTCTATTTCTGCATGAGCAGCACATTGTCTCCACACACTTCCCCAGAGAGAGGTAAAGTGGTCTAATGGTTTCATCTCAAGTCAGAAAACATACAAAACTACCAAGATTTCAGGTATGACTCTGGGCAAACCACACAGCTGCTCTCAATTTCCTCATTTGCAACATGCAGGCTATAAATCTGGCAAATGTAGGCTGCCATAAAAATAACTAAGCGTGACTATGGATTTTTGCCTTATAAAATGCAACAGTACAGACCCCAAATTAAGAACATTGTAGTCCAATACTAGTAAGCAGGAGAACCTGGGAGGAAGATGATGGTCTACTTATCCTTTACCTACTTGAAGTTCGTTACTTATGCGAGTAGAAGACTGGTGATAGTGAATCGTGTTTTCCCAGAGGGTCCTCCAACCAGCTACAAGAAAAAAACCTCACAGCTGTCTGGTCTTCTCTCACTGCCATTATCAAGGACAGTACAGAATGGGGGAAACCACTGAAGATTGCCAAAGCAACTGTTAAAAGGGGAAAAGAGAAAAACTAAACTAAACCACAGACATATTTTTTCCCTTGGAAACTAAGATATAAATCCACACAATAATTTATTTTACAACAGATTATTTTTAAAAAGTCTGCTGAAATTTGCTTCTAGCTCCACCCTGTTCCAGCCTCTCACCACCCCCTGCACTGCATCATTTAAATCATGGGTGTTAATTGCCACTGTAGCTGAGCCAGGACTTGGTAAGAAGCAGAGGGAAAAAGCAAGGGACCATAACCTTTTAGACTAGCTTTTTCAGAACAGAAATCATGATGCTGCTGCATACCAGAAAATATAAAACACCTGTATTGCAAAACATCAGAAACGTTGCTGCAACTACTATACTCATCATAAGAAATATCAGCAACACTGACATGTTGTATCTCTCTGTGGCAAGCCGAGGATCAACAGTGTTTGCCACCTCATGGACAAACTGTAAAATACAGAGTGTCTATTCATGACAGGCAACATCTGAAAGCACGATTAGAGGCTTTCAGATGAAAATTTGTTCTCTTCAGATGCACAGGATTTGCAGTCTTCCACAACAGTAGTGAATATTGACTACAGCTACCTGTACTTGGATCTAGCATTTTCAAACCTCTTGTAAATAGAGGAAAACTGTATCTTTCTAAACACACTTCTTTGTTTCAAAGGACAAGCTAGAGTTAATAAGAAATCAGAAAAAGAAAAAAAAGCAGAGGGACCATTATCCAGCCTTCTGGATAAAAGATGTTTCTAATGTGCAATTTACAGCGCAAGTTTACTTGCATACAGCTCAACAAAAGTAAAAATCTTCCACGCTAATGCACATACTCAACACCACAGTTCATCACAAACCACATTTATCAGCGAGACTAACATATATTATTATTGAATATCATGATAGAGCACGTGATGGGAGTTCCTGTCCTTCCTCTCCATCAATGTTTAGTAGCATTTTTTTCGTTCAGTCGAACATCATTCCTGATGTGTCAATCAACCAGCTCCAAATTCCCTACCATTGTCCTAAAAAGTTCCCAAACCTGACCTGCTTCTTCTCAATCCAGTCCCTGTGACTGCATAGAAAACATTTGTTCAATCTCTTGCTTTTCTTCTCAGTCTGTGACTAGATTGTTTGAAAAACCCATTGCTAAGCTGGGATTTTCTGCCATTTGTCTTAAAAGGGATGTTAACGTTAAAGGCCAAGCTCAGCCATTTGAATGTTAGCGCTGTTAAAATACTAGATGAAATATGAAGACTCAACCGGAGTCATTAGTATTTCATTATTCAGAAAAGGCTTAGACTAATTTGGTTTTAAATCTCAGGACAAATGTAGAATAAGAATCAACAATACCTTCAACAATACACCAATAAACCTCATGTTATCAGGAAGACCAACCAGGTGGCTTCATTAGTCTCTGCCTTACCTAGGGTTCTGCTCTCAAAGACTGATGTCTCATTTTGTACAATATACAAGTAGCATTTTGACTTGTATAAAAACTGGACTAAGAGAATTAAGGGTAAGTGAATGTAAACTGACTACTGTCCTCTATAACCTAAATTAGTTGGATTTACTAACTTATTCCTACTTCTAAAACCTTTTACTGAGTACAGTATTTCTATTTCCCATAATGAATGGTTGGAGAAGGGAGTCAGACACTGAAGTCCAGTCTGGCTAGGTAGTGCCCCAGGCAGAGTAACTGTACTTACCAAAGATGGAATAAAAATATCCAACTTAGAGTGCAAACTGGCTATCTATAATGTGTGTTAAAAACTTAAACAAACCTCAAATCAATAAAACTTAAACTAAATCTTAAATCAAAACTCTGCCTTACTTTCACATTTTGGCAGTTCACTGGACTTGGTTATAGGATTCTCTTTAGCAGGTTTCAGCAGTTAGAGATGGTTAGTGTGCTGAATGGCTGACTCTCCTAGACATTGCGGTTTCAGTTCTTGCTCAGATTCAGATATGCAGAAGTTGGATTTCTTTTTTTTTTTTTTTTTTAAACAAGTAACTACTAAATACCAAAGCATGTCCCTTCCTGCTAAACTCATAACACTAGATATTACATTTAGACCTTTCCTGCAGTATTTCTTCATATAGCACAATGTATTGCAACTCAGTGGTCTTTCTTCCAGCTTAAAAGGAAAACCAAGGACAAAATCATGGCAAGAGCTGCATCTTGTTTTTAAGTACAGTGTTTAATCACAGGGAGAACACTCCATGAAGGAAGCAGACTGAATAACTGTAGAACAAAAGCATTTATGAGGATTCAGAACATCAGTCTGCTTCAGTGCTACCCAGAAGAGACTAAATACAGAATTTAATTTGTAGCAAGATGGTAGAATTTATATACCTCCGATAAATCAATTCTTTCATCTTTCTATATAAAAGAGAAAATCAAGAGAGTAAACATGATGTATTTTATACTCATTACCTTAAAAGCCAGTCTTACAAAACCCATCAAGAAGGAAAGTGAAACAAATTCAAGACCACTCACCAAATGCATCTCACCAAATTGAAGAAAACACCTGCAAGTAAACAAGTCTGCAGACTTGTTCTAATGGGAGCAGTATGTAGACAACTGCTCTTTTCCTCCTTATTTTACTCATTTAAGGCCAGCTTATTGATGTTGATACAGAAACTCCCACAGAAACTCCAGTTCCAAGGAGAGCCAAACTATTGGTTATTAATCTTAGTTTCCTCTGTATTTTCCCACTTCCTTTAGATATCCTGTGAATCACCTCATTAAATGACAGAATGAAACCAGACTAGATTTATGTAAATTAGTGCAGTTTCTGAGTATTTTTTGCTTCTGAGAAAGAATCCAAGAGGCTGGCTGGCTTTTGTGCCATGCATAATGGTACCTTGCTTCCTGCAACTGCCTAGCTTGGGACAATGAAACTTGGGAAACACCATATAGCAAAAATAGGATGGATCTTTCTTCTTTCAGCACTAATGATTACAAGGTATTTTCCCAGTCTATTAGAACTACTGATTACTTTTAATTTTTTTTTCTTCAATTGAAAAAACAGGTGGGAAAAAATATCTTGATAAAAATTGGCATAACCAAACCAAATTATTCTGGACAGCACTTTTTCCAAGTAAGTTGCCAGCACATTAGCAAAAATAGAAAAAAGAAGATCACAGTCACAAGCCATCAGCCTGTACTGGAAGCAGTTAGAAATAACTGTCCTCCAATCCCATTTTGCAAAGAAATTCACACGAAATGCTTTCTCATGCACTAAAAAACCAGTAATACAAAGACTGAACTATTTGCTTCCTTTCTGTTTCTAAAACTCTCTGACACACTCTGCAGGTCACAAGGTGTCATGTCACCGTGTTACATTCTCAGTGAACAGGGGAAAGCGTATCAGGACACAAGGGAAGGGAAAGTAGACTGTAAAAAGCCTCCTCGAGAGGGGAACAGAAAATAAAAAAAAGTGAACCACAAAAAACTTCAGCAAGTACAATTCAAGAGTTTTTTCTTCAAAGATCAAACATCATAGGAATTTAGAGAGTTTTTAAAGTTTATTCAAATGTGTTATTTTACTGCTAGATTAGAATGATAGCTTTCTTTTCCATGGCCATGTCTCTCTCCTTTTGCCTTGGAGAAGCACCAGGACAGCAAGTGAGCCGGAGGTGAGGCGGGGGGATCAGTGCTGCGCGAGCACAAAGGCACTCAATAGAGCACGAAGGTTTGCAAGGGGAAAGAGGGAAGGAAGGAGATTCTCCAACTGCAAAGCTCGCTGACCACATCCCAGCGGCATGGGGAACTGCTCCTGCGAAAACACTAACAGCCACTGCAACCCACCACCCTTGCAATTAGACTTGCACTGGTCTGCGTAATGAGCAATTCCTTTTATCCCACCAGAGCTTCCTGGTGCTCCTCCACCTCTTTGGATAAAGAGTCTCTTGTTTTGCCAAGTATGCCACTGGTGTCCACTCCGCCATGATCAAACTAGCTGGAAAAGAAGGGAACACACCAATGTGCAGAACAATACCCTACACATGACTTAACAGTTTGAGTAATGGGCAGAGCGAGCAGAGACAGTGAAGCAAACTCCAACACGTCTCAAAGTTTACACTGGAGAAGAGAAAATAGATAGCAAATTTAACCACATGTGGAGGGAGAGGGGAAGTGAGGCTCATGAAGCAGCCACAACATTCAAATTAATTTTAAACATTTCTGTGATATCCAGAAAACCTAGAATAATCGCTCCATGTAATTTCCAATGCTAGCTAGCACACTCTGTAGGTGCTGCTAGAGTAAATCATAGAATACCAGGTTGGAAGGGACCTCAAGAATCATCTGATCCAACGTTTCTCAGCAAAAGCATGGTCTATACAAGATGGCTCAGCACCCTGATCAGCTGAATCTTAAGTGTCCAATGTTGGGGAACCCACCACTTCCCTGGGGAGATTATTCCAATGGCTGACTGTTCTCATCGTGAAAAATTTTCCTTTTGTATCCAATTGGAATCTCCCCAGGAGTAATTTGTACCCATTACCCCGTTCCATGTGACTGTTTGTAAAAAGGGAGTCTCCATCATCTTTGTAGTCACCCTTTAAATACTGGAACGTGGTGCTAAGGTCTCCCCTAACCCTTTTTTTCTCAAGGCTGAACAAACTCAATTCTCTCAGCCTTTCCTCATACGGCAGGCTTCCCAGATCATCTTTGTGGCCCTTCTCTGGCCCTTCACCAGCAATATGTAGTCTCACTTGTAGGTGTCAATTTTAAGACTACAGGCTACGCCTCTGCAGCTGCCACTGCTTCTTTCTTGAGATAAGCTCTCTCAACCATGACAACTGGCTCCTTGTAC
Organism: Burhinus bistriatus; assembly: GCA_013397275.1. Taxonomy (NCBI): domain Eukaryota; kingdom Metazoa; phylum Chordata; class Aves; order Charadriiformes; family Burhinidae; genus Burhinus; species Burhinus bistriatus. The sequence continues at coordinate 217,129 of VYXH01006629.1, forward strand.
TGTCTATAAATGTTTTCTTCCTATAAGTGATGTCTGTTCTACATCCCAACAGGAGTGACTCCCCAGGAATAGGGAACAAAGAAGTTAAAATATTTTGAACTTCTTTAGTAGTAACAGAAAAAAAAATTCGAAGGGTTTCTTTTACATTTCTAGTTTACCCAGCCCCTGGAAAAGTAAGTTCTGCTACAGCAGCAATGCTGCTTAAAACTTAAGAGCTCTTAAACTGAATGATCAAGTTTTACAGGCATGGGTGGTACCTACTGATTGACCATTACTGATTTGTATTTCAGAAGAACAAATTTCAAAATGTTCATAACCAATTGTAAATGCAATTTATAAACATTTATTTTGGCATGACATTTTCTAGCTATGAGAACTGCTCTTCCCATTAAAAATATTGTGATGAGACCTGCCAAACAGTGTCTTCCCCCAGTGATTTCAGTCAATGTACCAGATAAAAAATTGGTATAAAACCAGCAGGTACAAGGTACTCTTACGCTACAGGATTCCTTGTTAAAAACTCTTTCCATACCTATGCTATGAAATCTTGGGCATGATGTATCATTGACAATTTCAGAGATCAGTTTATTGTGGGAGAATCTTGGAGGCTGGTTAAAAAAAAATAAGATTGATATAATGGAAAGTTTGTTTCAAGCTTAAATATTGGGATAGCTACTGCTACATTATACAATCAAGATGGATGACTGGATAAGGAAGTACTGGAAAAAATGCAAAAGGGCTTTATAAGAAGCCAGCCAAACATTAACGTTGAAATAATGAAATCTAAATCCTGCTGAATTACTTGAAAGGATAGAAAACTTATCATTATGGAAACAAGATAAATCTAAATAATAAAGATATATTAAAATGCAGTAAAGCTGTCTTGGTTTAATTATTTTTCCAACACTGACAGTTTTATGATGAATATATAATCAAAATACTTTTTTTTTAAAAATGTTGGGTTATTTGATTTGAAACAACAGATCACATTCAAATCTTGTCATAATTTTTCTTCTTCCCTCCAAGTCCATCAAGTCTACATTTTGTGAAAATATATGCAAGAAAAATGTTACTTTTTCCAAAATGAAAGAAATAAGCTTTTAGTAATCAAATTGTATAACAACTGAAATAAATACTTTCATAGAAGCTTTTCAGGATATCGTATTTATAATATATTATGCAGCTAGCCTAAATAGACTAATTAGTTAAGCTGACAATCATGTAAGTAGGGATCAGCTAAATAACTCGGTGGTCATATTCTCTAATAAACATGCCTTTTTGTTTGGGTTTGGGGGGTTGGGTTTTTTTTGGTTTTTGTTTTGTTTCAGCCAGCTTTCAGTATTAACTTCTGAATGCTAAACTCCTCCAGAGAAATCTTTACAGAAGTAAGCAAGCAGCCGGTAGCTAAAAGCTACCTTCTACTAAGCAATTATTTACATCAAACAGCTAGGAAACATAATGTAAACAGTATTTCAAGCATCTAAGTTCCTATATAGAATTACACGCAACACGCCAATTAATTTTTGCAAGAAGAGTCATTAGTGTGCATCCACAGAGTTTTTTAAACATTATCTTATGCAGCAATAATGTTGACAAGGCAGCCCACGACCCCTCTTTGGAAGCACTTTCCTGACCTTTAGTCACGCTGCCCAATGTCAAATCTCACAGATGCTGAGGAAATTTCATGCTTACCTGGCTACGCTGGGTTCACAAACACCACAGTTCCACCCTTCACTACCCATAAGCCGCTTTGCAAACTTTATTGTGTCTTTAAACGCACTGACCTCTAGGCGTGGAAAAATCACAACTGTAATATTTCTTGAATATAGTTTATTTGTACTAAATTTTCAAGCTTGGCAGGGGAAATGAAAACAAAATTAAGGAGCAATGTCTTCTTTTGACTATTTAATAGTCAAGCAAAGAAATGGGTGTGTGATTTAGCAGTGCCATAGTTACATAAGCATACATTTGAACACACATCCAATTCAAAACCCCCACCCTCTGGGAATCTGTGCCCTAGTTTTCCTGGTAGCCTAGAGCACATGCCAAATTTGAAGTGGAAATATTTCCCTAATCAGCTAAATCTGGGTCAAAATGTCAACTCAGCTTAGGTCCAAGCCATTGCCACTCATGATCTCTAGAACGGCCATAATGAACACTTGTGCGGCATGAGGGACTCCAGACATCAAGGGTGGAGCACAGTCTCCTAACAACTACCAGAAAGCAAAAAATACATACACACTTATGCCTGCCTTTGGTCCACGTGGAACTGACTGCTCACCTTAGGAAAGTAAGCAGCAGGACAGAAACACTGCACTTGTCTCCATTGCCTTTGTGCCCTCTCAAAGGCAGCATGATAGTTCCTGTTCCATAAAAAGGCACTTTACAATCGTGATGCTTGTTGGGATGCAGCTAGTTTTCACAGGAGCAGCTTTTGCATTGTAGCTATAGCAAATTAAAGGCACTTATTTTTAGCCAGTCAACTACGCTACCTTGACTAAAATAAATAATACACATAACATTTCCAGATAAAAGCACACTTGCAAGGAAGGGGCAGACACACAATACTCAAAAGGAATTGCTCAGCAGTGCTGAAGAGGAGGCTGGTGACAACAGCTAAACTCAGGGGTAAGCAGGTGGGTCGCTCACCAACACGTACCAAGCCCCTCGCCATCTCTAGCCAGCAGCTACTGATATTTTGCAAACTAAGACGGCACAGACATTATTAGCGGTTCCTGTTTACTTATATTGTATTTTAAAAAAATAAAGAAATCATTGCTATAAAAATAGAACATTATACAAGAAAGCAAGGTCTTCACTCTGCAAACTGTTCAAAAAAGGTGGTGATTTACTAACCACTGAAAAAAAAAATGCTCCTGCAATTATTGTCTTGCAATTATTGTCTTGAGTTATACAGCCCAAGAGGACAAAACTAAAGCCAAGGCTTAAAGTTAGTCCATCCTCTGACTTTATTAGGCTTATACCAATTTACACCAGCAGCGTGCCTAGCTCCTAGTTATGACAATCCTATTCTTTTAAGCCACTAATGCACAACCTCAGTTTTAATTTCAGATAATTTTTCTGCTCTCTGGAGCATTTGATGTGTATGAATACGTATACATACGTGTGTTAATCGTACTATAGATAAAGACATTGTTACAGAAACTTAAGTTATAATGTCTTCAAAATCACATTCCCTTACTTTGCAAACAGTTCCTGTTTGATGTAATTGGCCCATTAGTCAACAGAAAGCAGACTGAGTACAGTAAAATTGCGTTACCCGATTGTCTTGGACTGCATCATTACCCAGTCTGGAAGTAAGACACCGTAAACTATAGAAGACTATGCCCTTCACCTAAACCTGATGTTTTTGCACGCTATATAAGTTTTGTTGAAAACTGACTTTTGGGGCCGTGTGTGGGGTGGTGTTACCTTTTACCTGAGGCAATCCCCCAGAAGTTCCTGTAACTTGGTGTTGAGAGCAGGCAAGCAGCTACAGAGTACTGCTTCAGGGGTTAATCATCAGGGATTGTTTAAACAGAGGGACATCTGGCACACCTCCCCACAGAGACAAAACAAATCATTTCTAATCTCCCTCTACTGTATCAGGGTCTGGGTTTCATCCAGTGCTAATTTGCAATTTTACTGCACATTCCATCATTTCCACAATACTGCGTAGTAAAAATACCCAGCTTTACATTTATTCCAGTAGAGAGGAAAAAAACAGAATGGTAACCAGAAGAGCTTTAAACTGTCAAAAGACAAAAGAAAGTTTATTTTTCTAAAGAACACTCACCTAGCACTGTTGGTATTGCTTTTAAGAATACATTTGTGGTATTTGGCAGAGCTACTGGTTTGTGCAAAACCAAGAGCTTGAAGAATAAACAGAGCAAAATGTGGCAATGCAAAATGTACGTAATTTGAGATAATAGAAAGGGTGAAATGAAAAATGATACTCTTAGAAGTACCAGTTCTATAAAAATTTTAAACCATCAATTTTACGTAGCGAAACACACAAAGCACCTCTACAAGCAAGGCAATTACTTATTTCTCTTTGTACTAAATGCAGAAGAAGTGGAATTAAGCAGAAAAATTGTTTTTGCACTACAAACATAAAAGGTTGAAGTTTTGCATGTGAAAAGAATTTAAGCCTTCCCCCCCCCCTTACTTATTTTTTAATTTTTCTACTCTCACTTTTCATCTGAATATTTGAATGTAAATGAGAAAGAGGATCATAGGTCTTCCACCAAGGGGTGTCAGTGGTGGAGATACACAGGGGGAACTTTCACTAGGATAAAATCCATTAGGTTTTATTTGAAAGATGAAGAGGTATAAAGAAAAAAATGATCCTCTGAGAAGTATATCGCATGTCATCTGTGTCAAGCAGGGTAAGAAATATGACTATATTACCCAGCTGTGCTAGGCAGAGTATCATAAAACAATTTGAGATTCTACCTCTTAGTTTCATCTGTTAGCATATGTCCTGTTTTTCAGGGGATAACCTAATACAATACAGGTAATTTAGAGGTAATTAACTGTAAAAGCCTTTGAATGGATTATCACTTCAACAAAGAAATCAAGTCATTATCTATATTCAGATATATTCAGGGACTCTTTCATCATTGAGCAACATTACTGCTATGTATCTTGGGAGGTACATTACATTTTAAAATCTCTCTGTATATTTCAGCCTTAGGACATTAATCTGAGCTTTAGAATTATATCCAAATTATCGAGTTGTTTTTACAGACTGGTAATGTTTTGGAAAAAAATAAATATTGGGGGGGTGTGTCTATCTAGGACTTTGAGATGTAGCTGCTCTTTAAGCGGACTTAAGTGACGGTGGAGAAGCAGGCCGAGGGCCTCCACTGAATCCCTAAGCCCCGGCAATGCCATCAGTCACTAAACAAAACTCCCCAGCCTTTCTGGAGTTTACATATTTTTGCTCCCAAACCAAACAGTAATCAGCCTGGACAGTTTAAATACAGAAGACTGTGTCAGTGAAAACTCTAAACTCAGTTTGTGTGCACATCTCCTCATGCCCATTTCGTTAGTATTAAGAAGAAATGATGATCATGATAAACACGATGATACTTGAAAAGTTTATGTCTGGCAAAAAGTTTTATTGTAGCCTACAGTATTCAGTAAATGCTAATTTCTTTTCAGGAGAAAGCATAACTGGCCTTTTTATCTTCCCCCTAACAGCTTCAAAAACATAAAAGTACACTGATCTAGGCATGGCCCTACCTTCACCTTGAAGAGGCCCAAACATCACAGTTGGTTATGCAAATATTCCTGAACAGAATTCAAGCCATTACTCATACTTTAGACTGAGGAGACTGAACAAAAGCTATAATAATGTGATACTAAGATTCCAAAGTGGAAAAGATAAATGGCATTTACTCAGCAACACCACAGCTTCTGTATAGTTAATGATACACATTAGAGAACCTGCCAACATCTGCCAAGGAAGTGATATATTAAGCAGAAAATTGGTCGAGTTAATAATACTAAGGGTTTGTAATTTAACCTCTGAAATTTCACTATTACTGGAAGGCATTTATATACAAATAAATACATACACACATATATCTAAATGGGCCCGTACATAATGCTAGGCCATACTAGTGCTTGTCAGGGCAGCTAAAATATACAGTATCATTTCTGTGTAATTGTCTACAAGAAGAAACAATTTACACCAGAACATTTACATTTCTATGGATCTACATATACAGCTTATTTACACATTTTAAACATAAGGATGTTTGCAGATAATAATTTTTTCTGTCTATGCAATTATATCTCACGTTATTTTTATATGTATGTGTATCTATATACGTACTCTAGAATACAAATATATATATGTAGGTATTATAAATAAAAGTATGTATATACAAAACCAGTGTGTATTTATGTTTTATTGCTAATTTGGTGTTGGTCAGATTTCAGTTAGTGTAAACCATTTACTTCTCACAAAAAAATTCCATCCTGAAATCTTGGCATACTTAAACAAGTGACAGATTATCTTCAAATCTTTAACTGTTATTAATATGATTTCTATATACGTATAAGCTAATTATACATCATTATGACCTAAAAGCTTTTGAGCAGAACCATTTCAGTTCAGTTTATATAACTAGTAATATGTTGGTTAATAAGTTTCAGTAATGTGGGGTCACTTTATTCTGAATTGGAGCAGTCGGTGGAAGGAAAAGTCAAAGTCTGTGGCATAGAGACATTTCATTCATTCTGCCTTGCAGATGTAAAGCCTCAGCCATTTCAGCCACACTTCAAATCATCTTATGTATCACATATATACATATTTAAATACTTTACACTATTGAAAGACATATTAACATTGATATTGACTTTTAAAAGTACCTACATAGACTTGGAAGCAATAGATGCTAATTAACTGCATTTCTAAGACTATACAACCTCATCTTGAAAAACAAAGTTTCCATTGCCTGGGGTTTCCTAAGGACCATTAAAGAATATGAAATTATATGTCTGTATTTCCTCTGATATAACCAGTCTACCAGGCAAGTTGCAGCAAGCATGAGTTTGATCCATTTAACAAGTGGTCTTTACAGTTTCCAATAGAGATGCAAGAGACCTGAAAAAGGCAGAGTTAAATGGCATAATAATTACAGGCAGGATTTTATCTTCTAGGAAGATGCTGATTTTTCTCATCTGGAGAAGATCCATACACATGATAGACAGCGATCTCAGACTGGGTACCACATGCTGGTCATCAGGCTTGGCATTTCATTTGCAATAAATGTTACATATACTGGAAAAGACCAGCTCATGGTCTCTAAATGTGGTTCATGATGTTACCATATAGATTGAGATATAAATATATATGAACCACCACAAATTTTTTGGAATAGAAGCCTATTTATGTTTAGATAATTTGGATTTTGAGCGAATTACATTTGGAAGCATAGTAAATTTATTCTGAAATCTTTGTATGCATGATGACCTTTCAGATGCTAAAGAGCTAGTAGAAATACATTGTTATAGATGTAATAATCAAAACAAATGGGCACTTGCTCTGAAACTGTAAATAATTCTTTTATTCATAGTTTCCAAGGATTCAGAGAAAATTAAACTTGCTGAAAACAATTCACAGTTCTGAATAGCAACTGAACAAATACCTTGCTAATTTGTTCATTCAAGACGGGTTCAATGTCCTCTAGAGAACTGCTGAAAACTGTAGTGGTTAGAAATTTAATTTTTTTTAATACTGCCTTTTGAATAGGAGTAGTTTTGGGTAAACGAAGTTTAAAGTTTTGGCAGGTATTTCCACAGAAGAGATACATCTCACTGCCACTGCCTTCCGTCGCTGTCTCCAGGCCTATACACCACGGACCTTGAGCACGCCGCATACTCTGCGAGTGCCCAGTTAGGAAACCAGATAGCCAAACCAGAGCCTCAAGTCTAAGTACAGGGTATGTCTTGCTGATCTTGCATCTCAAAGGCCAACAGCTCTTACTTCTAAAAAGCAGAAAGCATTAAAGCCTAACACTACCAATTTGAAAAAGATGGAAACAAAGGAATTTTTGCTCAGTTTTAAGCCTCTATGTAACAAAAGTAGCATAGGAGCTCAGTTAAAATCAGATTTTGGATCTACAGTATACTGATCTTAGCTAGTCACAGCTTTTCACCGTATTTACAAGTGTCATTTTGATCATGAAATTATATAAAATAATCACTGATCAGCACTCCTTAGGTCTTACCAATACGAAACAAAAGCATTCAAAAATAGAAACATTTGTTGCCACTGGCTGGTATGTGTAAACTTGTATTTAATTATATTGGGAAAATTAAAAATTAGTTTTATTTCAACAACAGTTTCTTTTTTGTATCATCTACAAATAAACAGAAATACCGCAAAACCTACAACACTTAAATTTTTTAGAAGAGAGACTTCTTTTCAAATGAATGCTTCATCCTTTAGAGACTATCCATGGTTCCGAACGTAATGTCACAGCAATACTTTTCATACTCTGTGACATCTTAGCATTACAGCACAGAAGGTTACAGAAGGAAAAATAAAGGAAGCTGCATGTTCATGTAGGAGCAGTTTTTTCAGGGTGGCAGCTATGCAAAATACATAGCAGGAATGGAGGCAAAAGTGAAACTAATACTCTTAGATTAACTGCTCAGGTGAAATCCAAGCAGTCACAAAAATGGTTAGAAATAAAAATTGGTTTTGTTTACGATATATAAAATATTTTGGTAGAGAGCTGTACTTTAGTCCTGTGAGGCCAGATCTTCAACTCAAAAATGGTGTAAGCTTTACTGAATGAAATGGGGCGATGTCACGTTACATTGCAGAAATATCTGTCTCATATTTTTAGATAACTATAAAGTTCATTGTTACTAAAGAACAGAATAACAGTAGTCTATAAAGGCAATGCTAGTTTAGAAAGCAACATTAAGATGAACTTTATATAAGCATTGACCCTCATGGTATCATATACAGCATGTAAATATAATATGCCTATAGCTGGGGAGATTCATATTTTTAAAGAAATTATCAAAGTGTTTTAAAGCTTTGGAACTGAAGCATTTCCTTTTTTATTTCCAAAAGATAGTGTGTTTCAAATATGCCATTTTTCACATCAACTTTAAAAAAAATTTGTCAAGAAACAGAAAATTGATTTCATATTAAAAAAGGAAATGCTTGCAATGCTTTTTGTTCAAACTTTAGCTTCAACACCTGCTATAAAAATAGTTTTATAGTGTGATTATTTTCAGCGTTAGAAAGCAAACTCTTTACTTTGTGAATTTCTCATCTTTCATTAGAACTGAATGATACCATCACCTCTGTGACCTCCTTCCTTCAGGCACCTTTTTGATGCTTACATCAGTGAGCATCACTATTAGAGTATTCCAAGTAAGGCCATAATACTGATTCACAGATTAAATAATATTTTCTGTATTTGTCCTTACCCTGTTCTCTTCGGGGGGGGAGTCATACTCTTATTTCAGACCTTTCTCCTCTGTGTCTGTGTTCTGAGTCCTTGTACACTTAGCAGAAAGAACTGAGCTCAAAGTTTATGTGATGGGGACAGAAGGCACAGGGATCTTAATGAGATTCAGAATTATCATAGGAAAAGCAGGCAAACAAATGTATCTTTCCTAACACTCTGAATGACAAGCCTAAAGTTAACGGCAATACAAAATCTATAATCTGACAGATAAAATAAAAAAAATAGCTCAAGAAATATTACTCGCTTTCTGACCTTCAAAAATGACTCTGCAAATCATCAGAAGGTGTTTGTATTATAAATATTCTAAATACAGCTTAATTTTAAGCTAAAGACTTGGAAGTCCACAGAAGTGCCCGAAAGGCACTTTTTATGACCTTCCATTATTTCCTTTATTGCCCTTTCCAGATTTGCACACTCAAACCGTACCATCTTCATCGCAACTATCTTCTGCTAGTTGTTTTCTGCACAGGGGGCTCATTTTTGTATGAGCCATTAAGTCTTGCTGTTTCCTGCTTCTTGAAAGCAAGAGCAAGAAGTAAGATTGTAGAAGATTCATGAAGATCAGTGTGACATATCCTTACACCTCCAAGCTCTGCCACTGTCTTTGGCCCTGTGGTAGTTACTTATTTACCTCCACAGATTAACAGGGCATCCAGAGAGCATCCAACATGCTAAGATATGGTAACTGCATGAGTCATATGCATCCTAACAGCACCTAATGATTTGCATCCTAATAGCAGCAGTAGGTTGTGAGAAGAGCATAAAATGCATTTATTAACAAACTATCAAAGCTGCTTCTGCGAGGAGAAGAAAGCCACTTGTCAAAGTTACTAATGCTAGACAGGAACAATTTCCTAATTTCTAGGTTTTGAAAAATGCCTTCTGAAACCATGGGGAAGGTACATCACACAGACAGCAGATACATCAACTACATCTGCTCATTCCTGGGAGATTTCCTAGTGTGCAGATAATATGCAAATGAGTATCAAGGACTAATCACTAAAAAGGCATCAAACCAGCCTGAATAAGCCTAAAGAGCTTGAATGCTCATTCCAGCACCATACTTTGAAAGGCTACAATTGCTGGGGAGACCAAACGGTCTTATATTAGCCTCAAGAAAATACTTTAAAGTGCCTTTCCTAAGGGAAACTTAGCATTCTGGATTCAGATTAAAACCACGTCACAAAACCAATTATAAACAGACTAACAAACTAGCTTTTTCATCCATGAAGCTTACTGTGCCTGAAGCTTATTCTGGCATAATTCCACCTGCAACCACGAATTATACTTATTATAAACTAAGAAGTAAGATCGATTATGCACTTTTTCCTTCAAGCTTGATACAGCTGTAAAGATTTTAAATGTCTCTTCATCTGAAATTCTAGCTCTGTAAAGGGCTGTACTGCATCTATTCCAACAGACAACATGCTTTCCAAACTGAATGTGTTTAACTATTGCTTGACATGTTTTTTTGATTTTCTGTGACACATCTATGTGGACTGAAATAGGATTTAGATTGCTTAATCAATGACAGGTTATAAAAGCACATCATTAGGAATGGAGTTTACTTGAAGGGAGGAGGCCATCCAAATCTACCAGTGCAATAGCGTGGTCAGCAACTCGCCCTCTTGGTGCAAAGATTGGTGTCAACTCAAATAATAAACTACTTTAAGGGGGAGACACAGATAGCAAGAACAGTAACTGGCTCTGTCATCAAAATGCTGGATTACTACACATTTGTATTTCATGAATTCTGGGCTTTTTATCAGAAAAAAATATTATTAGAAAAAACAAGAGAAAGGAGACCTGCTAAGAAATATGAAGCTGTATTTCATAAGTTGTAATGCGGCAGAAAACAGCAAAGACCTTCATTTCCAAAACAAAACTCAAACTTTGAGAAGGAAATTATTAATCTATACAGCATGCATCTATTACCATTTGTGATACATCTTGTTAGCAAATTTCATGAAGGGTGAGGAATGACTACTGAAGCTGGGAAAATGGCTTAATTTTCCAGCCAAAATTTGGAGGACGTTGAGCAAATATCTGAGACCAGCTACTCTGGTATAGCCTATAAAAATACTTCCACATAAATGGATACCACATTTTATAGGATAAAGCTTGAACTAACTCTGTAGGACACTGTAGCATTAACAACAGCATAACGGCAGCCATGGAAAGTAGATTAACTCTCCTACGGTTTTCCATAGTGAGATTTTACAATAATGTCACATGGCAAGTCTTTTAGGGAAGGAAAGTGTGTGTGTTTGTATCACACTGAAAACATTTTGGGTGCCGCCATGATAACAATACCAGCAGCAAAGACTTTTGGACTCAATCAAAGTGACAGGTTGAACTATCTTCTGAGCGAGAGGAAATCTAAGCTTTAAAAGCTTAATAGGATGTGAACTTTCCTTCTGAAAACAGTTTGGAACTGCTTCAGAAATATGCATCTCAACTTCATCTGTCAGAGCTGGCTAACATTAAGAGAAACGTACACTTGTATTCTATTATCTTTTAATTACATTCAAAATTTTTACTGTCAGAAGGCATCATATATATGAGGCTTTTAGTCTCTCCTAGAGTGGGACCAGCTTGCTATGCATTTGACAGCTGCAGCTGCTCCACCTTTTCTCCTCTTCCTTTCTCTTTCATAGGTAAAGGTAGAAAAAAAGTAGTTTTAGACATAGTACCTCAGTTGACCACTTGCAGAACACAGGACAAAACAATTTCACATAGAAAAGGACTGGAGAATTTGCATCCTAACAGGGCTTCCATTAGCATTATGATTCGCTTCTACTTCTTTCACAAGCCTGTTTGCACCTGGTGAATTTCCAGCTGATTTTGTATTTTAAAGCAAAACCCCAGTTCGATTTGTTGCAAAAATCTTCCACTGCTCTTTCTTTATGACATCTGTCTTATTTACTTATGAGGTCTTCCATGTAAATATTTTACTAATGCACAACAATACTAAACTGTAATGGGACTGCCTAAACTCATTTCTTCAGGATACATTGCAGAAGCACAAGGCAGTTCTACAGTTAAAAGAAAATATTATGGCATGTCTTAATGACATGCAGCACACTGCTTTGATCTCTTGAAAAGGCATTTCAGTATAATGACTCCTATAACATAAAGCACATTTGCTAAAAGTAGGGCCAAAAATTTGAAAGGATCAGTTACTAAGTGATCTTCGTTGTTTAAAGTGACTGTTTCTACCCTCTTTGGGGTAGAAATACAAACATTCTTGACAGAATTTGAGAATTTCTTTGAATACGCATTTGCCTCCTTAACTAAGGCATCCACTAAGCTAATGAAAAAACATATTTTGGGCCTGGGAAAACCAAAAGGTCTATATATGAAACAAAGATTAAAAACCCCACATAAAGAGTCCTAAAAAGAACTGAAATGTTCCTAAATCCTAATTCTACGACTGTTCCTAAACCCAAGCTCCCAGAGGAAGTCACTTGGATTTAAAATTATCTGTAATATAAACTGATAATTTAAATTGCCTCAGCACTGGCTTATTCTCTTAAGCAATTACAGCACACTGAAGCACCCTTTACTGTTTCTCAAATAAGAAAACAGTTTGTAGACTTGGCAATTCTGTTCATCTTTAGTCTAAATTAAAACAGACTTGAATTAGAAGTAATTCCTGAATATATAATTAATTTTATGTACATGTTATGTATAAATGTGTTCTACCATCCTTCCTCAAAAAACTTATGGCTAAAAATACATTAGAAGGGTATTAAGAGGTAAGGTTACCCCTGGCCAGCCTGCATTTTGATACCAAACAGAAGTAAATTTTTAAGCACCGTAGAATGTGCAGAATACCTACTACCTTTTTGGTGTACATACACGCACACTTCAGAACCAATCCTTTAGGCTGGAAAACAATATATAGGATTGTACAATCACAACATAAAGAGAATAATGAGGGCTTCAGAAGGCTCTATTTCAACAGAGCTTTATGTATTTGCTCTGTATAACTGAAAAAAATAAAATTCTGTCTTAGCAGAACATGGTGTTTAGATTCAAGTCTTTTACTTCATCTAAGTCACTTATTAATATATTACTCTTCCTTTTCCTCTGGTAAAGTAATAAAAATTACTCAATATTTGATTGGGAATGGATTTTCAAGTCATCTAACTTTTGAAATTTCACAGTAATTTCCTTTTAAAATAAATAGTAGAAAAACAGGCTGATCATCCTCAGGAGAAAGGCAGGAGAAGAAAGGATGTAATTGAGGTTATAAGTGAAGCTGGCTGCTACCCAAGAATTCTACCAGCTGAACCACTGAATTAATTGTTGGCCTGAATTCTCATTATATATTGCTGCAAAATTATACTGTCCAATTAGGTTGGTAATCTAATATTCTAACTACACCTTAGATTTTTTGTACAGTACCCAGCAGTGAATTCCAAGAACTAATTAGCTAGTCAATTTGAATCCTTATTCATTCTTTTAATAACTTTTAATCTAAGTTTTTGTTATTTTGCTGCTGTCTTAACTTAAAATCCCTTTTAATTTCTCCCTCCCCTCCAATTTGAAGAAACATGGTGGGAGGATGGCATATGAGCACCATAAAAATATTTTGACATAGGCTATGAATGATTCATTAATTCTTGGTCAATAATTCAAAATGAGGTTTCCAAGCTACTAGTCACAAGTTTTTAGATTTTATTGGAAAAAGCCTCAAATTAGAGATGTGCCCAATTGTGTGATGCAGGACTGGTAATTCTTAGCTGCACAACAAGCAATCTAATACACTTCTGTGAACAATCACTGGAACTTTCTCAGATTGCATTTGCTTTAGTAACAGCCCATCAGCACACCTTTCCACCCCTCAAATAGCTACTTGTTAAATAATGGTTTAGTTCAGCATCGGGGCAGAAGTTAGAGGCAATGCATTAGTCTGCTAGGGCCAACATGGTTACAAATGTGTTTCCAAATGCTCGCTGACAACATGGCAAATCTCTCAAGTCTGTTAGCTACCTTTATCACAGAACACAAATGTTCTTAATGGCAGTGGAAATACAAGGTAAATGAAAACTGTCAATTCAAAATGACTCCGTTTATAAATTAAACTCTGTATGAATGAATGGATTGGTACCTGTTTTCTTCCACACTTAGTCAACAACTATACTTCTCAGTTCTGGGCTAGGGTCAGGCTGAAAGGAGTAGCAGTGGGGAAGAAATAAAAAAAGGAAGGGTAGGAAAAAAGGCAAAAGCAGCTGAGATATTTTCTCCTTTTGCTTTGCTGCAACAGACTAGTCCTCTAAATACACTGCAAGTAACCCTTTGCCTGCTAAGGTGCCTGCTGTGCATTGTTCCTATTAGAGGACAACATGTACCAGAATAAAGCCTGAGCTGGATACACATTTTAAGCTAAAAATCTAAAGACAACAGTGCTAGGAAATCCAGAGAATAAAGAAAAACCACATACTGTAGATGTAAGAGTCCTGGACCAAGCTGTAATCCTGATTTTGGGGGGGTATAAGATCTGATCCTGATGAGTAGTAGATCTGATCAGGCCCTAACCACAATCTCTAGATATCCCGTGACAGACTAGCTCAGAAATACCGAAGTGCATCAGGAGGTTTCATGTAGTCGTAGCTTACGCTCAAACAGTATGAGTAGGGAGCAGTAAGGCCTCAAAAGAGTTTGATCAGTAAATTTTTACTGGAGTTACGACATCCACAAAGCAGCCCTCAAAAAACTGATCCCTAAAAGCAAATTTTAACCTTTACAAGTGTAGAATAGGTCTTTTAGTGAGCTGTTTTAGTAGCCAACTGAAAACTGAAGTTGCTGTCTTTTTTCCAAGACTGACTGATATTTTGCTTATTCTAATGTCACGGTCTTTAGAATTAAAAGAAGATGTCTTTCATTAGGGCATCTATATAGCAAGGGGGAAGGAAAACAATTTGTTCTAAAATGAAATAGGTCAGACAGATACATAAGAGATAACACTTCAAGCAGATAGTGATGACTGCAAATGTGACTAGCTGCTCATACAGAAGGAAGGCTGGAAATTTAAGTAACAACATAAAGCTAAGGACTTACGCTTCACTTGTTTAACAGGTCCAAACTGACAAGCCCAGGAACGAAGCAGGTTTGTTTTCTCATGCACATTCTGCATAGAAATGCAGAATTCTGCTGCAGTGTCTTGCACTGTTGCAGCTTGTCTCTTGGCTAGTTTAAACAGCACTCTACTGCTAAAAGGAAAGAAGAAACTGAAAGGTTGGCATAAACACCAAAGACTAACTGAAATAATCAGCATTTACAGTGGTCTACACTAGCAATGCTGTACTTAGACATTAGCAAGGGGAAATATTTCCTTCTGGTGTATTTGGAACTGTTGAGACAAAGACTGATTCCAAATTCCCCTTTGAATGGCAACTTTCCTGCCATCTGTGGCTGTCCAGTCATCCTGTGAAGACAGTAAGCTTTCACAGACCTACTAATAATTGAACAACATACCTAAGATAAAGTGGTAGCATGTATGAGACCATTGACACAAATGTATTATTATCACCCTACTGATCAATGTATATTGACCAAACATAATGAAATCATATAGAATTTAACTGGGAAAAGATACAAAACAGCATTTGTGAGGGTAACAGGATCTGGGTGTTAGTGTTTTCTACATACTTAAATAGATTCTGGTCCTGCTGTTTCCCAAGTAGCACAGTGCCCAAGATTACACATAACAACTACTCCTTGTTAAATAATCTCTGTAGTTTTGTACACACTGTTCTTTTAGAGGTTCACATATTTCAGTTATAAAAGCAGCTTTCCCTGGAAGCTTTGATCAGCAACCCTATTGTCTGTTGACGGTTGGGTTTTTTTAGGGAAGAAAAGACGAAAGCAGTTTCATTTCCAAGCCAACAATATAAAACACTCAGCACTTGGTGTTTAATTGAAGCTCATTCCCACTCACACTAGTTTGAAATGAACTAGCATGGGCACCTGAGCAGTGTCATCAGCCCCACACATGCTTCGCGAACCCATTCAAGTGCCTGTATACTCAGACAATGCTGTGTAAATATGCCCTAAAATGTGAAATGATACCTCATAGTCCCCAAGGAACACCTAGAAACAATTGACCATGCAGATTTACTGTATCAGATCCTGTATACTTATTTTGAATAGAAATCCAAAGACCTATAGATAACAAAAAGCAGTTCCCTGCCTTGCTTCACCTACTTTCTGATACCACTAAAGGCAGATCCTAGATGCAACTTTCCGTGGAGCCACTGCAGCTCTGCCTTCAGCCCTGCCGCTGAAAGGGGGGCATGGTTTAATGACCCTGCTCACCTCTGCTTCCCTCACTGCACTCGTGCCTCTCCCTGAGGCAGCTTGATACAGCCTCCAGGAACGGAGGTCAAGTCAGAGGCCATGTTCGGTTAAATGCTGCACCCCCTGGGGCCGCTGGTGAAGACTCTGCAGTTGGAAAATATGGCAGGATACGTATCTATATGTGTACATGCGTTGTGTGCATATACTTCTGCACAAGCAACATGCAGGAACGTTAGCATGAGATTAGCTGGTCATGTGCCAGCATCATCAGTCAGTGTAACTATCGCTTGTTGAATTTGTGCTTTCCAAGGAACCTCTAATAAGAATTATTACCTTTCTTTTAATGCATGGCCTAGATGAAGCAGGCGACAGGGGAATTGCCTACCCCCTTCTTTTTGGAGGAGAAATACACACCCCAGACTCCATAGTCCCCCTATTATAAAGGTAACTGAGCACGTGTGAGCCTGGCATAGTCCTGCTGTTTGGGATAAAGGAGGGAGAGAAAGCACAGTGAATTTTAATTTTTGTGCAGGGGCCAAAGCCATGCTTGAAAAAAACAATTATCTAATCTCTCAGTAAGTTTTCTTGGATACTTTGAGTATTAGCTCTTTGATATCCTACTACATTTATTCAGTGCATACACTTGGTGAATTTATACTCTTCTACTTGTGGTCTCAATCAGGAGAACATTTTTCTATGTGGATCATCTTTTTTTCTGAGAATACAGGAAAATAAGTTTTAAAGTCTATTTGGAATAAACACACAAGGTGAAAATAGGTTTTCTTAATTTCCTTTAAAAAGAGATACTAAAGTATTCCTGATTCTTTAAGAATGTAGCTGAAATCAATCTTAAAGACGTAACTGTAAAGTTTCACCACAATTAGGATTTTTCTGCAGTTTCACTTTTGAAAATGTACAAATATATGCAAGTATATAATATATATAATAAATCAAAAATAGCTACTCAAAATAAATGCTGACCATATCCTTTTATGAAAATGCCTGTGGAAAATGTAATTAATAACAGACCAGTTCTTCTTCGGTACGTTTCTTTTATTATTTTTGAAGACTCACCCAAGTGTGATTTCCCCCCGGCCTTTTATCAGGCAATTTTGACTCCTCTGAGAGTTCCAAATTCATTTATTTCAAGGTACTTACTAATTTCCTTCTGAAAAAAAAGCTGGACAGTGACAGAAAACAGTTGCTGGGGAAAGCATTTTTCCACTTTACAACAGAAGCTGAATCAAAGTACACTGACTTTTCCCAATACCAGTACAATTTTGAAAGTGTTTTTCTACTGCTACACACAAACTTACACAGAAGCCAGCTATTGCATTTCATGCTGTCCAAAAAAAACCCCACCATCAATAAAAGTGTTGTAAATATGTTCTTCCATTTAAATAAATAAAGAAATAAAAGGATCTTGTGATGCAGGTACGGCTACTTTGCATTCCACTGTGGAGTGTTTGTGCCAAAATTTCAAGCCTAGCTGCTCAGTATGCTTTCCCTTAGAAATTACTTTCAACAGTATCTAGGCCTGGACCTTCCATGTGCTGAAAACCTCCTCTCAGGTTTGAACTTGCTCAGTTCTAGTGAAGGACAGCAAGTCCTGCAAAAGCTCAGGCTTGGGGTAAAGTTCCCACTGCGACACAGCGACAAATCTGCCACACTGCAAAACTCACCAGGTCTTCCAAGTGTGTAAGGTTACCTGACGGCTTGAAGTAATTTCTCTGAACTAATTAGAGCACTTTGAAGCTAATTGGATTCTGGGGGAAGAGGAAAAAAAGGAGTTGGGATGTGTATATGTGCATGGTTTAGTGGCAGACCTGGTAGAGTAGGGTCAATGGTTGGACTGGATGATCTTAAAGGTCTTTTCCAACCTAAACGATTCTATAATTCTATATGTATAAAATCTTACATGACTAATGAAAATACTTGCTATTTTCCTAACTGGCTCGAAAGATACCATTGTGAACAGCAAGAAAAAGATAGGGTGATTATCACAGAGAATGCCAACAGTATTTTAAGAAATAATGAGAAAATATAATTAAGAGAAATATTTGCAAGTGTAGCTCCTTCCAGGCCAGTACAGTTTGTGTTTCTCCAGGAATAAAGGGGATGCAACTTACGGCATAGATGAGAGAGGAAATGAGTGGATTGGGCAGATGCTGAAGTGTGAAACCACCTCAAAAAATAAGAAAACCATGCTGTCTTGGATGTTGATCTAGAAGCATGGCTGGCTGTTACAAACTTGCTGATCTAGAAGCAAGGCTAATCTGGTCAAAATTGGGCTCATAATTTTTGTGCCATGCTGTTCACTATATGTTTTGGGCTGAATGAATTGCTTTCAATGGCACTGGAAGGAAGCCTCAATCCCAATTAGGACATACTTGGAAAACTTGAGGATCACACCTCAGAAATCATCTCTGCAAGAGCCAAATAGCTAGTTTCCCTCTTGAAAGAGCAGCAGAAAGCCAATCGTGCCATACATGTGAAACACTCAAAGGTATCTAAGGCAGAAACTCATTTGAGGACTCCCAGCACATTGCACATAATGACTGAAGATAATTAGTTCATTAATCTCAGTCCACAATGTGATTCAGAAAACACGTGTTAAAAACCTCACGTAACTCAACCTATTTTTTGACCCTGTAAATCCTACTGCACTATCTTTTATTCAAAACCAAGTGACTTATCATATTCACGACTTGTCTTATGACAGTTACTACCTACAGTCACAGCTAGCTTCTGAGACAGGCATAGCAGGTAGCAATCTAACAGGACACGAAACCAGCAGAAGAACGCCTAGCCTACACACCCTAACCTAAGCCACAGCTAAGGTTACAAAATACCTGAACAACCCCCCAAGAGAAATAACAGGCAGCCAGAGCTCCATTAGAAACGGGTCATAGCAACTTTCACTTCAGTTACATTTTTAACAACCCTCCAAAAAGTCTTGTTAAGACAGTCAAGCAGAGTAAGAAAAGAGAGTTTCTTACCTCACAGGACTGTAATAAATGAAACAAAAAAGAAAAAAAAGTTTCAAGTACAGTTTACCAGCAGAATACTGAAGATCTAGGAGCTTGTTTTGGCCTTCCTCTTGTGTGTTACCATTTTCCTTAAACAGCACATAACAGAAACGTAAATGAGGTGACAATGATGGAAAAGACAAAAAAAAATGCCTCAGTTCAAGATAGAATTCATTTGAAAATATTTTGTGTGCAGTCCTTCTCATAACAAGGAGAAGACCACCAAGAGGTTGAGCTCCTTCATGTCCTTTTTTCTTCTCCTTTTCTGATCCGCAGTTTTGCTGGCGCCACCAAAAGGTCAATTCCTATTTCGGCATCGTATAGCATTTTCTCCTAATCACTCTGCCAACTCCCCTACCCCTGCAACAGCATTATCATGGTAGGAAAACGAGGAAAAGGGGGAGAGGTGACTGAAGATGTGACTGGTCTATGTCAGTACTGAAGATACAGACAAGTAGACATCACAGGAACTGTTGGTAGGAAAAATGTCCATGCAGACTAAAATTCATCCACTGGTTATCCCACTTGGGCTGTGCCAGATGAAAAATTCTACCTTTTGCAAACACCTGGCTCTAAACTGTAATGTTACAGGAAACTTCTGCCACAAAACACATGCAGACAGTAAACAAGTTAACGAAACCAGTGCAAAGCCACAGGGACCATGTTTTCTCTGCAGTGTAAGTTGTGCTTCCATTAAAAGGAACAACAATAAAATTATAATACTTGTTTCCTGTATATTGCCTCTCATCAGACATCATTTTCAGCACATGCATTATTCAAGCTCCACAACACTCTCAGATTCCACAGTATTTAAAATTGAGCTTGTTTTGCCATCGTAAGCTAATTTGACCATTTCCACAACTAGTTTCTCAAGAGAATCTCATTGCAAATTTTGTCCCAAATTTGATTTTTTTTTGTTGCTTAAGACCAGTGTAAATTAATGCAGAGCACTCTCTCATATGTATTTGTGAAAGATGTTCATAAAATTCAAAAGGAAACAGCTCTTTTAAATAAATAGATCTTCAGCAATAAACAACTCCAAAACTGCAGCATTGTACAAAAGAACCTGAAACCAACAAACCTATTTCAGTACCCCTGTAGATGAAGGAAAGAAACTATATATAAATGACGAGAGAAATAGTAGATTATAATACAGTTAAAAGAAAAATCTAATGATTAATTATCCAGATTTAACATCAATACAGCAACTTGTTGATCTTAAATATAAAAATGTTTTTACTTCTAATAAAGCAAAATATTTCTCTAGATTAAGCTTTGAAAACATTTTATAATATGACTACACAGTAGGAATAGCTATTGCCTGATTTGTCTGTTTCTTTTAGATGAGGGAAAGAATATCCAAATGCAAGTAAGAAATTCTCCATGGTGGTAAATACTGGAATTTTTTTCATTATTCATACCAGTTTAGTCTTGCCTGAAGAGAGTCACAGTATCAGATGATTACATTTTGTTAACTCAGCAAAAGAGAAAGATAACTAAATTTTCAATTACTATGGTATTTTTGTACCTTCTATTCTTAACATGATGTATATAAATCACTGAAATGAACAATATAATAGTCTGGTTTTTGTAAAAAAAACCACCAAAACCGAGGAACCATAAAAGTAATTGTTTTATGTCATAGAGTGTAACAAATACTAAAAATTAATCATTTTTTATTGAGAGAGAATATTTTGGATTGAGATGTGCCTCTATGTAAACAGATAAACAAAGTAAAAATGTACTGATGCAGGCACTTAATTATTCCTCTATATTCAATTATAGAGACTAATATATGAATGCCAACTCAAATATATTTGCTTTTATTTAGACTTAGTAATTTCAGTCTTTGCTAGTTACCATACAGACTGATATAAAATGTACTAGATTGAGAAAGCATGTAAGTAGGAGATCTTGTTGATATTTTTTCCCAGTAAACTATTGTATTTACACGAAGAATACATTATTAAAAGGATGCCAATTTGAGTACTAGCTCCACTTTAAAAAAATCAAAGTATTGACTGTTTTACAGGGCTTCAAAGAAAAATAAATGATTTAAATTAACTTCTCATGCTTTCATCTGGTGGTTTCCACAGTTAACTAGAGGTATTCCCTACTGTGAGACAACCATAGTGTGCAGAATTAAGTTCATATCAATTAGATGGCAATGTTTTTAAAAATGACACTAACCACAGAACAGAGAAAAGCTATTACATTTCATGAGAAACTCTACTCCTTCCAAAGAGACTCTGTTGGTTTCCATAATATTAAATAGGCATTTGCTCTGGTAGTAGTGAGTTGAAGTAAAACCACCTATGAGTACAAAACAGCATATTAGTTAAAATGAATCTCAGCAAGTCTGAAGCTTGTATACCCTTTTTTTTCCCCCCCCTCGCCTAACAAGGGCAGGGGGAGCATTTTAACAGCAAAGCAGCAGTTATCCAAGTCATTTTGACAGCGTAACATAGAAGTGGGCCGAATGAGTTAAACTGCTTCTCTCATGTATGCCATTCTCTCCTGCTTTTCAGTAGGAATTTTAACCTCCAAAGAAGCCAACCAGATATAAGTGTTAAGAGCCCAGCCTATATCCACAAACACGCAATATTATGCTTTATATTGATGCTGCAGAGTACAATCACTGCAGTTTAGAATGGACCTTACAAACATACATGTTGGTTTGGTTGTGGAGGAGGAGAGCTAGAGTAACACTACACAAGTTCAAGAATGATTAGAACAATATCACGACACTATGATCAACATGAAGACTGTGCTTGCTTTTATCAGAAAGCTACTGGGATCTGATGCTACAAAGCACAAAAGATCTCGAGACAAAATCTAAGATACTACCGTAGTAACCTACGAATGAACAATTCGCTACCCATGGAAAGACAAAACAGAAGTTTGCTAAAAAAATGGTGGAAGATATGAAGGAAAAAAATGGTATCGAGCTCAGAATTTGTGAAGGCTTTTTACTACGTTTATAGAGCTCTTCAGGGAGAAGGGGTGGTTTACACTACGAAATAGGCAGAAAACCAATGCCAGTTTGCAGTTATCTGTAAGTCTGCAGGATACAACAGCACAACTGTGGCAAAAAAATTCCTCTTTTAACCCCTATGCTTCTCTGAAGAACACAATCAAAACATTCAGCATCCATAGCAAGATGGGAGGGAAAAAGGAGACACTGGTTTTAGGGCTTACGTTTCTAGGAAGAACACTTTATTCAACCAGCACACCCAGATGATAGGAAGACATAGAGAAACAGTTCTTGCTCCCAAACCACACGTTGTTTTGTTGTTGGTTTTGTTTGTTTGTTTGTTTGTTTTTAAAAGCTGAAGATCACACATTGCTTAGGACTGTAATCCAGCATAGTTCTTAAAATGACATTACACGCAGGTATATGGAGACATATATATGCATATATATTCTTCTAGACCAGGACAATACACTTGAACGAAAAATTGAGTCCATAAAGAGGCCAAGATTATGATTATATAGTTCATTTTTGATAGTAAGTTTTGCATTTTTCGTATCATAACAAATGCCTGAAAACATTCTTATTTGCCGAGAAACAAGACAAACAAAAAACAACAAGCATATAACAATACAGCCTACTAATTCGTTGCTAAGGGAGAAGCCTCAGCCAAGGGGGAGAAAAATTGGCTGAAGAACCTGACAAGAGACATGAGACTGTAAATTATCCATTTAAAAACAGCTCTGAGTGACACTGTTGGCTAGATTTTCCTTTTTGCCACACAACGCCTTCTCTTATAACGCTATTTACACAATCATCACTGGGAAACTGTCTGGGAAAGTCTGCTAATGACTAATTAAAGGGATCGCTCGTCAAAGATGGCACAATGACAGCTTGACCTACCTCCCCCAGTTTTATACTTCCCCCAAACAAATTGCTACTTTTCTGATTTGTGTCATAACCATTATATCATTTAAATATAATTACATACATGAGAGAAAGTAATCTTTCCTCTGCACGCATAAAGAAAGCATAAATATTAAAAAAGCAGATGACTGCAAATGACTTGAAAGAGCAAGTGATTAAGCTTAATGCTTGTAATTTAAAAGGCACAGGCAAAGCACATTCACCTACACACTTGCAGAGCTCTCTTGAGCAAATACAAGCCAACACAGCTCACTAGATAATTTTAGCATTATTTATCCTATAAAGAGCACTACAGGGGGAAAAAAAAAAAAAAAAAAACAAAACCAAACCAAACCAAAACAACAACCATACCACAAAATAATCCCTGCCTCCTCAGGTGGCCAAATTTTGATGGCATATGTTCATGAGTACTACATGAACACCACAAGGCTCAACAAAAAACAACTTTGAACTGAGTATATGATACACATCCCTTTCAGGTTAGGCTGCTATTTGGATATGTTTAAGCAGTACCTGAAGTGAATTCTGTATGCTGTTGTTATGCAGTAAAATATATTTAAAGCCACACATACCCCTGAGAGTAAGAACAACCGCTTTCTCTTTCTTTTTAGCACAGAATATAATTTCGCACATCACTATGCATATTCAGTGTTGGATATGGCTTTCTGTCAGCATTTTTCTTTTTATTTATGTTTCCTATTTTTTTACTTGCAATAGTCACTAGTATTACGCGAATCTGGTTTGCATACAGTATGGCAGACACATACTGCTTGCTAACTTGCTTTGCCCTAATTATTGGCTGCAGCTGGTCATATCCCTCACTTGGTCCCAGCAGAATAGTGTGGCAACAGTGCTGGAAGTCATAGTAATTAGTCACAGTCTGACAAGAGCAGAAGATGCATTTGTTTTAAATTCTTTTTTTTTTTTTCCTTAAGGGAAAACAAACTCCCAAACACAAACTGCAACAAAATTCTCTGCATCTGGGAGTTAGCTGGTTATCTCTGCGGAGACACTGAATATAATATTCACATAGCACACTTTTGGAAGGAAGCTCAGAGTTGGCTGCAAAAAAGGAACAGGAGAATTTCAGGGCCACGCAGGGGTATGGATCTGAAAGTGACATTTACTGCTTCACCACAGCTTGTCATTTCTCTCTAAAATAAGAAACAATAATTCAGACCACACTCTGATTACAGTGAGCATTCAATAAACAGAGACATCAGCTTAAGTAAATGTGTGTGTTTAACTGACCTTTTAGGACTAAAAAAGGCATTTTTCACAGCTGCTTCCTCTGAATGAGCTCTAGTAGCTCAGATAGCCTTGGCTGTAAATGTAAAGGGTTTGAATCAGAATAAGTTTGTCTTTCATTATGAGATTACATGTTTAGAAATATGTGAAAGTCAACAGGTTTGATTCAAAGTGCTTTGATTCAGTTTTTACATCCTCATCACTAGATTAATAATGACCTGTTTTCTTTACTGCTGATCTAATTGTAGGTGTCTATGTAGAGGAACTGAAATGTCCTAACTAACAGTAGAAAGCCAATCTCCCATGGCAGTAAAGCCAGAAAGTATTCTTCTGAATTACAAATTATGTAAACAGTTGAAATTAGCAGAGTAATTGTGCATTTTTTTTTTCCTTTGAACACTATCTCTTGACTGACAACTCAGAGTAAAGATGTGCTCTATTACAGACCTTCCTGATGTGCACTAGAGAGGCTCTTGACCTTGTTTGGCCAAAAGGATCTACTGCTCTACCACAGAATGATTCACCTTTTGTTGGGGTGATGGTCTTCAAGACCCTGGTTGCATGTGTGAAAAAGAAAATCATGCCGCCCTACTGAACCTTCACTGCCTGGCTTTTATATGGTAACCTCTCTCTTTCATGCTTGAGATTTTCCTTTTACTGAGTACTTAAGACTATTGTTGACATCCAATTTTTAGGAAGGGTCAAAGAAAGCGGTTAAATGGCCAAAACCATTGTCACTGATATCTATGTGCCCATAAAGATGTTCAACGTTATGTATCAAAACCAAATAACCTTCAGGCTTACAGAATTGTTTTTATGTTTTATTAAATAATCCCTGCTTTTCTTAGTTATAATTATCTTTCTTAAACATCTGTCAGACTGAGTATATTCATGCACAGTAACATCATTATGGAAGTGTGAAGTATTGGACTATTCTTCCATACAGGACACCAATTATGGTCTGATTTGGGGGAATCGTGAGCACACCTAACTCCCACTGCTCACTACAGTTTTGTAAAGCAGGATCCAAGTCAGAACAAAGGGGTACCTTCAGATGTCAACAGGTTTCACCTGAATGTCTGGGATCTCAAACCATTCTTGACCTGTCATAGAAATATAGGAAGAACCACACATCTGAAATCACGTATGTTCCTTTAGAAGAGTTTGGGAAAGAGCAGAGCCCAGCTCCAATCACAAGGAAAATACCAGTCAGTGAAAAAGACTAAGTTAGTTTAAGCCACTCATCTTGCATAGGAATATCTTAAAGACCACGATAATATTAGGAAAGAAACTGAGAAGCATCTTTTATCGTTCTCCTCTGGAATTACTGCAACTAAACAGTTATTGTGTATTTAATATAGGCTTTTTATTTTTATTTTCTGATCTTTAGGAAAATCCTTTTGTAGTAACGTATGCTAATGCAGAGGATAAAACAGATTATAGGCCGAGCTGATATGATAGTTCAATTCTATGTATTGTTCTGGTTGCTGAACACTTCCCTAGATAAAAGTTTTTTCAAGCACTTATCGCTTGCTAAATTTCAAACTGTTTGGCCTGATACTTTCCATCCCTCAAGCTGACTTTTTAAAAATTTGAAGCTGAAATAAGTTGGCTAAGTTTGATAATGGCATCAAAGCAAAACACTTTAAGATAGAGTTCCCAAATCAACATCATTCACTTCCAAGTTTTAGTGCCTTGAATTTAGGAGGTTAGAGAATCCTTCTCTCGGTTTCTTGGCTATGTCCTTTGTCTTTCTTATGGAAAGGAATCCAAACTTGGGCAAATTACAAGCCACTGAAAAGCCTTCTTCAAGCAGCTTCATGGTAGACATGTTGGTATTTTGCCTCTCTATTTTCTTAAATTTTTGTCTATGCACAAAACAAATCCTACTTTCTCACATCCCAAATATGCCTACAATGCCGCAGGCAGCTGAGCAGGACTTCACTGGCACTTACGTCTCCCACCAGATGTCCAGGGTTTTTTCTGCAGTTCTTAATGTGCTGCCAACCCCCTCCCTACCCCCCAGTTATCCTCTTATTCTGCAGATGCTCACGCAGTGTGGAAAATGAAAAAGCATTTGGTTTAAAGAGAAGGAATAGAGGGTAAAGCTAGAAGACAGGCCACAGGATCCACAGTGCCAGGAAAGAAACAGAGGCAGAGAGACAAGGCAAGAATCAAAGTGGAGGAATACCCAAACAGACACAGTAGATACGGACGTAAGAAACTGGATGCAGGCTGATGCCATAAAGTTGGAGAAGATGAAAAGTAGAGCCTACAACTACTAGACCCCCTATTCTGGACAAAATCAACTTAGTGTCAGCAACTGTCTGTGAAATTTCTTTATCCCAGGCAAATTTCTGTCTTGTTCCTTGATGAAATTAAGAGTTTCCTCAGAAATCACTGAAGTTAAAAAGTCAAACATTTTCAAGAGAGAAGAAGCTGAATTTTAGGTACTTGGTATAGCCTGAACATACAGCACATTGGGGTGAATCATAACACAGAACCTGATAACCACGCACCTTTCCCTATACCATCGCTTTGACTCAGTGCCCAGGGTAGGTACTGCCCAGTGAATAACTACATCGGTATAATGAATGAACCTGCTATCTATACACGTCTTTGGTAAGTAGAAAATGGAAGATGTGAAATGAATGAGACAATGAAATGACTGAAGAGTACCTATAGAATTAGATCCTTGCTTCCATCATCAAGTTTCTAAATGCAGAGAAGCGAACACACTCCAAGTTTTCACAGCCACCACTAGCCTGTACATTCTACGTTTTCAGGGTTGTGTGAGGCATTTAGGGTTTGATTTGATAAACTGCAGAATGCTCAGGACTGCAAATTAACTCAGCTGGATCCATGCTTTGAAAATGACAAAACTAAAACCAAAGAATAGTAAATAAAATGTTCACATAAAAAACCTATGCATTTTTGACAAATTGAAGTGTTAGCATCCCTTTGACTCAGTTTTCTATATGTGAAACAGGCATACAGCATTGTTGTGATAAAGCCATTATTTTTAGGTGTGTTTACTACAGAATAGCATTATGGGACTGAGTTAAGGTTGCAAGAACCCTAATTCCACCAGTTCTAGCCATATTTGAAGCTGTAATAATCTTTTAATACAGTTGTTGAAATGCAATTTCTGAACACATTAACACACTAAACATAATAATGTGCCATTAACCTTTGTAATCCAGGCATATTGGATACATATGCATATTCTAATAATGTGCCCTAATATGATCTTCATTATGTATTACTGGAATCTGCAGACAAGAATTTAAGCTAGTACCTAACAACAACAAAACAGTTTACCATCATAAAACAACAAAAAACTGCCACAGGTTTCTAAATGTGTACGGCATATTTCTACCTAACATTTTCAAAGCACTGCGTGGATTGCTTCCGAGGCCTCAGAATGGAAAAAAAGTGATTGTTCATCTTTTGGCAAATAGTGGGTTTCATACAAACCAGCACACTTTCAGGACTGCTTAGGAGAGGAAAAAGATGGTGTAATCTAATTAGAAATTTAATGAGATTATGTATGCACGAATACATATGATTTCTATTTAACTGGGAAAAAAAGAGATGATATCCATCTTGCCACTAATACCTATCAATGAAAAAAAAAAAAAAAAATTCCTTTTCTGTGTGCCTTTCCAAAAAGCAATCAAGAATGAGATCATGTATCTAGATACAACTTCTGCTAAAGTACAAAATGACAATACAATTAATAGCTGCTCTAGCTGATTATACAAATTGCCTTTGTGGTAGCAGCATCAAAAATTGTCTGTATTTCCCCAAGAGCTATCGGGAAGGCCAAATAGCTCAAGAACTTCAGACTTACCACTGGATTAATGATAAAATGTTAGGGGTTCAGAGCAAAAATTTCCTTCATTGCCTTTACAGAGTGTCACCTGCCTGTGAACAGAACTGGAAATTAATGAATTTTCTCACAGTCCTAATGAAAGAACACGAAGACGGAATCTATGTTCTCTTGGCTAATCTTTTAGCTAGGGGGCACTGTTTCTAACGACAAAGGTAAATGAGATAGAGCCCCAGAAAAATCTAGTTTTCTCTTTGAGCAATAATCAGTGCAACGTTATGCTAAAAGAAATCCTAGGGCTGGGGGAAAAAAAAAAAGCAATTAGGACACATTTTTAAGTTTCCTCATTGTTTTAGTTAATGATAAAATATAAAAATAAGAAGTTGAGCTTGACAGGTAGTAGCTTAATTTCCATTCAAAAGCATTACAAATAAAAGGGGATTTAAACAACCCAAATTCAAGACTTGAAATAAACCCCAAAATAAAAATTTAACTTCCTCAAAATGCTATTTTTCCAACTAATTTTGCATGAATACCATGCCTAAAACATTTCATTTTTCATAGGCGGTCTTGGCCCCACTTTTCAGCTCTAGATTGCCCC